>CM076972.1:55333087-55374723 GCA_039105355.1 Benthosema pterotum | reverse complement strand
TCATAGCTAAAGAAATTTGCATCTACACGAGGACAATTACTGCTGTAAGCCCCCAATGCACGACCACGCGCGTGTGTGTGTGTGTGTGTGTGTGTGTGTGTGTGTGTGTGTGTGTGTGTGTGTGTTGCATACGCCATGGTTGGGACACTGCATGTTTGCTTGTTGTGTTCGGGAACAAAACAGTGTCCCTTCTGTCTGTCCTGTCCTGTCCTCCTCGTCTCACTTGGCACAAGGTGAGGAGAAATGAGTGTGAGAGAGAGAGAGAGAGAGAGAGAGAGAGAGAGAGAGAGAGAGAGAGAGGAGAGAGAGAGAGAGAGAGAGAGAGAGAGAGAGAGAGAGCACATACGCTCAGTCGAGTCATGGATCGAGTTCCTGTTGCCATACTACTAGAGACTTGCCGTTGTACAGCTTAAAGGGGAGCTCCACCTATTTTCAACATTCTAATATTTCATTAGTAATACCCTAGAGGTGCTGGGTGGACATGATGAAAAAAGTCCCTCTATTCTGTGTTCCCAAGAAATGCAGGTCTGACGAAAGCCACTAACATGGTGAAAGTGAAACATCTTGATGACATCATCAAGATGTATTTTCACCATGTTATTGGATTTTTTTTTCTCAGAGTGTGCAAATGGAACCAAATGAACCCGTTAGGGTTCATTTGGTTGCATTTGTACGCTCTCAGAAAAAAATGTTGAAAATGGGTGGAATTCCCCTTTAAGGCTCAGTCATACTCCAGGGCGAAGTGACTCGCTGTGAAAGGCTTTCACCGCGGTGTAGTTTTTTAAGGCTTCACCCTGGAGTATGTACAAGGTGAAGCCTTAAAAAACTACACCGCGGTGAAGTATGACTGAGTCTTTAAAGTCCGTATTGAGCCAATAGAGTGGAGGTGAGTAGGAGTTACATGTAGATTCTATTTTTTAAACAAATCCCTTTACAAACAGTGTTTTTCCACACACCCCCTTCCCTTTTTTAACCTCTAAATCAGGGGTGCCCACACTTTTTTGACTTGAGAGCTACTTTCAAAATGAGCGGCTCAACAAGATCTACACATCATGAATGTGATTGTTGCACTACTGAAAATCCATTTCAAGGCACCCTAGAAAGTTTGAGCTTTGAAATGATGGTGATGGTTTGCTTACTGTTATAGTGTTTAAGAATAGTGCACTTATAATGAAAAATAGAGGTTTTGGAGGTTTTCCTGTATATGCTACTTTACTGACGTTTGAAAACAGTATTTGAGGTGTGAGTTGACAGTTTGTGGTGTTGAGTTTAGTTTCTTGCAACCAAAACTAAGAACTTTCACATTTTTGTCCACAATTGGGAAAGAGAACTGGCAAAACTTTGGTCAAAATAACAATTATTCTCCATTTTCTAATTGAGTGTAAAATGAAACCAATTTTAACATTCATTTTAACATCCATTTTAACACTCTCAAGAGTTACAGATCTATAAGGGTCCAAGGCTGCACTGGAAAAAATCCCCCTCAAAAAACAAGTAAAAAAAAACATAAAACAAGAGCGTTTTTGCTTGAAATAAGTAAAAAAATCTGCCAATGGAACAAGCCGTTTTCACTTGTCAAGATTTCTTGAAATAAAACACATTATTTGGGCAAAAACGAAGCTCAAAACAAGCTGGATAGAGCTTATTTTGAGCTTTGTTAACTCAAAGTAAGTTCTATGATAATTCAAATATTAGCTGGAAAAATCTCAAATTGGAACATTTGATACTAGTATTAGGAAATACATTTAGGGTCAAAATATGACTTGGCAAGCCTATACATCAATTCAGTTTAATTAGCTTATTCATTCAAGTGTAAGTGACTTATTATGAGCTAAATTAAGGTGTATTTAAGACCCATCACCTACTACAAATGAGACAAAGCAATTAAATAAAGTATCACAATAAACAATATTATTTCTTCAAAAACAGCCAAATGTATAAGAAAACTGAGCTGCTAAAACAGCCAAATGTATTAAGAAAACTGAGCTGAAAAAACAGCCAAATGTGCATTTAGTACTGAGCTGCCAAACATCAGCAACAAAACACAAAACAACAACCAAAACAATATATTGCACATATTTACTCACATTTACTACAATTGAGTTGTCCCGATACTACTTTTTCAGTACTTTGTACTCGTGATACAGAGAAGCAGTATGAGTACTTAGATCTGCTCTTTTTGTGAATTGATTAGTGTTGGGTCTGGCTCCAATTGCATTTGTTGAGCCTTTAGTGTCAATTTGATGTTCTGAGTACCAAGTAAGAGAACTTGAGGGTGGTATCGGAAAAACTCCACAACATTTTAGATTATAGAACTCACTGTTTAAAAAAAAATGTATTTCAACCACAAACAAAAGAAAAAAAATCACATAACTTAACCAATTGTCAAGATTCTACAACAGATCTTCAAATCAAAGTCTCTATATCAATGGTTTCTCCAATCATTCCACGTCAAGAGCAACCTGCCTCGCCTCTGTGCCCGGTATGTTGTAAGACCGTGTGTTGCAGAAACTACCATGGATGTGTACACTGCTTGGGGTAGTCAATGTCAAATACATAAAATGATTTGAAGCAGACATCGACTGCCCAAGCAGTGTATTTTCCGGATTGTCTGACCTGCCATAATGACAAATGCCTGGACAGCACATCTTTGAGGTTCCCCCAAGACCAGGACAGATGGGGGCCTTCCTTTCAGCCAGCGAGAGGTACTCGACGATATTTGTACCAACCTAGACAGGAACAAAGAAAGATAAAGAAAAGTGAATGCAAGGAAACAACCAGGTGCTCACCAGAGACGTATAGGTAGATAGACTGATCCAGGAGCACGTTTTTACTAATTTTAAAAAACGGGATAAAACATGTAGTCAAAAAAATGTGGGCACACAAAATCTAAAAAGGAAAACTATACACTAAGTTGCATAATAAAGTTTTCTTCTTTTTATGTTGTGCCCATATCTCCACTTTTTTCCTACAAATAAAAGTGAATGTGATAAGATAACAAAATACCAGTTTGGAGGATATAACAATAAGCAAATAAAAAACTAACGTGCAGCAGTAATGTTTCTTTCGCTTTGGGAAAGAAACATTACAGTAGCCAGAGATGTGCCCTGATCCTAACGGTTTTGCAGTAATCAGAAGCTCTCACCATTTCAATCTATTCCAATAAAGCCAAACGATAATAAAAAAGGAAAAAAAAAAAGGAAAAAATAAGAAAGAGAAAAAAAGGAAAAGGAAATTGTATTTACAGGCTTCAGGTCGACGAAGGCTGCCCGGGCCTCTTCAGCCGAGTGCATAACAGACTTCTTGCTCGATCTGTAGACAGACTGTGGTAGCAGGCGGGGTAGCAGTCTGATAGCAAGTTCTCCTTTGGCATCTGGAAATCAACAATAAATGTTTAATACATACATTTTAAGACCTTTTCAATAATTCACAAAAAACAATACTGTGGAAAAACATTAGACTATCCAGTATTTAAGCAGTGACTTAAGTGCTCCCTCCAGAGATACTTTCAGGTCCATCGGGGGTGTTTGAACCAATCTGACAAGCGGTCTGCCTCACACTGAATACTATGACCATTATATTTTATTGTGTCAACTTGCAGAACTTTTGACATGTTTAGATATTGCTATTTACAATAAGAAGCAGACGGGACCTGGTGCCATTTGAAACAGGAGGTAACGTAGGTTTCTCCAATCATGGTCTCATGACTGGAGAAACCTATTTACCTGTAGTCACAGAATCATTGATCAGAATCAGAATCAGGTTTATTTGTCATATTCAGCAGGTTGAAATCAAACAGGTTGAAGTTCAAACAGTTGAAATGAAATTTGTCTTGCTCAAATGGGGAGGGTGGGGACCAGGTTGTAGTGAGCGAGGCTGCCATTCTACGGCGCCAAACATACCTACAGCCTGGATATCATACAGAAAGACATACCCGGTGTCATGTCATCGACAGGAAATGCGAGTTTTCCATCTTGTTCGGCCAGGTGCAGGACTTTATCCGCATATTTGGTCACTACGTCTCAAACAACTCTAGTGCAGCCTGGCCATACAGCTCTGAGAAGTCCTGCGATATCTAACAAAAAAGACAAAAAAACAACAACAACATTGAAGTTATTGCAACAGCTGTCAGTTTAATAGGTGAGGTATGCAATTCGGGGAAGGCCCATAGATCTGAAGTACCATTAGTCCGAAGGCATTAAGGATGGCAACCATGCACTTGGGGTATGTTTCGAGATGTTAGAGATAGTGTTAGTAGGTTCAGACTAATGGGAGGTCGAACCAATGACATGTTAGTAGTAGCCTATATCATACCATGCTTGGACTGATGAGACGAGGGTACTCTGCTAGGATCTCTTTGATGTCCTTCGATGTATTCGCCCATATCCATCTGGCTCTGCAGAGAACAGAGTCTTCTTCATAAACTTCTGCACCTGGGCGAAGGCCTCCTCGTCAACGTCTTGAGCTGAAAGACATAAATACAGAAACACAGACATCTTAGAATTTTCACAGTAATAGAATTTCCATCCAGGGTGCCGACAATGTGCATGTAGGCTCACTGGAAACACTATGCTAAACAAGTGGGTCTTTAAGTGGGATCTAGGGACCCTCATGGTTCCTTGAGGAGGTTCCTTAACCCATTTGGCACAGAACACTACGCACTTCTACACACCAAATTAAATAGAGCCTTAAAGGTATAGTTACATTTTTGGAAGTTATGCTGTATGAAATACGGTCCTTTAATATAGTGGTGTCGACTGTATTAATTGATGTGGTGAGAATTCTGCTCTGGTTTTGGTGAATATTAAGTACGTCATTTTGTGGAGATTACTGGGGTCATGCATAAAAGTAAATTAATCCACAAAACTAAGGTTATTCGTTTTGATGAATTATTTCTAATATATTAGCACATCCTTCATTCATTTTTGACCCCACTATAACATGGAACTACTTTTTGGGTGTAGTAATATGGACACAGAAAAATGAACAAAGCATATGTTAATATATTTTAGAAATGGGCCAACAATACAAATGAAAAAATGACCAGAACTACTTCATATTTCACCAAACCATATAGCAGAGCTCAAACCGTGGGCTCTGGACATTAATTACGGTTCGGTAATACAGTTGACACCACTATAATAATGTGGAAGTACTTCAGCAACTTAACTGATTAGACTGCTATTCAAATAAAAGAAATTATTAAAGCAATTCGTGGTGTCTTTAGGCTTATTCTGACTGCTCAGTTCATTAAAGAACAGCTACAAGTCTGTCTAAAAGGAACAGTACTCTTCTGAATTCAATATTCAGCTGTAAGGGAATTCCAAACGTTTTCAAATTCAAAAATAGTGTACAAATGTGAACCAAATTTTGTACACCCTCAGAAAGAAATGTTCTAAAAGAATAATCATTAAAATGGTGAAACATAACTTGATGATGTCACCAAGTTGTGTTTCACCATGTTAATGATTTTTCCTCCCAGACCTCCATTTCTAGTAAACACAGAATGGGGGTAACTTTTTTTATCATGTCCACACAACATCTCTAAGGTATATTAATGACAGAGTAAAATGTTGAAAATGGGTGACAGTGGGGAAATATCCACAGTAACCCCAGTGATTATTGCAGGTCCAATTCATTGATTTTAGTTGACAACTAATGAAATATTGGTTTGATAATCATTGCAATCAATACAGATAAAAGCTATACTAAACAAAAATTCTTAGGTATGGACACACTTGTATGGCATGGTCAAGGTAGTAAAAAAGTGCACCTTTAAAATTGCTGATAAGTTCTGGAAGCTGCCACTCAGCTAATTTGGACTCTACAAAGTTGACAATTCAGAACGACCTGAAATAAAACAGAAAAGCATTGTTTAAAAATAAAATTGCAGCATTGCTTTTATATCACAGCAAGTGAACAATATAACTAACATCATTATTTCTGTATGCAAACGAAGGGTTTATTAAATTTACTAGACAACAATACCTAGTCACAACACAACATCTAGCAACCAGCTAGCTCCAATGACGATATTGGGGCTATGGAGAAGACAATTGCAACATTGAGGGGGCAGAAAAAGCCTGGTCACGTGCGTTTTGTAACCTCCGGTTGTCCCCATTTAGTTATAGATCTATGTAGAACAGCCGCCATTGGACTGACCCCATAAAATAAACGGAGTTGTCGTAACTATGCCCATACTCTATAGAGACAAACTGTTCTCAACGTGTTACGACAACATACAGTATGACCAATAAAGATAAACTGCAGATAGAATATCGTTTGAACATACAAAAGGTACACGGATTGATATCATAGTACATCAACCAACCATAGCATTATACGAACGTAAACACTAGTTAGCTGCTTAGCCATAACAGTAGTAGGCTTATGCTGTTAGCCATTAGCTTCGGAGCTAGTCTTTAGTATCGTAAATATTAGCATAAATATATGATAGACGACGTGACATTCATACTGTGTGTGCGAGCAAATGTATAACCTTACACAAAACACATGTTTACCTTGAATGGGTGCACACGACGAGGACGTCTTTTACTGTTGGTCTTTGCCGGGGGGAGACAGTTTCTTCTGCTTTTTCTTTGTTTTCTTTTCACACAAACTTTGAACCAAGGAAGCGGCAGGAAGGAGGGGGTGGGGCGTGCATACGTATGTGCGTGCGTGCATGCGTGCGTGCGTGTGTGTGCTTAACGACAGTAATAAGGGTAGTAGCCTAATAATAATAATAATAATAAATAATAAGGGTAATAATAATAAGGGTAAAAATAATAATAATAATAATAATATAAGAAGAGCAAGGTTATTTTTGCAAACTTTTGATAACGTATTAATTCAAACAATCCAGGTGGTCCCCAGCTAAATGAGGGAGAGATGGTAACCAAATGGACCCTTATTTGTTAAACACTACTTATTTTACGATAAGTGTAAAAAGTACAGAATATAGAAGAATTCTTATATTGATCAAGGTTTGCCATATCCCTCCTAAAGGTACTGAAACATCAATCTGTTACAGCTCTAATGGTACCGCCATCAATACAGACAACATCTCACTATCCAATGAGAACAAAATATGTTAGATCCGAAAGGCTACTGTAGGCCTAAATGTCATCAAATGGTGGCCCATGGCTCAAATGCCAGAAAAATAAATAATATGAAAAGGGTTCTAGACAACTGAATCCATCAATAAATCAATTCAACCAAAGTCTGTGACCTAACAGATTGGTTATCTCATTAAAACAACCATGAATTCGGTCAAAATAAAATCCCTGCAACCCAGGAAAAGGTTATAGACTATTTTTGTGTAATTAAATAAAGTATCACAAAACAATATTTATTCTATTTTTTAAGTGCCAGCGCAAAATGAGTAAAAATATTCATTCACATTCACTTAACAGTCAAGGGCATAGACAGGTAGGGTTGTGAAGCAGCCTTGACCTGGTGCAACTCAAAAATCCACGGTGAAAGAGCTCAGGTGGAAAGAGCAACCATACAACGATGAACAATATAAATCTATACAGACACTACATGGTGGAATGACCGTTATTTAGCATATGAGGTAGAAGTTCCTCTTCAGGCGCAAGGCAATATTTTTGTTGATGCTGGAGAAATTGTCGATCATATGCCATACTACTATGTTACAGCAATGATAAAAAGTATGTTCCAATAAGTATGTCAATCAAGTATGGACCGACTCATTGCAGAACATAATTTCTAATAAAGATCTTTCTTTTTTTTACTAAGTCTTTTTCTTAAAATGAGGGTGTATGACTAAGTATTTCTCTTAAAATGAGTTGATAAGTCTTTCATTAACACCACATCAGCTTGTACGGGCCTTGGTAATGACTGATATGGCAAAAAAAACTTGTTATAGGTGAGGCATGACTCAATACAAGTTCGTTTCAAGATTTTTTCACTAGGTAAGATATTTAAGTTAAACAGTCTAAAACAATTCCTTTGTCTCACAGAAATTTGACTGTTAAGATAATGCATCTTAAAGTAAGTGCAATGAGTGATTTTGTATAGAAATAAGCCAGTCTGACTTGGTAAGATTTTGTGTTTTTGCAGTGTGGGGGGACTGTCATGTGATCTACCTGCACGGCCTGTGTGATCTACTGGTAGATCACCATCTACTGTACCTTTTGGGCATCCCTGCTCCAGGGGTTGACACTAACACTTGTCCGCTTGCCCGGGGCAAGTAAAAAAAATGGTGGGGCAAGGGAAGACTGCTACCTGGTTGCCCGATTGGGCAAGTGTGCAACTTAGTCCACTATAACACAACACAAGATGAATTTGTCTTGAAGGCAGTCATTGTACTCTGCCTCTGTGTCTTTCCCTGCTTTCTAGCTATCCACAATTACAGGCTGGATTTGGGAAACAAAACACGAAAATTAACATACACATCAAAATGACCATTAATCTTCTACATTCTCTAGTTGTGTAGACCTGGGCTAATTAAGATGATGAATATTTTAACTCTTGAGAGTGTAAAAATGAAACCAAATGGACCCGCAAGGGTCCATTTGGTTTCATTTTTACGTTCTCAAGAGTTACATCTGCAAAATTTACAATATATTTTTGGGGGGCAAGTGACCATGACCTGAGGGCAAGTAGAACCTGACTTGCACTTGCCCGATGGGCAAGTGCCCCCGAGACCTTAGTGTCAACCCCTGCTGCTCTAAATGTATTATAAGCAATCTTTTAGCTAAAAATCGGATAACTGCTTTGGTCCTGAAGTCTCGTTAATAATCAACATTCATAATCTACATGACATAATCTACAAAGCAGTACATATTTTACAGTCATTCCATGTTAATTAGGCCCTATACTGTTATCACCTTTCTGGGGGCGTCGTTAGAGAATGGCGGGGACCCCTAGGTGTCTGGAGCCAGGGCTACATTTGTGAGACAATAAGGTGTTGTTGACATGACAAAAGGACATGATCAAGGGATTTCATTTGAATGTGTGACTGTACTTTGCATCAGTTCAAAGAGCATATGGCGCCAGTTGGCGTCTGGGCAAATGCGTATTGCTGTTGTAAAAATGTATAAGAACCCCATGTCATGTTGTGATCGAGAGTCAGTCTGTGTGTCACCACGCCGGTGGTCACACACGTGTGCTGTCTGGGCCCTCCGGCCCAGGCGGACACTGCCTGCTGTAATGCTTTGCTGTTCGCTGAATAAAACCATCTGAGGAACAACATCTCTGCTGTCCAGCGTCTGAACTCCTTATCTCCGTGCTCCGATCTTTGTCTGTGTATTTTATTACAAAAAATACACTTCATTTGGTGCATTGTGCCGGTCGGATTGATGTGGACTCTTTCCACGTCAGGCGAGCAGAACCCGTGTCTTCTGAAAGTGGCAGGCGAGGAGAAGACGAATAGAACCGGGGGACCATCATTTTTCGGTCTAATGAGTGTTTTTTGATCGGCGACGGAGCGGAGTTTTGAAGTCCTGTCTACAACGCGGAGGAGGGGACCAGTGATCGAGGTCCTTTTCAACGGAGATGACGGCGGGGGACCACCAGCGGGGAGTGACGACCGGAGCCAGCATCGCGGATCATCAATCAGTCGACGGGTGGTGAACTGCGGCGCGCAGGACGAGGGCCGTCATAGCCAAGCGAGGGATCTTCATCATCATCTTCAACGTGGACGGGGCAGCAGCAGCAGATGGCCGCGACGGCAGAGCGCACGCCGTGGATCCTGGCGCGGGGTCTCCACTCTCCATGGGGCGGCGGCGCGCCGAGCAGCAGCGGCGGGGCTGACGGACAAGCGCGAGGCCTTCACGGGACCCGCGAGGGGCCCGTGAACGAAGATGTACGTGCGTGCGGCCTTCACGGGAGCCCGCGAGGGGGGCCGTGGATGAACTACGTGGAAGAGGCCTTCTTTTCTTTTTCCCATCTCATTGTGGACGAAATGAGTTGGAAGGGGGGAGATGATAGTGTTTTCAGATGGACATGGACTGCACAGCCGGAGGAAAACATCTCCGCAAAGACCCATGTTTTAACTGGACACTTCCAGGTAAAAAGAGGGAACAGTAGGCTGCAAGAAAGAAGATTTTCCATTGTTTTATGTCGATAACTATTTAAGATGCCCTTTCCTTAGTTTTCGATTTCATAATTGTGTGTTATTTTGTGAGTCTAAAGTCAACGTAAATGAGAGGCAAATGTTGATTTATATATGTTATTTGTCGTGCTAATTAGAAACATTGACTAAAACGGCCTATTTTAATCAATGCGGCGATATTTGCCTAAATATGAAGAGAATTTGTGAGTTATTAATAATTAGACTCTGGCGTTTTAAATTGGTTCTAAGTCCGCTCCATCTACTATGTGAGATTATTACAGCAGAGTTTAATCCGTTATAAACACGTTTATTATTCATATTCTAAAAATGCTCTTTTGTGAGTGTTTAAAAAAAAAAGCGACAAAGGTCTTGTTAAATGTCAGTTAATGTAAGGCTAAAAAATCAATTTCGTCATTATTACTATATTTTGAGATTTCGTAGTTACCAAAAATAGATTCAATTACAGGTCAATGTTGAGAGTAACTCTTTAAGTGTTTAAATTAAGCGGGCTTAAAATGTGTTTTTTATTTTCTTATCGGTATATTGGTGCTGTCTTTGTTTCGTCAAAAGGTGATGGAACAGAGGCCTTTCTCGTCTTGGTTTGCTAAAGGTGGCAGATCGAGGCATTGTTGTCATGTAACTCTCAAAGGAGGGGGTTATGTGATATTGGTTCATTGTGCGTAACATTTTTAGTCTTAAAAGTTTGAATAACGTGAAGAAATTCTCCGCTAATTGTAAAGTAAGTGAGTCATATTGGCAACTTTGTGTATAGTCTTAAAATATCCATAACTTTTGGGGAGAAAATTCTGTACTGTAATTTACTGAACTTTTGGCTACCTGCAGTGTAAAGTTGGTTATGGGTCAAAGGGGGGTGCAGATCCTGTTTCAAAAATTATGAATATAGATTATTATTGTTTTTGTGATGGTTTTTGATCAACCATCAAAGGGGGGAGTGAAGTCTCGTTAATAATCAATATTCATAATCTACATGACATAATCTACAAAGCAGTACATATTTTACCAGTCATTCCATGTTAATTAGGCCCTATACTGTTATCACCTTTCTGGGGCGTCGTTAGAGAATGGCGGGGACCCCTAGGTGTCTGGAGCCAGGGCTACATTTGTGAGACAATAAGGTGTTGTTGACATGACAAAAGGACATGATCAAGGGATTTCATTTGAATGTGTGACTGTACTTTGCATCAGTTCAAAGAGCATATGGCGCCAGTTGGGCGTCTGGGCAAATGCGTATTGCTGTTGTAAAAAATGTATAAGAACCCCATGTCATGTTGTGATCTAGAGTCAGTCTGTGTGATCACTACGGTGGTCACACACGTGTGCTGTCTGGGCCCCGGCCCAGGCGGACACTGCCTGCTGTAATGCTTTGCTGTTCGCTGAATAAACCATCTGAGGAACAACATCTCTGCTGTCCAGCGTCTGAACTCCTTATCTCCGTGCTCCGATTTTTGTCTGTGTATTTTATTACAGTCCAGAACTTTATAGTTGTCAACAAATCCCTTCCGTCGTCAGGCTCATGGCGAGGTGGTGCTAGTGCGGGAGACTGCTGTATACAGCACCAGTCTTGCACAATAAAGCTGCTTCTCTCAGAGCGGTTGCTATAGGCAGAGAGAGGTCACGGGAAGAGGGGCACCGAGCAGAGAAATGAAGAGCTTGCACTGTTGGGTGTAACATGAGAAAACAGCCATCCTCGCGCTATCAAGCAACAGGGTGTCAAGGTAAAGTGTAGCAGTGAACGATGATGTAAGTATTGAGGTCACAGGGCAGATGCCAACAACACTGGCAAACTACTTTTGCCCAAAAAATATTTTAGATGTGAGAGAAGTGAGGGGATGCCGTTCCCCCCTCCACTACACCCCTGGATCAGACCTGTGATGTAGGCCCAATATCTTTCGACACATTATTTCGTACAGTTCATTGTTGGCTATTTTTTGGGCCAAAAAGTCTGGCCCATATCTGGAACAAAAGACACCACGGTGTAGACGGTGTCCGTTTCCCCAAGCTCTTTAGTTTGCTCAACGTCACTCGCGATAACATCTTCAGTCAGTGTCGAGGTTCGAAGAGGAAGAGACAAAGTGGGAAAAATCGAGCTCTGTGTGACGGAAGAAGAAGGGGCGTTTTTGTCATTAGGCAGACTAGGCAGTTGCCCAGGGCGCCATGAGGGGAGAGGGCGACTATGAGGGGAGTGGGGCGACCACCAGACATGCTTTAAAAAGGATCCCAGGCTAATAAGCTTCATATGCATCAATACATTATACTTATCCTCTATAAGTAGAATTGAACATTTAAAACACATATAGGCCTAATATGTTATTTAGTTTAAAATAGTTCATATCTTTATCCCTTGGAGGGCGCCATTTTACAGGAGATTTTCCCTGGAGCCCCCCCTTACCAAATGTACCGCTAAGGGTCCATTTGGTAAGGGGGGGCTCCAGGGAAAATCTTGCCTAGGGCTCTAAATTGCTTAGAAACGCCCCTGGGAAGAAGAATATCGCTCTCAGGCAAAAAAACAAGCCTGTGTGTTTTCTTATTACGGTGTCACACAAGTAGCAAAAAGTAGTCTGGATAAAGCCAGACCGAATCGGCTGTTGGCAAAAAGAAACATGCCCTTCAGCAGATTGGTCTGGAATAGCTCAATTGTACAACCATTTTCTATAGACCATAAAAACGGGCTGGTCAGTTATGATACAGTATTCAAATAATGTTTACATACTGTGTCCTGAGTGTGTGTGTGTGTGTGTGTGTGTGTGTGTGTGTGTGTGCGTGTGCGTGTGCGTGTGTGTGTGTGTGTGTGTGCTATAAAACTCCCCCTCTCCAGCTAACCTTGATCCAAACACCATCTGAGCCAAACCAAGGTAGGTGCAACTGTCTAGACTAGTTTTTAATTGTTAGTCAGTGTCAGTATTGTATCTAGACTATGTTTAGGTCTGAATGTTAATTATAATCTACATTTTTTATCAGGATATGCATGCTGTTAGAAAGCAGTATTGTAATAATGCTGTACTATTAGAAGTGGTATATATAGGGCGGTACAAGGACAGTGTCCTCTTGAATTGAAGTATGAAATTTGTTTCTGTTGCTTGTGCGCACACACACACACACACACACGCACGCACACGCACACACACACGCACACACACACACACACACCCCCCCCCCCCCCCCCCCCCCCCCCCCCCCCCCACACACACACACACAACACACACACACTGTGGTGGTGTGTATTACAGAGTGAAGATGGCTGCTGCTGTTCTCGTCCTGTGGGTCATGTGCTGTGTCCTCATTGGTCCCACTGTCACAGTGAGGGCGGTTCCATTTCCAGGTATCCTACCCTATCTGTAGCCTACACACCAGGGACGTACGCAGTCTTTAGTTGTTACTGTGGCCTACAAATACTGTCATGAGTGCTTCATGATTAACCCATTGTGTCCTGTCTATTTCTAGTTTCTGAATAACATAATATTCAAAGATTTGCACCACGTTTTCACAATTGTTCAAAAATAGCAGAGATACAAGCTCATAGCTCGCTGGCGCGCTATGAGCTTGTAGATCTGCTATTTTTCAATAGTTAAAACATAATGCTTAGAACACCAAAACGCGTTCAGTACACTAAAGGGTTAATCAAAATCACATCGAAATCGCAATTTGAGACTTTGGACGAAAAAATGGTTTATGAAAATGATTTATGAAAATTTTATGAAAGTTATTGGAGGTGTTTTTTTTTTTTATTATGTTTTGGTTATAGAAGTATATCATAGTGTTTTGAGGCAAATTTGTCTTATATACCAGGGATCCTTAAGGTATTTACTTAAAAGGGGAATTCCACCCATTTTCAATATTTTTCTGATAGCGTCCAAATGTGAACCAAATGGACCCTAGCGGGTCCATTTGGTTCCATTTGTACGCTCTCAGAAAAAAAAGAAGCGTCTAAAGAAATCTATTAACATGGTGAAAAATACATCTTGAAGATGTCATCAAGATGTTTCACCATGTTAGTGGCTTTCTTCAGACCTCCAATTCTTGGGAACACAGCATGGGGGAACTTTTTTTTAATCATGTCCACACAACACCTTGAAGGTACATCAATGACATAGTAAAATATTGAACGCGTTTTGGTGTTTTATCTGTTGAAAAATAGCAGATCTACAAGCTCATATCGCGCCACCGAGTGGCGCGATATGAGCTTGTAGTTCTGCTATTTTTGATCTAGTGTCAGAAACTGGAATCTAACTACAATCTACTGAGAGGAACTAGAATCTGGCACGAGGAACTAGAATCTGACCAGGACACAATGGGTTTAGGTATTTTTTTATTTAACTTATAGTATATCTCTGTTTTATGCTGTATAATAACCACAGGGCGTCCGGTGTCTGAGGATCTCAGTGCTAACCTGATGGTGGCTCGTTCTGGGACGGTGAGAGGTCCTGTGGACACTGTCAAGTTTGACATGGTGATCACTGACACCTCCAAGGGATACAACAAAGACACAGGTATATACACACAGCGGGGGACTGTATTCCGTTGTATTTATTTGATTATATCATACCGATATCATTGATATCGGTAGAGGGCGCAAGTGTATGTTGGACACTGGCGAAGAGGGCGGGGCTTACTGCAACGTCTATTGTGCAAATGAAGTAACGCATATACTGTATGTTTAGCGTAAAAAATGAGTTGAGCTGGGGTTCCCTGTTTACACTCCCAAGAGTTAAAAATATAAATCATCTGAATTAGCCCAAGTCTACACAACTAGAGAATGTAGAAGATTAATGGTCATTTTTGATCTGTATGTTTGACTGTTTTGTTTTCTCCGAAATCCAATGTTTTCTCCGGAATTGTGGACAAAAAGAAAATAAATAAATACATTTTGGGGTCAGTGAGGGCTAATATGTCCTCAAATGTTGGTCTGTGGCTCAAATTCTGAACAAATAGTGGGCCCTGGTTTGAAAAAGGTTGAAATCCACTGATCTAAACTGTCCTTGTTGTGATGGTGGTGCAGGCCTCTACACAGCTCCGTCCTCTGGGCGTTACAGCATGGTGGTGACAGGGGGACTGTGTGTTGGAGCTCAGAGTGCTGTCTGGGCCGTCAGGGTGGACGGAGAGGCTGAGAGAACCTGCAGCCTCCCTGCTGCTGCAGCCCCCTGCAGCCATGACTACCTGCTGGACAAGGACCAGACGCTGTGGGTGGAGCTGCAGTCGGGCTGCGTCTGGGGCCTCACCATGTCTGGGACGAAGAGCGACGCGGAACCCCACCAAAGCCCCAGGGGGCAATCTGGAAATGACAATGGGGCCGAGCCCAAGGGGCGATCCGGGACGGACAATGGGGACAAGCCCAGGGGGCGATCTGGGGGGGACCGGGGGGACAAGCCCAGGGGGCGATCTGGGGGTGACCGGGGGGACAAGCCCAAGCGCTCCTAAGCTAGGGGGGTCCTGAGGTTGAGATGTCTGTGTGATCACTAAAAAAAAAAAAAAAAAAAAAAAAAAAAAAAACAGTGGTGCACACGGTCCTTTTCACTGTTATTTGTAGGAGGCTTATTCATTTTGTCAATAAAATAACCCCAAAAGTCCTAAACCTTCATGGCAAGTGCATTTATTTGGCTTAGTTATTTTCAAGCAATCACCTTGCTGTACATTCTGTTGAAATGCAGGAAAATGCATTGGCATGCATTTTTTCTAATAAACACTATGGAGCATTAACCTGTGTGGGGACTCCCTTTATTATTTTGGGTTGCAAAATGATGTCACAGAAGTTGAAAAAATCAGTTTCAAATAGGGGCCAAAGTCACAGCGAAAAAATAAAAGTCTTACTTTGAATAGTGTCCATCACAATTTTGGGGCTGAGGGAAGTATAATTCAAACTGAGGAGTGCCAGTCCCAATCTCCGGGGGATTTCGTTTTTTTCCAGGTGGCAGTTTGGGATGGTTTTGGGGCTATTGTTTTGTTGGATATTTTTTGGGGCCAAAAGGTCTGGCCCATATCTGTTACAAAAGGCACCGCAGTGAAGACGGTGTCCGTTTTCCCAAGCTCTTTAGTTTGCTCAACAACACCGGCGATAAGATCTTGGTCAGTGTCGAGGTTCTAAGAGGAAGAGACAAAATGGGAAAATCGAGCTCCGTGCGACAGAAGAAGAAGAAGAAGAATCTCAGGGAAAAACAAGCTTGTTTTCTTAACACATCGACCATGACCGCGTGTTCGTCGTTTTCTGATGCCACGGCTCAAGCCAGTGTAATCGGTAAAAAAAACCTTATTTTGAAGCGCCAGATCTCCTAAACAGGATGTGCGATGACGTCATGCTGTTTCTGGTGTCTTGACTAACCTGTCCTCTGACGATCTGAGCAAAAAGTTCCGGGTCAAAAGTCAGGAAGTGACGTCTAGCAACAGACGATCCACCCGTGCGCCACGGCAACGACATTGGAGATCCCCAGAAAAGGCTCCTGAATGCATTGAATTGAATGGGTGTGAATGGGACAAAAAAAAGTTGTCGCGGCAATTCTGTCCCAAATGAGAGTCAGCAACGGGATCTTTATCAGACGATGCGCTGGGACTAATAGATGGATTAAAGAATGAAATCTACATTTTGTCGTGTTACGCGCCGTCGTCGTGATCGGCGTGCGTAATTTCACGGTAAAACAACGACGACCGCGGGATCGGTGATCCGGGAGTTAATACAGCGTCACACAAGTAGCAAACATAGCATGCAAGACAGCATGAACGGATCTAGAAAGCATGGGCCCCTGGGCCACCTTTGGATTTTTCTTCCTGACGTGGCCCATAGTGTCTATATAAGGCAAAACAACTTAAAGATGGATTTCCAATTTTGTACATGTTTAAAAGGTGACAGTACTTGATTAGACCCATTGGTGTAGTTTTTATGTGCA
Organism: Benthosema pterotum; assembly: GCA_039105355.1. NCBI lineage: Eukaryota > Metazoa > Chordata > Actinopteri > Myctophiformes > Myctophidae > Benthosema > Benthosema pterotum. The sequence continues at coordinate 55,357,749 of CM076972.1, read as the reverse complement.
ATGATGTAAAAAAAAACTGTAATATAGTGACATCACATCATCAGCCCCTCCCCTGACTCCTCCCGCTTTATCATACAACTATAGCAGTGGGTCTGGCTTCAGTTTAGGTATATCTCCGCCCATCACCACCCACCAGGCAAACCAGGCATACTCAATGTGCTGGTGAGGCTGCCCACATAAACACGTCATTTTAACATATACTCTACGCTTTAAAAAAAAAAAAAAAAAAATCTTCCTCATATTATAATAATGCCTGATGATCAGGTTTATGATTAGGTTGGAAAAATCATGGCACTCTATCTTTAAATGCCAAAGCTAAACACTCCCCTGGAAGACAGGATTTTCTTTTAATTTTTTAGCTCAGGACTACCTGGAATCTCCTGAAAGGACCACTGGTGTTCCCGGGACCACTAGTTGCTTTCTTTATGACACCCAAGGTTCCCAGCCAACAGTGACAATACCAAGTCCAAGACACACAAAGGGAAGAAGATTAAATAAACACCTTTTGATATGAGATAATAGTGCCGCTATTGATTGGTCCCCGTGGACAGCACAAGGCCATGTTCACATGAATATCACGTAAACTCACCCGCTCTTACTCTACCTGTGCGTGTGTGCGCGCAGACACTTGTGTGTGCTATAAAATCCCCCCTCTCCAGCCAACCTTGATCCAAACCCCATCTGAGCCAAACCAAGGTAGGTGCAACCGTCTAGACTAGTTTTTAATTGTTAGTCAGTGTCACTATTGTATTTAGGCTATGTTTAGGTCTGAATGTTAATTATCTACATTTTATCGGGATTTGCATTTCTGCTGTTAGAAGCAGTATTACAGTATAATAATGCGGTACCATTAGAGATGGTATATGATAGTAGGACAGTACAAGGCCAGTGTCCCCTTGAATAAGTAGAATTTTTTTTCGTGCTTTTTATGCACACAATACAGTGGTGTGTGTTACAGAGTGAAGATGGCTGCTACTGTTCTCGTCCTCTGGGTTGTGTGCCGTGTCCTCATTGGTCCTACTGTCACAGTGAAGGCCATTCCTTTTCCAGGTATTCACCTAAGGCTGTCAGCATTAACTAGTTAATCGCGAGTTAACTCATGACTGAGTTAACTTGCGATTAACTAGTTAGTTAACTAGTTAGATTAATTTATTTAATGTGCGATTAACTCATTTACCGCGAGCGTGCGTTCGTTGTTTTCTGCTATATGCCACAGCTCAAGCTAGTGCATTCGGTAAAAAAACCCTTATTTTGAAGCGCCAGATCTCCTAAACAGGATGTGCGATGACGTTATGCTGTTTCTGGTGTCTTGACTAACCTGTCCTCTCACGATCTGAGCAAAAAGTTCCGGGTCAAAAGTCAGGAAGTGACGTCTAGCCCTAGTTGATTTACCCGTGCGCTCCACGACATCCGTGCGCTCCACGACATTCAGGGGCTGAATCTCAAAGAGGCTTTTGAATGGGTGTGAATGGGACAAAAAAAAAAAAAAAAAAAAAAAAAAAAAAAATTGTCCCATTCGCCCATTCTTTCTTCCGTCTTTATCAGACGATGCGCTCGGACTAATAGTTGGATTAAAGAATGAAATCTACATTTTGTTGTGTTCTGCACCTTTGTAGTGATTTTTTATCTTTCTTTTTTGTCGCGTTTTTTTATTATCTTTACTATGTTTTAGTGATAGAAGTATACTATAGTGATTTAAGGCAAATTTGTCTTATTAACCAAGAATCCTTTAAGGTATTTATATCTCTGTTTTATGCTGTATAAATCAGAGGCTCCGGTGTCTGAGGATCTCAGTGCTAACCTGATGGTTGCTCGTTCTGGGACGGTGAGAGGTCCTGTGGACACTGTCAAGTTTGACATGGTGATCACTGACACTGCCAAGGGATACAACAAAGACACAGGTATATAAACACAGCGGGGGAGAGTGTATTCCGTTGTATTTATTTTGTAGCCCTATAGCACCTACGCTTACCTAGAGCACCGATGCTTGTCATCGATATCGGTCTCGCTATATACTGTATCTACTTTGATATTTTAAAAGTTGCCTTTATTACTTTGATTTTAAAAAGTTGCCTTTATTACCATTAACAATAATTTAGTTCTTCAAAGCATAAAATGGAGTCAAATAATGAGTTGGGGACCACCTGGAACCGCCTCAGGGGAGCTCACTCCCCGGTACGTCGGTTGAAATCCACTGATCTAAACTGTCCTTATTGTGGTGGTGGTACAGGCCTCTACACAGCTCCGTCCTCTGGGCGTTACAGCATGGTGGTGACAGGGGGACTGTGTGTTGGAGCTCAGAGTGCTGTCTGGGCCGTCAGGGTGGACGGAGAGGCTGAGAGAACCTGCAGCCTCCCTGCTGCTGCAGCCCCCTGCAGCCATGACTACCTGCTGGACAAGGACCAGACGCTGTGGGTGGAGCTGCAGTCCGGCTGCATCTGGGGCCTCACCATGTCTGGGACGAGGAGCGACTCGGAACCCCTGCACCACCAAAGCCCCCGGATGTCACCGGCGTTACCGATAGTGTATCCTCCAGCGCCCAGCGACTCGTGCGTGTGTCACTGTGTGACCGTGTGTTAGGTTCCTATGGCCAGGGGCAGGGGATCTAGGCATGGGCAGTGTTGGGGATATTACTTTACCTTGTTAATATATTACTTATTAATTATTACCCTCATTTTAAAGCAGTGTATTATATTACAATGTTACTGCACAAACAATGTATTGTCCCAAATATAAGACGACTCGTTTATAAGACGACTCTCATTTTTCAAGACCCATTTACAGAAAAAAAGAACATTGAATGTCAAATAGTATAGCCCCTGAATATAAGACGACTCCATTTTTTGGGATATCTACATTGGGAAAAAACATAGTCTTATATTCAGGCCAATAGGGTATATTAATAATATATTAATATTACTATTACATAAAACTTTTTACAAAATATATAATTAAATATTTAGTGTCACTATTAATCAAATATTGCGTAGGCCAGTGGCATACCTACAATAAAGCAAGTGCACTTGGCTATCTGGCCAAATCCATATGAAATCAACTTGAAAAAGCGTCACTCCTGAATAAATAATTTGATGACAAATTATAGAAAATGTGTAATTATTTAACTTCTGCAGTTGTCAAGATAATTTCACAAGAATATTTTCAACGAGACAGATTGACAGAAAGTAATATTGAAAGTAATGCAGTAATGCAGAAAGAAAATAATAATATATCAGATTGTATTTATATTACAAGTTACTGCATTTTGGTAATATATTATGTAATATATTAAGTTACGTAGTGCACATGTCCCAAAACTGGGCATGGGCATAGGAGGTTCAATGCCCCCCTAAATGCCCAGTCTGCCCCACCGAACACGATGGCATGCAAAACGACCTCAAGATATTTCAAATTAAAGTGCTTCTAATTAAAATGATATGAAACACTACTACTGCTACTAACTAACTACAGCTGTGTCACCACTAAACCAACAGCATTTCATCATTGAAAACAGAAAAACTCTCTGAGTCAGACCTTTAGCTTTATGCACTTACGGTAGTTTATGATAGTTAGACCCACTGATCACCTGTATATATGCCCTGTATGTTTTTTATTCTTATTGTTTTGTTTTGTTTGTACTTGATGCACCTTGCTCACCTTCTGCCTTGTTCCTTTTGTTTACCTCAGTACTTTCTGTAATGTCGCCTCTGGGAGACTGATTTTTTTCCCTGAGGGATAATAAAGGGATACTTATCTAGGTATGAAATTACATGAAATTGGTCATCGACCTCCATCTGAAAACATACTATTCCAGGAATGCCCAGAAGCAAAGATTTGAACAAAAAAAATATATCTGGAAAATATGATATTAAAGTTTTGTGGCACATTGTGAACTTGTAGATCTGCTATTTTTCAACAGTTTGTATAACGTGATTAAAACACTAAAAGGGTTTTTTACTGAAGTAAAAAAAAAAAAAAATGCTGCCAGCAGATAGGTCTGGAATAGCTGTGTGTGTGTGTGTGTGTGTGTGTGTGTGTGTGTGTGTGTGTGTGTGTGTGTGTGTGTGCACGCATTCCACTCGTCCCCCAACTGTCCCTGATTGTAGTGGCAGAGCTGACCGACACAGAGTGCTGTGTCAACAGACAACACACACACACACACACACACACACACACACACACACACACACACACACACACACACACACACACACACACACACACACACACACATACACTCCTATCATTACGTTAACAAACAACATCCCTGGGGACCTTAACAAGATAATTTACTGTACATGTACAGAGAGAGAGAGAGAGAGGGAGAGAGAGAGAGAGAGAGAGAGAGAGAGAGAGAGAGAGAGAGAGAGGGGGAGAGAGAGAGAGAGAGAGAGAGAGAGAGAGAGAGAGAGAGAGAGAGAGAGAGAGAGAGAGAGAGAGAGAGAGATTATCTGATTCAGTGGGGCAACAGTGGCTCAGTAAGTATAGCGGCCACCTGGGACCATTGGTTCGATCCCGGTCACCTCTTGGTAGTGTGTCAGAGTATCCATGGCCAATAAGAGTGAACCCCTTGACTGCTACTGATGAGCATGCAGGTCAAAGCATCGCATCAGTGCGTTTCCACTGATAAGAAAAAAAAACGTATTCAAATGTTTAAAGCAGTGATGCATCGCTCTACTTATCGGTTTGGCCGCCATTTGCTTTCATCGCTCAATATTGGTATCAGCAAATAAAACTGACTGTAACCGATGGCAGCAGCCATCTGTTTATCTGTTGTTGAAGAGCAGTGGATTTCAACCAGTGTTCCGGGGACCACCGGTGGTCCCTGAGAGGATTCCAGGTGGTCCAGCATGATGGACAGCTGGTAAACAAATGGACCCTTATAGATCTCCAACTCTTGAGAGCGTAAAATGTTATGACCAACGTATTGCGAGTTATATTCTGAATTGTGGACACAAACTTTTAGGTACGAGAGATTAAAGTCAACATCAAATGGAGGTCCGTGGCTAAAATGCGAAATAACTAGTGGGCCCTGGTATGAAAAAGGTTGAAAACCACTGTTGAAGAGCATAGTACGGACGTAAATGCTTGGGTGTCGAGGCTAGTGTGTTGGTTATTTATACAGTAGTATACACCAAGCTGTAGATTCTGAACATTTATGTATTGAAGATGTATAGATTCCCTGGCACAAAAGGATGAAATAAAAACAACACAAACTAAATAAGCCTAATTGGTTAAATGAGTGTCGGCTATTAGTTAAATCATTATTTTATCGGTATCGGCCAAGAATTTCCATATCTGTCCGTCCATCTTTAGAATTAAGTAAAGGTATACTGCAACACAAAGTAATTCTGTTGAAAGTCAAAGTCCTGCATTCACAATGCCCTTAAATATCCTCCAGATTTTAAAGTGCAATAAAAGGTGCTAATCTTTTATTCAGTTATTCTGCAAATTATACACCACTGGCATCGCTAGGCACCGTTCAGTGTCACTTAGAGAGTCAGAGTTACACACGCAATAACCGTTCATGGATTACACCTCGCTAAACACAGCTGGCTAATCAGTACAAGCACAACGATTAGCCTGCATGTATCATTCATCACGACTGCTTCTCCTGTTACGCTGGAGGCTGTGTATACATATTCTAGCATGCGGTTTGTCGCTGACTCGCTGCAGGGGCGGATCTAGGCATGGGCATGGTGGGGCAATGCCCCCCCCCCAAATGCCCAATCTGCCCCACCAGACACGATGGCATGCAAAACAACCCAAGATATTTAAAATTAAAGTGCTTATATATGGGTATGGGTGCGGCTTCATCGCCCGTGGCGCGAAGCGACACGGGCGATGATGCCACAACCATACCATTTTCACCTGGCCCCCCAATTGCGAATTGTTACATCCGCCCCTGACTCGCTGTCTGAAACACTAAGGCTGTTGAAAATAACCAGTTAAAGGACCACTTCGCCACTTTTCAATGTAACTTCATATAATAGGTCCTGACCAATGGGCATGATAAAATACCACTATATATTTTTTTTGATGACATCATCAAGATGTATTTTCACCATGTTAATGGATTTCTTTAGACGCTTCTTTTACGTGCTTCTTGTATGCTCTCAGAAAAGAGCGTACAAAGTGCTGAATATTCTTCTGTGTTTGGTGCGAATTATCTTCGAATATCACACTGTCTCTAGCATACACCAAAATCAAGAGTGTGTCTGTGAGTGCACGCTTGTGCACGCGCGTGTGCGTGCGTGCCGGTGCGTGTGTTTGTAACGTGAGAGTAACCACTTCACTTGCCCCGTCCCTTTGTTTTCACACATGCCCAATTGCGCACACACGCACACGCACGCACGCACGCACGCACACATGCACGCACACACACACACACACACACACACACACACACACAGGCACGCACACACGCCAGCAAGCAAGCAAGTACGGGGAGAGAAAAGACAGAGTGTTCTAGCATTACACCCAGCTGAATGAGTTCCTTCCATTCTCCGTGTTGTTATTGATCGTATTTAAACAGCTCCGGTCCTGTTGCCTTGTAGCAGGAAATTACCTCCATATTGAAACTGTCAGGGTAAGGGGTGGGTGGGGGGGGGGGGGGGCTTTTTGCCCCCGGCCAAACGGCTGGATGGCTGCTGGCTGGGGGGAGTCGGAGGGTGAGGCGACTACTGAGCAACGCGGAACAATCAATCTCTGAGCCCCAATGTCACATTGGACCACTTGTTAAAGATCCTTTTTTTTGGGGGGGACGGATTTCTCTGTTTAGACAAATAGACAAGTATACGCCACAGGAGAGACAACGAAGGAGTGAAAGTGGGGGAGAGACTCCCGAAAAGAGTGGCACATTCATTCACTGACGGTGGACACTGCTCGCGATCTCTATGATAGATCTGGATTGCATAAGTACATGTCTGTATGTTATACAGTTATTGAGTTACAACATATGGGTAGTGATGAGGCAACATAATTATAACATTTTGGCACGTTTCACTCTTTAACTCAAGGATCCTTTTATCACCATATCTACCATTTTCAGGAAATTGACCTACACTTGTCCGCTATCATGAACCACTTCAAGTTTTTCAATTGATGAAACAGGTCGGGAGTTATTAAACCGAACGTGAATGCTGTTGCGGTGTTAAATTTGCTGCGCATATTTTGCGAACATAAGCCACACAGGAAATGTCATTTTGAGCATCACACTGTGTCTGTGCTTCATAATAAGTGTACTGTATATGGGAAGGGAACATGCCAAGTCTAGCATATGTCATGGTGTAAAATGATAAGTGTAGTAGTGTAATATGGCAATGTGTGCAATAGTGTAATAGGCGACAATGTGTAATAGTGTAATTGTTATTTTGAACACCATTGGCCTGTTTTCACTGCTCAATTGTGCCCAAAAAATGAGATACTCTTTAGATTTGGGTCTGGAAGAGTTAAGTAAAAATCAAATGATCGTCTGTGGCATACGGTAAATGCAGAATAAACAGCAAGCCCTGGTATCAAAATGGCTGAAAACCTGCATGGCATTTTGGGAAGTGCAGTTTTGGCAATAAGTCCTATTTGCACACCTACTGAGAATGACAGGCAGCGTAAGAATTTGAGAAAAGGGGGAAATGAGGTATAATCTACAAGCAGGTAGACCCGGAATCCCCCTAGAGTTACTCCAGTCTGAACCTTTGCGTTTTCCGACCTATCCGTTTACATAGACGACGCAAGACTTCTTCTTCCACCTTGTCCTGGAATTTACTGTCGGAAATTACCTATGCTGTGAACCTCGGTAAGTGAGTGCGAGGAAGATTGCTATTGATTTTCCCATTCCGGCGGTTTTTGAAGTTAAACGTCGGGAAGACACAGAGAGAGGTTTCTGAAGAGGAGAGGATGTCTTCTTCTCTCCTCTCCTCTCCTCCAGTGTTGCCAACTTGGCGCATTTGTTGCTATATTTAGCTTTTTTTTACAGACTCCCCTAGCGCCAAAATTAGTGAAAAACTCCTGGTGGAAAATCTGGTGCTTTTTTGCTGGTGAGTTGGGGAGAAATTGGTTGACAGGCGCCAGAGATAAAACCCTCATTTTTAACCATTTTTCCTCCTATGATAGTGGTTTTCAACCAGTGGTCCCCAGGCTAAATGATGGACAGCTGGTTAACCAGATGTAACTCTTTGAGAGCGTAAAAATGAAACTTAAGCGTAAAAAATCATTTTTACACCCTCAAGAGTTAAAATATTCATCATGCGAATTAGCCCAGCTTAGTCTACACAACTAGAGAATGTAGAAGTTTAATGGTCATTTTGATCTGTATGTTCCAGGTATGCTCTAGCGCATTCTAGTGCATTTTGGAAGTGCCACTAGTGCATTTTGGATTTTGGCAGTTGGCAACACTGCTCTCCTCTCTCTCCCCCTTTGCCTCTCAGACACACACAGTGATGAGTCTAAACAGTAACTAGTAATAATAGCCTATTACTTTTTAGAGAAGTTACGGTAGCTGGCTACCAATCGGTCATATCAGCTAATATTCACTTGGATTGGCGATCGGCAATTTACCCTTCTGTGATCGGCAAATTAGACTAAAATATACCAGGGGTTTTCAACAGGTAGTCCGGGGAACACCAGCAGTCCCTGAGAGGATTCCAGGTGGTCCCCAGGCTAAATGATGGACAGTTGGAAACAAAATAGACCTTTATGGATCTGTAACCGTTGGGTTTTAGATCTGCGCATCCATTTGGTTTCATTTAACGTCTCAAGAGTTAAATTGCATTTAAACATCTGAATGACTGATTTTTTTTAAGAATCACAATTAGAAATGGTAGAATAATTGTTATTTTATGTTGTTGCGCAAGATTATCTCTCCTAAATTGTCAACAGAAATCCTTGCTTTTGTGTCCAAGAGATTAAACTCAACATCAAAGGTGGTCTGTGGCTAAAATGCTGAATAAATAGTGGGCCCTGGTATGACAAAGGTTGAAAACCACTGATTTATACCATTTAAGTGGCATAAATGTCAATCGGGTTATAGGCCTAAGTATAATATCACTTTGCATCTTTTTGACAGAAATACAGATTCTATCCTTCCATCCCAAAACACACACAGGAGCAGTTAAGGCATCATAAATTTGGATATATTCAAATTTGCCCGTTACTCACAGGATTGATAGAATCCTGGAGAATTACGTCCCACAAAACAGTAATACTATTATAGTTACTTCTACTAATAGTTACTTTCGTCATGCTGCTGCTTTCAACAGTATTGCGTTGGTGAATGGAGATGAGCTAACGTGACTTTAGGTTGACCTGAAAATTTGCAATGAACAGCAACCTAATATTATGACAGTCAAACGTACAAACAGGGGCGGTTCTAGGCATGGGCATGGAGAGGGCAATGCCCATTTCAAATTAAAGTGCTTATATTTAAAATGCTTATGCTTACAGTATATTTAAAAGTCACCAAAAAATGGTATGGGTGCGACTTCATCGCCCGGGTGCGGCTTCATCACCCGTGGCGCAAAGCGCCTATGGACATAGTTCGAATGGCGATTAATCATGATTCATAAATCAAATTCATTTTGAAGCTGCGATTAATTTGATTAAATGTTTTAATCATTCAACAGCCCTAATTATTGCACTTCAAAAGTGGTAATACACCAATGTTGAGTATGGCTCAACATTGGACACAAAGTGTTGAGTGAACGCGCACACTTACACGCCACTGCTTCTCTTCTCTCAAATGACCAGTGTTGCCAACTCCCAACTGCCAAAATGCACTAGTGGCACTTCCAAAATGCACTAGAATGCGCTAGAGCAGTGGTTTTCAACCATTTTCATCGAGGGAGGACTCTATCATAGGAGGAAAAATGGTGAAAAACAAGGGTTTTATCTCTGGCGCCTGCCTCTCAACCAATTTCACCCCAACTAACCAGCAAAAAAAGCACTACATTTTCCATCAGGAGTTTTTCACAAATTTGGGCGCTAGGGGGGGGGTCTGGAAAAAAGCTAAATATAGTGACAAATGCGCCAAGTTGGCAACACTGCAAACGACTCTCCCTGTCTCCTCCTATCCGCTGCTCTGTCCCTCTAGCCCTTCGTCTCACATTCTCGGTTTCGTCTCACCCTCGTCTCCCCGTCCACCCCTCAGTTATTATGCTCTTCTCGTATCTGTCACTTCTGTCACTCCTAGTCTCTCGTGTCGGCGTCGCGTTGCTGCGGAACATGTTAACCCTTTTCTGTACTGAACGCGTGTTGCTGTTTTAGCTGTTGAAAAATAGCAGATCTACAAGCTCATATCGCGCCACCGAGTGGCGCGATATGAGCTTGTAGTTCTGCTATTTTTGAAAAAAAAATTGAAAATGTGGTGCAAACACGGTGAAGCAAACATTTTTAACTCATATCTTTGCTTCTGGGGGATCCCCTAGAACAACATGTTTTTAGATGAGGTTCTGCAGCTAAATAATAGATATTTCTGCGGGTCCTTCCTATGTTAAGCATCACTGACACAGAAAGATTTTTTTTTTTTATGGAAAGTAGAACCTTGCGCCAGGGACTGGAATTTAGTGTCACAAACTGGAAATCTAACTTCTAGAAACTACAATCTACTGAGATGAACTAGAATCTACCGTGGGGGACTAGAATCTAGCATGAGGAACTAGAATCTAGCATGATTAACTAGAATCTAGCATGAGGAACTAGAATCTAGCGTCGGAAACCAGAATCTAGCGCTGTGAACTAGAATCTAGCATCAGAAACTAGAATCTGATCAGGATCACAATGGGTTAAAGTGGGCCATTTTGCCTGTCCATCACATGTCGTCAACAGGCGATGGCATGGCTTCAATAGAACTCGTCTAACTCGACGACAACGGCAACACGGGTAAGGCACAGCAGCCCAGCCGACAGTGGCAAGGAGCGTGATGCACGACGATCGTGGGTTTATGTGGCTTGGATTTGTGTGTGAGTGTGTGTGTGTGTGTGTGTGTGTGTGTGTGTGTGTGTGTGTGTGTGTGTGTGTGTGTGTGTGTGTGTGTGTGTGTGTGTGTGTGTGTGTGTGTGTGCTTGTGAAAAAGTCAAAGTAAAAGTCACATTATTTGTCACTGCGTTACCGCAGCGAAATTGGTTCTACGGCTTTTGACCCATCACTTGGAGCGGTGAGCTCCAAGGAGCGGTGAGCTGCGGCTTGCCGCGCTCGGGAATCATTAGCTGATTTTGACCCCCAATCCATCCCTTTGATGCTGACCGCCAAGCAGGGAGGAATTGGGTACCATTTTGGTACGACCCAACCGGGAATCGAACCCTGCCCTCCGAGTTCCAGGGCGGACACTCTAACCACAAGGCCACTGTTCTGGTACAAGGCCACTGTTCACAATTCTTGTGTTTGCACACGTGTGCCTACCTTGAGAACGTCCACGTCCGTCGAGGCGCAGGTAACCGAGTCGTCCACCTCTCTCACGCGTCCGTCTGTCTCCACGGTAACCAGCTTTATCGGCACGACGACGCGGCGTCCGGTCAAGATGGCCGTGTTGACGACCTCTGTGTCCTATGAGAGGGAGAGAGAGAGAGAGAGAGAGAGAGAGAGAGAGAGAGAGAGAGAGAGAGAGAGATTAATCATAAAAAAGGTATACTTTAGACCAGTGATTATCGACCTGTGGGCAGTTGCATGTTCCAATTGTGGGACCCAGGGGCGGATCTAGGCATGGGCATGGGGGGGGGGGGGGGGGGGGGGGGGGGGGGCACTGCCCCGCTAAATACCTAGTCTGCCCCCCCAAACACGATGCTTTGCAAAACAACCCAAGATATTTCGAATTAAAGTGCTTATATTTAAAATGATTTGAAACACTACTACTACTGCTACTAACTACAATTCTGGCACCACTAAACCAACAGCATTTCATCATTGAAAACAGAAAACTCTCTTTGTCAGACCTTTAGCTTTGCGTGTCTGTTGTAACTTCAACAACAACTGACGTCATTATTGATGCTTTACTTGACTAATAAAAGTTCTGTAACCGAAATTCCGAAAATGGTATGGGTGCGACTTCATCGCCCATACCATTTTCTCTTGCCCCTCCAACATGTTCTCTTGCCCCCCCAAATGGGACATGTTATATCCGCCCCTGGTGGGACCTCAAGTAGTTGGAAAACCATGAAATGGATATCCCAATTTCAACCGCTGGCCTGTTTGCTGTGTCCCACAAAAAATGGCAAATAAATAAAAAACATGGTGAAGCAGCCTTTTGCTTCTATGGGCCGACGGCGTGGAACAAAAACTCTACACCAAGGGTTTTCAACAGGTGGTCCGGGGACCCTGAGAGGGTTCCAGGTGGTCCCCAGCTAAGTTGATTAACCAGATGTAACTCTTGAGAACGTAAAAATGAAACCAAATGGACCCTTGCGGGTCCATTTGGTTTCATTTTTACACTCTCAAGAGTTAAAATGTTCTAATCCAAGTCTACTCAACTATAAGATTGATGGACATTTTGATCTCTATGTTTTGACTGTTTTGTTTCCCAAATCCAGCCTGGAATTGTGGACAAAAGCAAAATCAATCCTTAGATTTGGGGTCTGTGGGGCTAAAATATCCTCAAATGGTGGTCCGTGGCTCAAATCCTGAATAAATGGTGGGCCCTGGGATGAAAAAGGTTGAAAACCCCTGGTCTACACTATACCTCCCATAGACAGCCTCTGTAGACATTTTTATTCTTGCCCTTGCTTTTAACTGACGTTTCACTGTATGGATTGTATCACCGTGTTGCATTTTTAATGATTTATTCCATATTTTATGTAGTCATTGTATTGCATCTTTAATGTTTTCCCTCTCTAATTATACTTTGTTATATATATATATATATATATATATATATATATATATATATATATATATATATATATATATATATATATATATATATATATATATATATATATATATATATATATTTTATTTTTTTATTTTTTTATTCTATTGTCTATTCTATTGTTTTCTTATTCTTTTCTTTTCTCCATTTCTAAGTAAAGCACTGTGTGCTGCATTTTATACCATGAAAGGTGTTATACAAATAAAGTTTGTTGTTATTTTTAAAACAAGTTTTGGAGTGATACGGAGACAACAGATGTAAACACAAAAGTCGTGGTAAATCTGTTCAAGACTTAATAAACATACAAAAATTAGCTCATATTTATACCTTATTAGGTCGTCTACACAGCATGAAGTCTAAATCGCACTTAAAACCCAGAGGGAGGCGGAAAGGCCCGGTGCTTACGGACGCCACACTGCGAGTGTGATGCCCTCGCCTGACAAGGTTATCTATCACCTAAAAGAGTTGCTTATCACCTGAATGGGCCTTAACCCATACTGAACTGCACAGTAATTCATCGATTTGCGCCACATTTTCACCATTTTCAAAAATATCAGACCCACAAGCTCATAGCTCATAGCTCATGAGCTTGTGGGTCTGATATTTTTCAATCACCAAAATGTAACATATTATGCTTGTCTCGAAGATTAAGCCATGCATGGCTGTGAAAATGAGAAAGGCTCATTAAAATCACTTATGGTAAGTAATGCTCAGTAATGCTAACTGATGCTAATAATGCTAAGTAATGGTAATGCTAAGTACTGTTAATAATGCTAATAATGCTAGGTAACGCTAGGTATTGTCAATAATGCTAAAACACGTACAGAGAAAGGGTTAGCTGTCCCCGTTAGAGCACAATGCATGGCGTTATCCCCGTATAACCAGACATGGCCTCCCTGCCTGTCGATGCTCCTCTAAAAGCCCGTAACAATGACAGTGCGCCCCCCCCCCCCCATCCCGTCCGTTCCAATAAAAGTAAATCGGGAGGTTTTTAACAAGGCCTCTACGAGGCTTCTGGAGGTCAGCGTCGGGATTCGCCGTCGGGATGTATTATTGGTCAGACCTTGAGAAAAGAGATCTGCACCGAACTGCATCACAGGAACTTATTACAAAACAACTCCGAAAAGAAAAAAAACCCTCAAAACAAACGCAGTATTGTCTCTGTCGGTTGGAAACCATGTCCAATGTCCAAGACGTATGGTGTACTGTAACTGACCTGTAGTTGTACAAGCTCAAAAACATGCTGCTTTGCACCACACACACACAAAAAAAAGGCTCCGATGCGCGCTCCGATCCAAAAACTTGAGATTACAAATGTGCCATCCTCACTCAGTTTTCAAGCGATTGTTTTAATTCCAACTTGTCAATACACTGCATAATTTATATATTTTATATTTTCATTGGGTATAGGTATAGGCCATGTTTTTTCATCAAACAATATGAAGATAGATGTTCTTTTTATGCAGCTTAGAGACACGTGCGCTGACAGTCATTCATGCCAGTGTGAATCTGGGCCAGATCTTTTAAGCAACGCTGCCTATAATATTAAATGAAAAAGTCAATAACTTTGCCTGCTATGTACTGTATGTTTGTCATACCTTTTAATTTTGGCTAAAAACATGTTCAGCGACCCCCCCCCCCCGCGCACAATAAAATAAGCATTTCTGGCAAAGTATTTGTCTCTGCTTACATTTGATAACAGTGTTAAAGTCAGAGTGTTTAAGTCAGATTTAGAACAAATGAAAATATGCGATTAATTTGCGATTAATCGAAGATTAACTATGGGCCATCATGCGATCAATCGCGATTAAATATTTTAATCGACTGACAGCTCTAATATATACAGTATATATATATATATATACACACACACACACACACACACACACACACACACACACACACACACAGTATACACTAGTATTTAGCCCCTCTCCCCTTTTCGTCGCTTCTACTGATGCTGCAGCTGTTTCCCTGCAGACAGACATTTGCTTTGCCCTGCAGACAGTGCAGAACTTTATTGTTGTCAACAAATCACGTTGTCAAAACATTCGTTGGACTTAGGACAACGCGGTGCTAGTGTGTATATTCACCATCTAAATTAGCACCACTTAATTAATAAGTCATGGTCATTTTGATCTCTATGTTTTGCCTCTTATGTTATGTTTGCCAAAATCCAGCCTGGAATTGTGGACAAAACCAAAGGAAATCATTAGTTTTTGGGTTCTGTGGGGTGAAAATGTGGTCAAATGGTGGTCTGTAGCTCAAATGCTGAATAAATAGTGGGCCCTGGTATCAAAAAGGTTGAAAACCACTGCTCTGTTGAAGCGTATTGCCTGGTGCGGCTTATAGTCAGGTGCAGGTTATACATGGAAAAAAATCAGTATTTTGCCCCAAATTTAGCTGGTGCGGCTTATATATTCAGGTGCGGCTTATAGTCCAGAAATTACGGTATACATGTATGGGTGCAGGAGTAAGAGAGAGAGACAGAGAGAGAGAAATTTACATCAACGCTCGGCACACAACGGTGAACACTTTATCTCAGCCCAACTCAGCGGAGAGGCGGAGGGAATTGAAATTGAACACCTTTACCCATCAATAAACAAGGACAGACTCAACATAAGCACCAGATTACACATAGATAAAAGAGGATTTAGGTGTCTAGTAGAAACACATAAGACACAAAGCTCAAGCACAGAAGAGAGTGAGGAGCTTCGTTGAACCTCCTACGGGGGAGACAGAAAAATCAACATTATTCTTCAACGATTGTAAAGCCTGACTCGGACTCTTGAAACTTAAAATATACATTAGACGCCCGAAACACTTATCCATGGTCAGACTGTCTGAGACCCAGTGTAGTAGCATACAGGTGCACCACTAAACCAACAGCATTTCATCATTGAAAACAGAAAACTCTCTGAGTCAGACCTTTAGCTTTATGCATGCTGCGTGTCTGTTGCAACTTCAACAACAACTGATGTTATTATTGATGCTTTACTTGACTAATAAAAGTCCTGCAGACATACCATGACCATTTTCTCTTTCCCCTCCAACATTTTCTCTTTCCCCTCCAACATGTCCTCTTGCCCCCCCCCCCAAATGGGACATGTTACATCCGCCCCTGGTACCATAGCGACCACACGGTCCAGAAGTCATTTTCCCATTTCTTATAGACGTTTCAAAAACGATTTAGCAAAAGACGATTATGCCACGGATAAAGCCAACTCTGGACTGCGGCGACGGGCGGGACTACACAGCTCTATTAGCAGGGCTTGACACTAACACTTGCCCGCTTGCCCGGGGCAAGTAAAAAAAATGGTGGGGCAAGTGAAGACTGCTACCTGGTTGCCCGATTGGGCAAGTGTGCAACTTAGAGCACTATAACACAAGATAAATTTGTCTTGAAGGCAGTCATTGCACTCTGCCTCTGTGTCTTTCCCTGCTTTCTAGCTATCTCTACCCGGGTTTAATCTCTCTCCCAGGTTCATTTGGTTCCAAACTATCATTTTCCTGGGGTCAGGGACCACTGGGTCTGTGACCACTATGGGCTAATTAAGATGATGAATTTTAACTCTTGAGAGTGTAACAATGAAACCAAGAGTTCTCAAGAGTTACATCTGGTTAACCCTCTCAGGGACCACTGGTGGTCCCCGGACCGCCTGTTAAAAACCCCTGGTTTAAAGCACCCAAGTAGGAAGTAAACTTACATGCAAAATTTACAATATATTTTTGGGGGGCAAGTGACCATGACCTGAGGACAAGTAGAATCTGACGTTAGTGTCAACGCCTGTATTAGCCAGTTTTACTGACACATCATGTCGGTGTGGTTCATTGTTTCCATGTTATATAGTATATCAATACTATAATTAAGGAGTTGTCTGTCTGAATGTCTGTCTGAATGTCTGAATGTCTGAATGTCTGAAGCAAGCATAACTCATCACTGGCTGCACCGATCACTATGATTTTTCACACAGTCATTGACCATAACATTAGGAAGAGACTGAGGAAGCCCTTTTTTCAAATTAACAAATTGTTGATTAATAATGAATTTATTGGTGAATTACATTTCCCCATTCGCTTAACATTGGCAATTCCCTTTTCGGCCACAGGGGGCAATGAAACACACACACACACACACACACACACACACACACACACACACACACACACACACACACACACACACACACACACACACACACACACACACACACACACACACACACTTTATGACTGGCCATTGCAGTGTCTGTGCGTGTGCATTAAAGCAATCCTTCATCAAATCCTTCATCACATAATGTGATGAAGGATTCACATTACCCACACAGTGAGTACATCATTTGGTGTTCATATATTCACAACGGGTAAGGCCCTAGTATAAGTAATTAAGTATATATAAGTATAAGTATAAGTATATAAGTATATAAGTATAGCCCAAGACGGCTAGATATCGGCGAGGTCAAAACCAAGGCCAAACAAAACGCAACAACGCCTCAACTCGAACAAAAAGTGCTTGCCGGTGCGAATAAAAATGGTTATTTTGGGAAGGACCTGCTCCTTTTGTTGCTCCTGCAGATCCGCATATTGTTATGTGTTTGTTTTCTTTAGAGAACAAACAGAGCTTTAACCCATTGTGAACTGAAAAAAAAAATACTCAAAGATTTGTGACAAATTTTCACCATTTTCAAAAAATATCAGACCCGCGAGCTCATAGCGTGCATAGCCAAACGTCGGCCAAAAAGCTCACCAATTTTTATCGTTCTGCTGCTGTCGCCCGAATCACCGGCTCCCATAGGGAAATAATGGATGTCAGGCGACGTCGCTTTATCATCGCCCGCCGTACCCCGCCGTTAATTTAAACGTAGGGCTAGAATCTCACATCGCCCGATGTGGCTTAAAAAAGACATTGTCCTCCAGTCTTTCGTTCTCTTCTCCTGCCCTGCCAGCCAAGTTCAACACCCTCTGCTCTCTCTCTCTTCCTCACTGTTGGTTTTCAACTTTCTTCTCTTTCTCAGCTGGCTGTGTGTCAGGCGACTGTTTGTCCCTCACGTGTCAGGTCTTGTTGGTGGACGTCAGTAAAGGTCGCCATGGCGACCGCAGTGGCCTGTAACACCGAATCAACTAGGTTCAAACTCTGATCCAAGTCCCCCCGAGAAGGGGGATGTCTGAAGCATGTCTAGGACGGGGGGTGGGTGTCTGGAAGTAGAAAGACTTCCTTCGTTCCACCATGAGCATCTCCTGTCTGTGTACCGTCATTTTTCTGCACAGGATTATAAGGCACACGTTCAAGGAATGGCCTCTGAAGTGTCTGTAGCAGGGGCGGATCTATATAGGCATGGTCATGGGGGGGAAATGCCCCCCTAAATGCCCAGACTGCCCCACCAAACACGATGATATGCAGAAAAACCCAAGATATTTCAAATTAAAGTGCTTGTATTTTAAATGATTTGAAACACTACTACTGCTGCTACTAACTAACTACAGTTGTGGCACCACTAAACCAACAGCATTTCATCATTGAAAACGTTCTGAGTCAGACCTTTAGCTTTATGCATACTGCGTGTCTGTTGCAACTTCAACAACAACTGATGTTATTGTTGATGCTTTACTTGAACTTGACTAATAAAAGTCCTGTAAATGAAAATGGTATGGAAGTTGCCCCCAAACCATTTCCCCAATTGGGAAATGTTACATCCACCCCTGGTCTGTAGCGCTGTTTACAACAAGCTCTCGATGAGAAAGCCAACAAGAGAGAATGTAGAAACATTTAGATAAAAATGTGCATGTTCACTCCTAATGGTACCAACAGCAATGCAGCATGGGATTCTGGACAAATTCTTTAGTTTGGGCCTGGAAGGCTAAATTAATGACATCAATTGATGGTCTGTGGCTCAAAGGCAAAATAAATAATGGACCTCCATATGGGAAATCTTGAAAACCACTGATTTAAGGTATATTTAGAACAAATGAAGAATATGCAAATAAATTGTGATTAATCGAAGATTGACTATGAGCAATCATGCGATTAATCGCGATTAAATTATTTGAATCGACTGATTGCTCTAATGTATATTTAAAATAATAACCTGCCCAACGATGCGCCGGTTGGACAGCGTCTGAACTGCCCACACCCTGCTATGAGACACAGATGAGTTGAAAACAACGGCGGCATTTTGTCAAGTACATCGAGGACCAATTACATGAACATGAGTTGAAAAAAAAAAAAAAAATGGTGAAGGGGTCCCTTAACCTTTTCAACGCTATGCTGGATCGGTAGATCAGCAATTTTTTTGCGCGCGTGACTCCGCACACACACTCTTGGGATGCGGCATTTGCATTTCTTTTCCGTATAATAATATCGTAAAACGCTGCATTCCTGGCTCAGGAGAGGGCCGTTGTTTTGCAGACGGGTTAAGAGGGCATGGGGTTTGAGCTCCCTTTACGACGTCTACTGTGTGTGTGTGTGTGTGTGTGTGTGTGTGTGTGTGTGTGTGTGTGTGTGTGTGTGTGTGTGTGTGTGTGTGTGTGTGTGCGCGTGTGTGTGTGTGTGTGTGTGTGTGTGTGTGTGTGTGTGTGTGTGTGTGTGTGTGTGTGTGTGTGTGTGTGTGTGTGTGTGTGTGTGTGTGTGTGTGCACGTGCTGACTCATCCGAGCAGCAGCAGATTTAAAGCCGGGATGAGTCACGGCTTCTCCCGTTGTGGGTCTTCCGCTGAACCAGTCCAAACAAGGCGCAAAGCATCAATGTCACACTATTAGACGCCGGGGCGGATATAACATGTCCCATTTGGGGAGGGGCAAGATAACATGTCGGAGGGGCAAGAGAAAATGGTATGCATACCATTTTCGGTTACAGGACTTTAGTCAAGTAAAACATCAATAATAACATCAGTTGTTGTTGAAGTTGCAACAGACACGCAGCATGTATAAAGCTAAAGGTCTGACTCAGAGAGTTTTCTGTTTTCAATGATGAAATTG
This sequence comes from Benthosema pterotum, assembly GCA_039105355.1. Lineage (NCBI taxonomy): Eukaryota > Metazoa > Chordata > Actinopteri > Myctophiformes > Myctophidae > Benthosema > Benthosema pterotum. The sequence goes on along the minus strand of CM076972.1, from coordinate 55,337,922 downwards.
CAGGTAGTAGCAGTAGTAGTGCTTCAAATCATTTTAAACATAAGCACTTTAATTTGAAATATCTTGGGTTGTTTTGCATGGCATCGTGTTTGAGGGGGCAGACTGGGTATTTAGGGGGGCACTGCCCCCCCCCCCCCCCATGCCCATGACTAGATCCGCCCCTGACGAAACCAGACAAACCCCCTCCCAAATAAGCAACAAAAAAAACGAAAATAGATCAACAACACACGTTACAATAGCCTACTACAGTACAGTGAGCTAAATTGAAAGCAAGCCATGGCATGCTCACTGAAACACCTTCAAGTGGACCAGAAAGGCACGGCGACTCGCCAGTTGTTCAACCTGCCTCCATCCGGATCACTGGCTTCCCTTAAAGAAGGGGTGCCGTGGTTTTTGGATTTTTTCCAATTTTGTACATGTTTAAGAGGTGACAGTATGCAAATAGACCCCTTGGTGTGTTTTTTATGTCTTCCCTTTGTATTTAGGGTTTCTTCCTGGGGGCTGAACCCTTCTAGTTAAACGTGTCAATGAAAAAAACAATATAGTGGCATCACATGCTCAGCCCCTCCCCTAACTCCTCCCCCTGTATCATGCAACTAAAGCTGTGGGTGTGGCTTCAGTTCAGGTGGATCTCCACCCATCACCACCCACCAGGCAAACCAGGCATACTTAATGAACTGGTAGGGTGGAATCAGAAAAATTACAGTTTAACAGACACTGTACACTTTTTGGGAAAAAAATCTTACTTTTCATATAACATTAATACCTGATGACCATGTTTTAGGGTAGAAAAAAAATCATGGCACTACATCTTTAAAACAGGCCGGAAAAAAATGTTACTTTTTATGTTTCTTTATGTTACATTTCACGATGCGGAATGCACCCATGCTGATCTCTATACCATGATATAATTACTCAACCCGTGCTGCTACATCGGTGGAAACCAGACAAAAACAGGCTTTGCTCTTACTCACAGTGTTGCCAACCTGGCGCATTTGTCACTATATTTAGCTTTTTTCCAGACCCCCCCCTAGCGGCAAAATTAGTGAAAAGCTCCTGGCGGAAAATCTAGTGCTTTTTTTTGCTGGTGAGTTGGGGCGAAATTGGTTGACAGGCGCCAGAGATAAGACCCTTGTTTTTCCATTTTTCCCACCATTTTTCCTCTTAGGATATGCCTAGTCCTCCTTCCTTCCTAGACCAAATGGACCCTTATAGATCTGTAAGTCTTGAGAGCGTAAAATAAAACCAAATGGACCCTTACGGGTCCATTTGGTTCCATTTTACGCTCTCAAGAGTTAAATTAGTTTTAAACCCCTGAATAATTTTCAAGAATCCACACATTTAGAAGAACTGTTATTTCGACCAACATGTTGCCAGTTATCTTTCCTAAATTAGTCCGAGAGACTAAACTCAACATCAAACGGTGGTCCTCCTCCGAGGGCAAAATGCAGAATAAATAGTGGGGCCCTGGTATGAAAATGGTTGAAAACCCACTGCTCTGGCGCATTCTAGTGCATTTTGGAAGTGCCACTAGTGCATTTTGGATTTTGGCAGTTGGCAACACCTTGCTTACGCAAGGCGTCAAAATAGAGAACAAGCGCAGGCCTTGAACCCTGGGGAGCTATCTCCTAGTGCAGGGGTTTTCAACAGGTGGTCCGGGGACCACCTGTGGTCCCTGAGAGGGTTCCAGGTGGTCCCCAGCTAAGTTGGTTAACCAGATGTAACTCTTGAGAACGTAAAAATGAAACCAAATGGACCCTTGCGGGTCCATTTGGTTTCATTTTTACACTCTCAAGAGTTAAAATATTCATCATCTGAATTATCCCAAAGTCGACACAACTAGAAGATGGACAAAAGCAAAATAAATCTTTAGTTTTGGGGTCTGTGGGGCTAAAATGTCCCCAAGTGGTGGTCCGTGGCTCCAATTCTGAATAAATGGTGGTCCCTGGCATCAAAAAGGTTGAAAACCCCTGTCCTAGTGCATTACATCTCTTCTTGCACTCCAATTCATTCCTTCCTTCTATCGCTGCTTTACGAAAATTGTGCTCGCCAGTTCGAACATTTTTATTTTTATTTTATTTTATTTTATTTTTTTTTATTTTATTTTATTTTATTTTATTTTATTTTATTTTATTTTATTTTATTTTTATTTTATTTTATTTTATTTTTCCGGGCGCTTGCAGGAGCACTTGCTCCTTTGTTGGTTTACAGAGCCCTTATTGTTGCGTATTTGTATTCTTTAGAGAACTGGGGCTTTAAAAAAAGACATTGTCCTGCTGTCTATAATTCTCTTCTTCTGGTTCTGCTAGCCAGGTTTAAACCCCCCTCTGCTCTCTTTGTCAATGGCGTTTTTTCATTCAACAACTTCTCTTTCCAACTCAACACACACAAGCGACTGTTCGGGACAAGCGACTGTTTGTCCGGCCCCCCTATGTGTCAGGTCTTGGGGGTTGACACAGGGGCAGATGTAACATGTCCCATTTGGGGGGGTGGGGGGGGGGGGGGCAAGAGAACATGCTGGAGGGGCAAGAGAAAATGGTATGGGTGCGGCTCTTCGCGCCACGGGCGAAGAAGTCGCACCCATACAATTTTCTGTTACAGGACGCAATTAAGCATCAATATCAGTTGTTGTTGAGTCGCAACAGACACGCAGCATGCATAAAGCAAAAAGGTCTGACTCAGAGAGTTTTCTGTTTTCAATGATGAAATGCTGTTGGTTTAGTGGTGACACAGCTGTAGTTAGGGAGTAGCAGTAGTACTGTTTCAGATCATTTAACATATAAGCACTTTATTTTGAAATATCTTGGGTTGTTTTGCCTACCGTCACGTTTGGTGGGGCAGTCAGGGCATTTAGGGTGGCATTACCCCCCCCATGCCCATGCCTAGATCCGCCCCTGGGTTGACGTCGCCTGGGCTGCTACACTGGAGGAAGCCAAACACAAATAGCTTTTTGCTCGTAACGCGCACCATGTGTACAACATATGACAATAACCACCGGCCTTGAACCCTTGAACCGCTGCCTTGAGTTCCTGCTGCGGTAGCTCTGCTTGTACATCGCAACTGTGCACACTCTTCTCTTCCTTCCCTGTGTCACTGCTTGTTGTCACAGATGGTTTCAAGGTTGCTAGGCATTGTATCTTTTATTATTCATTTATTTATTTATTTATTTATTTATTTATTTATTTATTTATTTATTTATTTATCTATTTATTTATTTACTTATTTATTTATTTATTTATCTATTTATTAATAATACAAATAGACAGTCTACACGCTCACAAAGGTGAGGCATGGTGAGTATAAATCATGATGAAAAATAAATAAGTGAGGTTTCAAAATGCCGATTGTCGCGATGGCGTGCGAGTGTTGTCCGCGTCACTTCTCGGCTGCCTTTAACGACGACTGCAACTGAAACTACAATTAAATACTCATGACAATTTTGTCTATAGATTAAAAAAAAAATGGACTCAAATGTTAAGGGAGGACAAGTGGACGACAGATCCAGTTGAATTATAGTATACAATTCAACAAACCATATACAAACCACAGCAAAATCAACTGTAGATTTTATGGGTGCAACAATACATTTTAACAGTGTTAAAACAGTGTTATATCACAACATATGGTTGACAATACAATACATGGGCATTATTGGTCGATTATAAGGCAATACGATACGATTCAATGATTTGAAATCGATGAGAGTAACTACCTAACAAATCTATTAAATATGTGTGAAACATGTGGATAAGTGCAGGTTTTTAAAGGGAAAGGTGTATTAGAATGGCTAATAAATAAGTTAAAACTCCGATCTGGCATAAAGATGGATATTGTATTTGAACACGTGTTGTTTTTTCTCTTAAAAATGCTGAATTCAATGCACAAATGCTTAGTATTGGTAATTTGGTCATTTTCTGCTTTCATGACACGATGATATAATCACCCCTAGTGGATTTAGCTGGCTGAAGCTAGACTAGCTGTGACGAAAATGACAATTGAAAAGAGAGGCATTGAGATGCCGTGGCGTTGATGTTTACAGTGGCGTTTCCAAGCAATTTGGAGCCCCCAGGGAAAATCACAGTGAAATGGCGCCCCCCAAGGGATAAAAATATGAACTATTTTTAAACTAAAGAACATAATACATGTGTTTTAAATGTTCAATTCTAGTTATAGAAGACAAGTATAATGTATTTATCCATATGAGGCTTATTAGCCTGGGATCCTTTAAACCATGTCTGGTGGTCGCCCCCCTCCCCTCATGGCGCCCCAGACAACTGCCTAGTCTGCCTAATGGCAAAAAACGCCCCTGGATGTTTACCATCGATGTACTAGGCGCCACGTAATCCCCCTGCAGTTGGTCGACTATAGGTTGATTGCCATGTACTGATATTGTGCCTCGTAATTTCTAAATTGCCTCGCATACGCATAGCATCTGCTAAGGACCATAATCGTAAAACTGATAGCGAGAAAATCATCGCGTTCATCCTTAGAGACGGCGATCAGCAATCACTCCTACGTGCGCTCTGAGAGAGAAGGGTGAAAAAAAAACGTCCACTTGTCCAAATATGCAATTAAAAATGTGACAATGATCATAATCAGTGTGATTACGGCTGATTACATCCTTTCAACGGAAGGAAATTATACACACACATCAAACAACTAACACCACACCGCAATACATAACGCGCACACACACACACACACACACACACACACACATGCACGGACACATGCACGGACACATGCACGGACACAGACATGCAGGCACACACAGGCCTGCATTTAATCTGATGGGGGATGCATAGGTAAATAAAAAAAACAATATATAGCACACA
>CM076972.1:55315645-55332587 GCA_039105355.1 Benthosema pterotum | reverse complement strand
ATGCAAGGTGCTCAAAAACATGGATTTTTCGCTTTTTTGCAGGCATATAGACAGTATATCAACAAGAAGAGTTCTGGAACACACTAATCACTATAAAATTGCTTTAGTGGGTTAAACAGCAGTATAAGATGTGTCATTTGGGTTTCAGGGTCCATTAGGTCACCAAACATCTAACATAAAGGAAAGACGAAAAAAATCGGATTTTCCATAATTTGTGTTAAATTGGATTGAGCATTTCACATCTCTTCTAGACATTTCCTAGTTGCAGTGTCTACAATGCAACTAGGAATTAAAGTCATTAAAAGCTGGATTAAATATCTGAGTCCAACACATACTCTGCATACAACTGCTACATTGGACTCAGCTGAGTTGTCCCCCAATCCCCAATTGTGAAATGTTAGATCTCCAGGCAAAAAAAAAAAAAACATCTTCGAGTTTGAACGCACGCACGCTCCGCTCCAAAGACTCTTACTTTCGCATTACTTTCACATTTAGAACGGTCAGTCCCAGTCACTGGGTAGATACGGGTGGGCTGAAGTGTGGGCGGCCCCCCACCTAAATAGAGAGCTGGCCCACTCGATCATTGAAACATGACTAGGAACTTGAGAACGGAGCTAAATCACAGCAACGTGTGTAGTCCACACTCGACATCTGCGTTATACTGTATGATGCAATGTTAAGAGCTGTGCGCTGCGTGATAAATGGACAATCTACAAGCTCACAGAGCATTTATAAGTGAGCTGCAGCACCTAGTTCTAAAACTAGATGAATTATACCGCGCGAATACTGCAGTGTAGTATTTATTTTACAACGTACACATCTAAACATCACTCATCTGTGGTGAGTCATTATTGAACGAGCCACGTGCGTAATCTCCATATAGCCATGCGTATGCGCAGCGTGTGCCGTGATGCAGAAGGACAGATAGAGCAATGGCCTTACTGACATCCATAAAATAAAACTATAGGCTTAAATACATACAAAGATAGTTATTACCAAAGTTTAGTGAAAGCTCAGTGGCTGCTGGCTGCAGCGCACACACTCTGCTCCCCTGGATATTGGGTAATAACATGGATGAAACTGGAATAGTCCAGCGTGCCCCGACAGCCACGTGCGCTTTTATTTTTATTTATCAGTTAATCATTAGCCGTTAATGTTGTCAATAACCGAAATTCTTAACGATTAACGGTTAACGGTTAACTGTTGGACATCCCTAATTGTTATGCTATTGGAAACCTATACAAGGTGTTTCATGGCATTTAAAACTAAAATACTGTATTTGCTATACTTACAGCAGAAGTGCACAGTTGCATGTTCAGATCTGCATGCCCAGAAACTGTCCCCACTTTCAGACTGACCTCTGATGACCTTGAGGCATCATTGACCTCAGAATTGCATTTTGACAATTCTGTCTATTATAATAATATGTTGCGTTTGTTAAGTGGAAGTTTCATTCTAATGATAACTTAAAACAATAGCCTACAGAAATGAGTTGTGTTTATGATACACATTCTTTGACAGAGCAAGCATTAGCAATAAAATAAAGACAGAACAATCATAGGTAAGTGTTTGTGTAGCTCTTATACAGCTCCAAACAGGACTGTATGAGAGATATAAGGAATTGGTAGTGATGGTCAAAGCAGAGAAAACTCAACACTATCGTGCCCAGAAGGTCTACAAGACGCCCTGTGGAAAACCCTCACAGACCTGGACTACACTGATGACATCTGCCTGCTGAGACTGAGGTTATGACCTCTAACTTCCCCAAGGACATCTGCCCCTAACAACAATAGAGGCTGCAATTCTGAATAAGATCAATGGCTAATGGGATGACCTATGTGTGGAAATCCAACCTACCCCAGCACATCAACATTAGTATCATGTTCTATGCCTGTAAATGCTGGACACTAACACAAGCCCTATAGAATTCCACAGATGGGTGCTACACCAGAAGGCTGCATGTGGTACTGAACATCAACCAGGATGAGCACATCACCAACCGGCATCTGTATCAACCAGCATCAGGGCATTGCTGCATGTACCAAAGAAGATCACAGTACAGAGTACAGATGAGACTAGCTGGACACTGACACCAATACTAAGAACAACCAGCTAAAGAGTACTGTGGGAACCAAACACGGGCATGGATGGAGAGAATGGCTCACACCTTTATCTCTTCATACAGTCCTCAGACGAGCCGGCATCAGCATCTCTAGTCATCTTGGTTCTCCATACATCTGTCCAGCTCATTTGTCCTCTCCAAATGCACCAGCATCTTTTTTAATACGTCCACATAGGTAGGTGTGGGACGTCCTCTCCATCCATGCCTGTGTGTGTTGGTCCATCTTCCTTTAGTACGTCCACATAGGTAGGTGTGTGGGCGTCCTCTCCATCATGCCTGTGCGTTGGTTCATCTTTCTTTTGTACATCCACATACGTAGGTGTGGGACGTCCTCTCCATGCCCGTGTGTTGGTTCCCACAGTACCTTTGATTGGTTGGTCTTGGTATCGGTGTCAGTGTCCAGCTTGTCTCATCCACTATCTTCTTTGGTACATGCAGTAATGCCCCGATGCTGGTTGATACAGGGTTCCCCAGGGTGTCACGATAGTGAAACCAAGCTTCTTGGCTTTGACCATCTCCACCAATTCAGTAGGAATGACCAGATAATTCAATTCAATTATCTTACCTCCTCTTCATACAGACCCCTTTGGAGCTGTATGAAGAGCACCTGCCAATTATGTTTTTTTTTTTCTTCTATATTTTATTGCTTGTTGTGATCCCTTAGAACAAAACCTCCTTAACAAACATAATATATTATAGTGGAGACTGGAACATGCCAAATGCAATTCTGAGGTCAATGACTCTCAGTGACTCAAGGTCTCCAGATGTCAGTTTGACAGTGTTGACAGTTCCGCACATATAGAATTAGCACATATAGAATTTATTTTAAATGCCATGAAATAATGAGGTATAGGTTTCCAAAATCTCATACCGTGTCATCCCTACTCAGGGGACTGTTAGGCCTCACTAATAGTGTCACTGCATTGTAGATACTCTTTACTGCAACTAGGAGACACTTTACTGTAACTAGGAAATGTCTAGAAGAGATGTGAAATGCTTAATCCAATTTAACACAAATTGTTGAAAATCCTTTGTGTTTGGTCATTTGAGGTAAGTTTGTGTTACCTAATAGACCCTGAAACCCAAATGACACATCTTATACTGCTGATATAACCCATTAAAGACATTTGATGATGATTAGTGGGTTCCAGAACTCTTCTTGTTGATATATTGTCTTTGTGTCTGCAAAAAAGTGAAAAATACATGTTTTTGACAACCCGATATTTGTAAAGCCTCTGGCACGTAGAAACATTTATGCTCAGAAGTGCTTCCACATCTGAAAACAAACTTCATGGTGTATAGAAACACTGTGGAAAGTTTCATGCTTTAGTCATAAAGTGCACAATTGGTTTGCTTAACCGCTGCACTATACTACTGTCTGACAAAAGCACTACAGTTGTGTCACCACTAAACCAAAAGCATTTCATCATTGAAAACAGAAAACTCTCCGAGTCAGACCTTTAGCTTTATGCATGCTGCGTGTCCGTCGGAACTGATGTTATTAGATGCCTTTGTTGACTAATAAAAGTCCTGTAACTGAAAATGGTATGGGTGCGGCTTCATCACCTGTGTCGCTCTTCGCGCACGGGCGATGAAGCCGCCCCCATACCATTTTCAGCCGCACACATACCGTTTTCTCCTGCCCTCCCAATTGGGGAATTTTACATCCGCCCCTGACACACACACGCACACACGTTCCACTTACCGCGCAATGCGGGGAGAAAGGAACAGATGGGGATCGGGCACGGAGGAGGAAGTGAGAGCAGGTACAACATCAACGAGATCTGACAGCGAATGCATAGATCTCGTTACGGGAAGTAATGCATCTGTTTGTCTGGTGCAAATCAAATGAGGACGACGTGGAGACTGGGTGGACTAAAAAAAAAACCTCAGCGCTATTCAAGGCGTTTGCAAGCTTTATTCCACTGCTGGAAATTACGTTCAAGTATTTAGCAGTAGTTTCCGCTTTATTTGAGTATTTCCAACACCTTTGGCGTCAACTTGATCCATCTCGGATTAGCCGATTCTGCCAATATCAAATTTTGCCTGGCTCCAGCCATGAATCGTACTTTTTACTGTTTAATTATTTTTTTCCACAGCGATTCAGGTCTGGTGACGCTGCCTCCAGGGTCGTCAGTACTGGTTGAAAATCTGACCAGGGCAGCTGATTGGCCAACAGCCCTGTCACTCAACAGTGGCAAACAACAAACATCGCACCCCGTCACTACAGTAAATCACTGTTAACACTTGGCTGCTGATGGGGCACCACGGTGGTACCACTGACCTGGAATGGTAACACTTTCCACACTTAATTTAAAAGGTGTCAATGGTTGATTAACAATGGTTATAAAAGTACGCCTTGGTCTATTAGGAACCGCTAACCAAGTAGTAGGACATGTAAATGTGTTTTTAACCTGTTAATCTCCTGGTGACAGCATGGAACTTTCTGGTACCACATTCCTGCGGTTACCATTTCACTGCCATGGTGGTACCACCACTGACAATCTCAAGCGCTTACCACTGTAGAAGGGAGCGGAAGTGGGATTCTAACTTGCACCTACCCCAACTACTACTACAGATTGAATTGTCCATAACAGACGGATTGAACTATGTCCATAATGGAACGGTCGCCTGCTGTCAACGTGTCCCTGTGGCGAAACCAGGGGGATCAGTAGACGCCGTAACTGCCCCGACAATTTGGCCGGGGTCTCCGCCACCCCATCTGTGGCATCATGGAGGCATCAGATGGCATGGTGTGCTGAGAGCTATCGAGCAAAGGCTGTTTCATCAAAGACCGGGGTGACTCCCGTCGAAATTGAAACGACAATAACACGCGTTCTCTCCTCTCTGTTTGGACAGTGTTGAGAGAGGCCTGCACAGTGACTGGGGAGGAAAACAGAGCCGTGAAAAAGCAGCTCTGTCTGTTGTTTGCGAAGGCTTAATTCCCTGCTGTCAAAAAAACCTTGCTTTTTCAATGTGATTTGGAAATAAAAAAAGGTTTTTATACATTATAGCGTCGCTATAACAAACACTCAACAGGAGACAACAAAGGAAAGCATCCGAACGCTTTCTTCCGCGGCGACTGTGAGAAGTTGTTTTTTTCCGAGCGGCTTTTATGAGCAGGTTGAATTAGATGTCAGTATGAAATAGGAACGATGTTTGGTTTATTTATTTTTTCTTCTTTTTTTAACAATACCTACACTATATTTTTACATTTTTCTCCAGCTGACAGTTCCCTATATGCCATGCTGTGTCTTCTTCGTATATCCTGGAAGACGTCAGGACATTGTCCTGTATCTGTTCCCTCCGCGTCCATAAAAAAACTTATTGGTACCTTCTACTATAGAGCACACCTGGGCATTATGTGGCCCTTTGGGTGCCTCTGCCCGGCCCGTGGACCACCAGTGGTCTTTGAGAGAGTTCCAGTTAAACATGGAACGCTGGTTAACCAGATGTAACTCTTTGAGAGCGTAAACATGAAACCAAATGGACCCTTGCGGGTCCATTTGGTTTCATGTTTACACTCTCAAGAGTTAAAATATTTATCTGAATTAGCCAGAGAATGTAAAAGAATGGTCATTGTTTTATCTATGTTTGCCTGTTTTGCAAGAATGATCTTTTTTTTTATTATCTATGTTTTGCCTATGCCTAGATCCGCCCCTGATGCAAAGTAGGAATGGACGGATGGTGGGAGAGGGAGAGGGAGAGAGAGAGAGAGAGAGAGAGAGAGAGAGAGAGAGAGAGAGAGAGAGAGAGAGAGAGAGAGAGAGAGAGAGAGATGATGGAGGAATAGCACGGAGGAGGAGGGATATGAAAAGCTGTGTGTAGATATGAAAACTAATGGTCCGTCACACACACACACACACACACACACACGCACACACGCGCACACACACACACACACACACACACACACACACACACACGCACACGCACACGCACAAGAAAAGAATGGTTATTTCCATTTCCAGGCCCCCTAATTGTATTAGAAGTGCCCTGCCCTGCTCTCTCTCTCTCTCTCTCTCTCTCTCTCTCTCTCTCCTCTCTCTCTCTCTCTCTCTCTCTCTCTCTCTCTCTCTGTCTCTCTGTCTCTCTCTGTCTCTCTCTCTCGCTCTCTCTCTCTCTCTCTCTCTCTCTCTAGTGCTGTGCTGTCCAGGGACCTGTGGGACTATTAAATAGGGCTTTATACATCCACAGGGCCCTTCTTTTACTCTCTCCCTCTCTCTCTCCCTTTTTCTCTCTCTCTCTAGCCCACTTCTATCAATTTAGCTACACTGAATTCCCTCATTCTACTATTAGCACGCTCCGTGCCGTCAGCGCGGCATCGTGCTGAGAGACGTTAACCCGCAGCGCGCTAAAGGCAGAGATACCACCGACAAAGCTGACGCTATATTTTGCAACGACATGTGTGGCCTGGTCACATTGGCTGCAAAATTAGTTTCCTGAGTAGAACATTCTGTTAAAAGGAACCCTGTCTGATGAGCCAAATATGGATAAATACATTATACCTGCCCTCTATAACTGGAATTGAACATTTAAAAACACATAGAATAAGCTCTTCAGTTTAAAAATAGTTAATGTTTTTATCCCATGGGGGCCGCCATTTGACTGTGTCTGTCACATGGCCTGTCACAGGAATGACGTCACAGAAGATCTGTAGTATAGAACGTAGTATGGAACATTCTATGATTATCCAGTATTAAAACGTAAAACATTGAAGTATACAGTAGTATACTGTTCTGTTTGTAATGACAATGGTGAGCGACCCCCGCTGGTGAAATAAAGGACTGTAAAACAGAAGGGAATGAACTATAGTAGGAGAAAATGTATAGTTGTTTGATGAAATCCATTCACTTCTACTGCGGAGCAATGTTCTGTGACGTCATCACTGTTACAGGTCATGGGACAGGTACAGTCAAATGGCGCCCTCCATGGGATAAAAACATCAGCCAATTTTAAACTGAAGAGCTTATTCCATGTGTTTTAAATGTTCAATTCTAGTTGTAGAGGGCAAGTATGATGTATTATCCATATTTGTCTCATTAGGCAGGGTTCCTTTTAAAGCTATGGTGAAAGTTAGCATACAATTAAATAGCTTATTCATGGCTTGAATGAATGCTCCAATCAGAAGCCAGCGTTCTGGTCATGTGAGCGGTCACATAATACACTATAATCACCGCTCCTCGCCATTATTGACCGCTGCATAACAAGTTCCCCAAAGTGCAAACAGCTGTGTTCATATCAATCCGCGCTGCGCTTCTGCATTTAGTTCCAGCACGCCGTTAGCGGGTCCATTTGGTTAGCTACGTATTTGGTTGTTTACATGCCTTTGTCGTCACCCTCTCAAGGACCACTGGTGGTCCTCGGACGTTGAAAACCACTGACGTAAGCCATGTAATAAGCGGGATAACACCCTTCGAGCCGGTGATTTGTTTCCTAACTAACTGACCTCGGCTGCGCCTCAGTCAGTTAATAGGAAACAAATCACCGCCTCGTCGGGTGTTATCCCTTACATATAGAACGCATTTGTTTAGCAGTAAACCAAACAACACTCCATCGGCTAAAAAACGGCAATAGCAATGCATAGGCCGATATGAGGGCTGTGATATTATCAAATTAGCATTTGAATATTTACAGATCAATGACTCCACAATGAGGGCTGCGATACCAGAAGGTCCCGGACCCGATCCAACTCGAAGCGGCGGAAATGTCGCGACATTGAGGGGTCAGAAAACTGAGTGCTTGAGTGGCTTGCAGCTTGAAAGAGGGACAAACTGGAGTTTATTAAGTTATTTTCAACAAGGGTGGCGCAAATAAGAGCTGTTTTAGTCATGCGTAAGTATTGCACAGTGACAACTAAAGTCTCCAATGTTTATGCTGTAGGCTTACTATTTCTACAAAACGGTCCAACATGAATTGATTTCTAATCGTTAAAGCTGGGCTGTTGGGTGTTTATGCTGATCTATTACTGCTACAAAATAAAGGGATTTACAGCCATTAAAACTGGGCGGCCGCCTGCCGTTTATGCTTTGCTATTACTACGCAAAGTAATGTAAGACAAAAGATAAAGTAGAAGAGCTGCCATTGGACTGGCCCATGTTGAGCATGTCTTATGTTGCTTTTTATTTGCATTATTTTTCATTTAAACTCAGAACCCATGTCGAAGAACATATTAATCATGAAGTATTTTTACTACAACCCGCTGTACATGTGTGTCCCTACAAGCAGCTGCAACAGCAGTGCTATTTCCATATTCCAGTAGTAGGGTCTTTGGAGAAACATGTCTGGGAGGAAGGTGGGCGTTCGGCTTTTGAATTTTCTTTTTATCACCCTTTTTGCCTAGTCTGCCCCACTTTGTGGAACTTTGTTTAATTTCCACGCGTTGTGTATACATGAAAACACAGTACAGGTCATGATGACCTGGGTGTTCTTGATCTTTAGATCAAAACAATGTAGAACGGTGGTTTTAAACCTTTTTCGTACCAGGGCCCACTATTTTTCTGCATTTTAGCCACAGAGGACCACGATTTGATGTTGAGTTCGGTCTCTCTGACCCAAAACTAAAGATTTTCAAGTTTTGGGCCACAATTGAGGAGATATCTGGCAAAATGTTGGTCGAAATAACAACTCTTCTACATTTTCTAAATGTGTACATTCTTGGAGATTAAGTAATTCAGGTGTTTTAAATGTAAATTAACTCTCGAGAGCGTGAAATGATACCAAATGGGCCCATAACGGTCCATTTGGAATCATTTTACGATCTCAAGAGTTACAGATCTATAAGGGTCCATTAGCTCACCAACTGTCCTACATTTAGCTGGGGACAACCTGGGATCCTCTCAGGGACCACTGGTTGAAAACCGCTGATTTAGAACATGTATTTCGTCATTTAAAAACAAACAAAAATAAATAACACTTTTACAGTGCATTCCTGGAGCAAGAAAGGTCGCCAGATACTGGAGCAAATGGAGGAAGCAACAGGAAGAACTAAGCCTAAATAAGTATAACTATGTATAATTTATTGGCCAATACCAACACCACTGTTTAAAGTAACTAAACCCAGGGGTTTTCAACAGGTGTTCCGGGGACCACCAGTGGTCCCTGAGAGGATTCCAGGTGGTCCCCAGCTATATGATGGACAGTTGGTAGTCAAATGGACCATTGTGGATCTGTAACTCTTGAGAGCGTTAAAATGATAATTTAATGACAATTTAAAATGATAATTTAATGATAAATTAACTCTTGAGAGTGTGAAATGAAACCAAACGGACCCAGGAGGGTACATTTGGTTTCAATTCACGCTCTCAAGAGTTAAATAATCTTTAAACATCTGAATTACTTAATTTTCAAGAATCTACACATGTAGAAGAATTGTTATTTGGACCAACATTTTGCCAGTTTATCTAAATTATCGTCATCTAAATTGTGATATAGCCGATAACTGATACGGATATCGATACACAACATGCTGATTTAATCAAAGTTGTTGTTTATTTCATCCTTTTGTGCCAGGGAAACTATACATCTTCGATAGCATGAATAGCTTGTACAGAATCTATAGCTAGGTAGATTACAGACCAACCAATCCACCAACATAATACAGTAGCCAGTGCAAAATGCATGTTTCTCAACAACAGATAAACACTCACGCCTGTAATCGTGTAGATGCCTGCAACAAAGGACACTGTTTAAAAAATAAATAGATTCAGAACTTGAGACTGACAACGGAGAAATAAGATTTTGTTCTCAACCACTTCTCCAATGTCCCCGTTTTATTGTCCTTCTCAGGCTACGTTTACACGGAGACTATGTGAACAGAAGACGCAAAAGTGGCGTCGCGTCTTCACTTATTATTTCGCGTCTAGACGAGCGTTCTCATGAGGAAATCTGTGTGCATACGGTGACGCAAAAGTGTGTAGAAATCCATTGGGCGCGCTGCCCTGTGCCCCCGCCGGGCACACTTTCTCCGCGGCGGTGCTTCGCGACCGGCTCTGGGTCGGCCTGGAAGGGTCCGGCGTAGGGTTTAATACCGGGAAATCCTCCGGGACCCGTCTTCCCGGAGGTTATCATTTCTTTCTCAATTTTTCCACACAAATCGTGTTTTTCCGATATCTGTGAGTGGTAAAATCAAATCTATAACCCTCGCATAAGTTCCAAACATCACTGATAATTAGACTATGCAGCGAGGGCTATGAACAGGAGCACAATATTGGCGACACGTGGTCTAATGTGAGCAGTCAGGACTCAGGACTAGGCTATATGGACCGCACGAATGCCGCATCCTCCTTCATTCATTCAATCAGATGCAGACCAGTTTATAGCATACACTAGCAAAAATATGACCGTCTGAAGAGAACGTTGGACTTATTTTCCTCGCGACAGATTGTCCCTGTTCTACAACTTCTTGTATCAATGTGAAATAACTTACAACACAGGTAAAAAAAAAAAAAAAAAAAAAAAAAAAACACCACAGCGCTCTCTCTGTCTCTCCCCCCCATGTCCACCGAGGCTATTGATATTACAATATATACAAAATAAGTTATATAACTTGCATCCCGTAACTTGTTGTCATGTCAGACAGCGACTAAAACATGCGTAGTCAACAGCGCTTCGTTTGCATTGATGAGCATTGAAACGCAGCTGCAATCAATAGTATTAAATGCCCATACCAAATATTTGATCAATGATCATCAAGTCTCAATCATCGTATCTTACGCGATGTACAAGAGCACTTTTGAGGCGCGTTCTACCATCGTATCCTCTTGATGTGCAGACAACCTTATTATGCGATATCCAAGACCACATTTGAGACGCGCTGTCAGCTTCTCTCTCTCTCTCTCTCTCTCTCTCTCTCTCTCTCTCTCTCTCTTCTCTCTCTCTCTCTCTCTTCTCTCTCTCTCTCTCTCTCTCTCTCATGTGCCGCGTGCCGCATTGCTAATATTTGTGTAACCGGCTTACATTTGTATTTGATATTGTTCATATTTCAACACGAGTCGCCCAAAGCGTCTGCGTTGCCTAGACAACGTGAGCAGAACAGCCAGTTTTGCGTTTTGGTCTGTTTAGACGGAGACGCAGCGCTGGAGCGTATACAACTTTTCCACTTTCAAGGGTGGTTTGAGATTTTTGCGTTTTCAAGCCCAAAAAACGCCGTCACCATATAAACGAAAGGCACTTCTGATAAAATATTTTATCGTTTTTACTCGCAAGCGTCTCCGTGTAAACGTGGCCTCAGTCACATTCTCTCTCTCTCTCTCTCTATGTCCCCCATGTTACGCATTAGGCCTAGTTATCTTGTCCATTTTGTTTGTTGCCTGCCATCAGAGACGTCTTGTCTTGATGACGCGAGAGCTGAGAAAAAAAAGCCCAAGTCAACACAATGGACACGAGACCGGCGAAAACCTTTTTGGTTTTCTGTAATTACGCAAGACAAGAAAAGGGTAAGCCTGGGTGCAGCTCAAACTGCTCATCCACGCTCCCCAATGTTTCCCCCATGCACCCTCCTCATCATTCACATCCAGACAAAACAAACACGGACGCGTCCCGTTGTGCAACGCATTGTTTCAGTGTCTGGGGGTCGTGGGACACAGATGCACTCCCATAACAAGGCACTCACACAGTGGAACTCTCCCCCCTCACCAAATTAGCCTCGGAACTCTGTGCACAAACACAAACACAGCCACAAGATAGAAAACCCACTGGACTATAAACCAAATTATAAATCGGCAAAAGAAAAAAAAAAAAAAAAAAAATATCCGACACGTTGGGAAGAAGCAACACAAAAGCCAGAGTAAACTAGAATGCTATCCGGCCCTAAACACAAAACGGCAGAATAACTGAGCACTGTGACCAATCGAAAACAAAGAAAAATAGGCAGACTGTAGCAGGCTGTACCGTGAGAGAACACAGACTATGCACCCACTGCACTAGAGATCAGCGGATAAGCTTGTTTTTTTTTCTCCATATGAAATCCATCCACGCATATTAATGAACCGCCCACGTTCATTAATTAACGCATTTGTACATCATCCATCCAGCCATCCATTGCATGGATGCAAAGTGTATGCTTTATACCAGGGCTGCCCAAGAGGTAGATCGTGATCTACCAGTAGATCACACAGGCTGTGCAGGTACAGTGGTAAGCACTTGAGATTGTCAGTGGTAGTACCGCCATGGCAATGAAATGGTAACCAGCAGGAAAGTGGTACCAGAAAGTTCCATGCTGTCACCAGGAGATTTAAAAACACATTTACAAGTCCTACTATTGGTTAGCGGTTCCTAATAGACAGAGGCATACTTTTATAACCATTGTTAATCAACCATTGACACCTTTTAAATGAAGTGTGAAAAGCGTTACCATTCCAGGGCAGTGGTACCACCATGGTGCCCCATCAGCAGCCAAGTGTTAACAGTGACAATCTCAAGTGCTTACCACTGTAGATCACATGACAGTCCCCTAAAATGTATAGATCTGAAACTCTTGAGAGTGTAAAATGAAACCAAATGGACCAGCAAGGGTCCATTTGGTTTCCACTTGGTTTCATTTTGGTTTCATTTTTATATTTAAACTCTGAATTACGTATTAATTGTTAGTCCACACAATTAGAAAATGGAGAATAATTGTTATTTTGACCAACGTTTTCTTTCCCAGTTCTCTTTCCCAATTGTGGACAAAAACGTCCACAAAAAGTTATTAGCTTTGGGTGCAAGAGACTAAATTCAACATCACAAACTGTCACCTCAAACCCCAAATACTGTTTTCAAACGTCAGTAGTAGCATATACAAGAAACCCTTCCAATTCTCTCCCTCCATTTTTCCTTATAAGTGCATTATTCTTAAACACTATAACAGTAAGTAACACCATCACCACTATTTCAAGTCAAACTTTCTTGGGGCCTTGAAATGGATTTTTTTTTTTTCATGTGTAGATCTTGTTGAGCCGGTCATTTTGAAAGTAGCTCTCAAGTCAAAAAAGTGCGGGCACCCCTGCTTTATACATTTGTAGGCCCTATAGACACTTTACAACAGCCAACGCACTCTGAACTGGTTTTTCACTCACCCCTGTCCCGACATGGTACATATCCCATTCTGAACTGAAAGATAATAAAAGATTTGCTCCACATTTTCACCGTTTTCAAAAATACCATATCTACAAGCTCATATGAGCTTGTAGGTCTGATGTTTTTCAATAACTAAAGTAATGGCAATGATGCTGAAAGTAATGCTAATAATGCTAACTAATGCTAAGTAATGCTAATCTCGGCATGCGTGGTATATTATTTTCCATCAGCCACAATAGATGGCTGCCTATATTCTGGAAGGACCCACCACAACGCAACGCAACAACGCAGCAGCCATTAGCCAGTGAGCTGCAGATGATAGTTCAAACGTTGAAATAATCTTAAAAGTAACGAAAACAGAAGGGAGGAATGTACTTTTGGCATGGAACTCGTGCATGTGACTGCATGGGAGTCAATGAGCGCTGGACATATGAACCACAAGGAAAAACGTTTGTTTGTTGCGATGTAAGAACGGCAGACCGTTACAGGTTGATGTGGAAACGGGATATAGAAAGGAAACGTTTTATTATCATGTATCTTAGGTAAATGAAGTTAAATCATCTCATTTTGGGGCTAATTATTTCGGAGGCCAATTTGCACATTCCTCCTATACGCAGATGATGTTATTTTCTCTATCTCTCTCTCTGCCTCCCTCCAGCAGGTGCATGTTAGTATTTCTCTCATCTGTTTGTTGTCTGCACACAAACCTCCCCTTTTGGCTGAGGTATAACTTCACTTCCCAAGTTACTTCTCTGCTTTCCACTCTCTCTCTCTCTCTCTCTCTCTCTCTCTCTCTCTCTTCTCTCTCTCTCTCTCTCTCTGCCTCTCCCTATTCTTGTTGACTGATTGGTGCGGGGGTAGCCACGCTTCGTATGGAAATGAAGCTGGGGGCCCCAGACCCGAGATCTCCCCGTGACCCAAATACACACACACACACACACACACACACACACACACACACACACACACACACACAACACACACACACACACACACACACACACACACACACGCACACACAGAATGGGAGAGGATGAGATGTGTTGATTAATTGGCCAGTGGTACCATGAAGCTGCGTTCGAATGTGACCGCAGAGAGAGAGAGAGAGAGAGAGAGAGAGAGAGAGAGAGAGAGGAGAAGGAGAGAGAGAGAGAGGAGAGGAGAGAGAGAGAGAGAGAGAGAGAGAGAGAGAGAGAGAGAGAGAGAGGACAGTGAGGCGCCATGTGTGTCGCATCCAGGAGGTGGCTAACTGTTGAGGACTGCAGTTATATTGTTGTAACAGGCAGATCCCAGGTGTGTGTGTGTGTGTGTGTGTGTGTGTGTGTGTGTGTGTGTGTGTGTGGTGTGTGTGTGTGTGTGTGTGTGTGTGTGTGTGTGTGTGTGTGTGTGCGCTCCGAGTCAGGGTTCTGCTATTGGCTTCCTCCATGTTCCTTCTGCACAACATGCAGGGGCGGATCTAGGCATGGGCATGGGGGGATGCCCCCCTAAATGCCCGTCTGCCCCCCCAAACACGATTCCATGCAAAACAACCCAAGATATTTCAAATCAAAGTGCTTATATTTAAAATGATGTGAAACACTACTACTGCTACTAACTAACTACAGCTGTGGCACCACTAAACCGACAGCATTTCATCATTGAAAACAGAAAACTCTCTGAGTCAGACCTTTAGCTTTATGCATGCTGCGTGTCTGTTGCAACTTCAACTACAACTGATGTTATTATCGATGCTTGACTTGACTAATAAAAGTCCTGTAACTGAAAATGGTATGGGTGCGACTTTGGCGATGACGCCGCCCCCATACCATTTTCTCTTGCCCCTCCAACATGTTCTCTTGCCCCCCCCCCCCCCCCCCTCCCAATGGGACATGTTACATCCGCCCCTGACAACATGTAAATAATACAATGATTAACTAGTGCTGTTGACGTAAATATCAGGCTAAACTTCAGTACCTACAGTGGATCCAATGGAAAACTATTCTTGCACGTTTTCCATGCAGCTTCCCGAGCCGCGGACGATAAATGGGTGCGATTACATACGTGACCGTGTGATTATACACACACATGAGGGTGGAAATTACCGCGTGTGACAAGTGTGATAATGATTATCAATGCACGCATGCGTTTTGCGTGTGTGTGTGTGTGTGTGAGGGGGAGAGAGTCCATACATGGTGTCAGACTTAACAAATGGAGATGATTTATTTCAGCCAAACCCCGCGAGGAAACACTGAAGTTATTTAGTCCACCACCTAAAACTGGACAGGATGCAACGCTCTCTGTGTGTGTGGTGTGTGTGCGTGCGCGTGTGTGTGTGTGTGTGTGTGTGTGTGTGTGTGTGTGTGTGTGTGTGTGCGTGTGCGTGTGCGTGTGTGTGTGTGTGTGTGTGTGTGTAGGAGTTGGAGAATACAGGAGTTGTTCTTCTTTCTAACTGTTTGACAATGTCAAACATTCTAACCCAGTGGTTTTCAACCTTATTTTGACACCAGGGACCACCATTTATTCAGCATTCGAGCCACGGAGGACCACCATACGGAGGACCACCATTTGATGACATTTTAGACCCAAATACCTAAAGAATTCTTTTGGTTTTGTTCACAATTCCAGGCTGGATTTTTGCAAACAAAACAGCGTGGACTCCTTAATTAAATAGTGCTAATTCAGATGAGGAATATTTTAACTCTTGAGAGTGTGAAAATGAAACCAAATGGACCCGCAAGGGTCCATTTGGTTTCGTTTTTACATTCTCAAGAGTTACATCTGGCTAACCAACTTTCCATCATTTAGCCTGGGGACCACCTGGAAACCCTCTCAAGGACCACTGGTGGTCCCCGGACCAGCTGTTGAAAACCCCTGTTCTAACTTACTGTATGTTTGCAACATTGAAATCAAGAGATCACATGGAAAAAATGAAAACAACCACAAAACCGGCCCTGCACATGTGCACACGCACGCACACATGCACGCTGCATACTGTATATAGCAAATATGTCAAAGACATATCTCTCTTTTATCCTCCTCCAGTGTTGCCAACGGCCAAAATCCAAAATGCACTAGTGGCACTTCCAAAATGCACCAGAATGCGCTAGAGCAGTGGGTTTTCAACCTTTTTTTCATACCAGGACCCACTATTTATTCTGCATTTTAGCCACGGAGGACCACCGTTTGATGTTGTGAGTTTAGTCTCTCGGACTAATTTAGGAGAAATAACTGGCAAAAATATATTCAAAGATGTTTGAATATAATTTAACTCTTGAGAGCGTGAAATGAAACCAAATGGACCCGTAAGGGTCCATTTGGTTTCATTTCACGCTCTCAAGAGTTACAGCTCTATAAGGGTCCATTTGGTTACCAATGGTCCTTTCTAGGAAGGAAGGAGGAAAAATGGTGAAAAACAAGCGTTTTCTCTCTGGCGCCTGTCAATAGATTTCCCCCCAACTCACTAGCAAAAAAGCACTAGATTTTCCACCATTTTCCACTAATTTTGGCGGTAGGGTGGTGTATGGGAAAGACCAGGGGTTAATTTCTGCCGGAGCCAGGCGGAGCGCCGCTCCCCCTTGCTCCATAAGCATTCCGGGGGCTGTCAGTGGCGCTCCCCCACCTGCAGGTGGCGCTCCCCCACCTGCAGAGGCCTATCCGGGAGAAATGAGTGACAATCCAGCCAATACATCCCCGTTCATTTCAGTCGTTGCTATAGGATACCACCTTACTCTGAGGATACCACTCTATTGGCTGAGACCGCCGAGCCTTCCCAGCTATGGGATG
>CM076972.1:55283145-55308145 GCA_039105355.1 Benthosema pterotum | reverse complement strand
TTATTTTGGTGTGGATCACCCCAGTGTGTTTATGTAATACAACCCCAATTCCGTTGAAATTGGGACGTTGTGTAAAATGTAAATAAAAACAGAATGCATTGATTTGCAAATCGTTTTCAACCTCTATTCAGTTGAATACACCACAAAGACAATATATTTAATGTTCAAACTGATAAACTTTATTGTTTTTTGAAATTATACAATCTTTTGTAAATTGATCCCTGCAACACGCACCAAAAGAGTTGGGACGGGGGCAACAAAAGACTGGGAAAGGCCATGAATGCACAAATAACGCCTGTTTGGAACATTCCACAGGTAAACAGGTTAATCTTAAACAGTTTAATATCGTGATTGGGTATAACAGGACCATCCCAGTCATTCACAATCAAAGATGGGACGAGGTTCACCACTTTGTGAACAATTCTGTGAGAAAATCATCCAACGGTTTAAAGACAATGTTTCTCAACATTCAATTGCAAGGAATTTGGTGATTTCATCATCTACAGTCCATAATATAATCAAACATTCAAAGAATCTGAAGAACTTGCTATACTAAAGCGACAAGGTTGAAAACCAACACAGAATACTTGTGACCTTTGATCCCTCAGGTGGCTCTGCATTAAAAACTGACATCATTGTGTAAAGGATATTACTGTGAGGACTCAGGAACACTCAGAAAACCATTGTCAGTTTACATAATTTGTCGCTACACCTGCGATTGCAAGTTAAAACTCTACCATGCAAAGCAAAGCCATACTTCAGAAAGGTTGGTTTGAAAAAACAACCAGAAAAACAACCAGAAATGCCTTCTCTGGGTACAATATCATTTGAAATGGTTAGACACAAAGTGGAAAAGTGTGCTGTGGTCTGATGAGTCCACATTTCTAATGATAGTGGACCCAGAGAAGGCATTTCTGGTTGTTTTTCTGGTTGTTTTTCAAACCAACCTTTCTGAAGTATGGCTTTGCTTTGCATGGTAGAGTTTTAACTTGCACTTGCAGGTGTAGCGACAAACTATGTAAACTGACAATGGTTTTCTGAGTGTTCCTGAGTCCTCACAGTAATATCCTTTACACAATGACGTCAGTTTTTAATGCAGAGCCACCTGAGGGATCAAAGGTCACAAGTATTCTGTGTTGGTTTTCAGCCTTGTCGCTTTAGTATAGCAAGTTCTTCAGATTCTTTGAACGTTTTGGTTATATTATGGACTGTAGATGATGAAATCACCAAATTCCTTGCAATTGAATGTTGAGAAACATTGTTTTTATACCGTTGGATGATTTTCTCACAGAATTGTTCACAAAGTGGTGAACCTCGTCCCATCTTTGATTGTGAACGACTGGGATGGTCCTGTTATACCCAATCACGATATTAAACTGTTTAAGATTAACCTGTTTACCTGTGGAATGTTCCAAACAGGCGTTATTTGTGCATTCATGGCCTTTCCCAGTCTTTTGTTGCCCCCGTCCCAACTCTTTTGGTACGTGTTGCAGGGATCAATTTACAAAAGATTGTGTAATTTCAAAAAACAATAAAGTTTGAACAGTTTTGAACATTAAATATATTGTCTTTGTGGTGTATTCAACTGAACAGAGGTTGAAAACGATTTGCAAATCAATGCATTCTGTTTTTATTTACATTTTACACAACGTCCCAATTTCAACGGAATTGGGGTTGTAATATACAGCCACTGAGCCACTAGGGCTGTGTTCTAGAGCCGCATGCGGCTCCTGAGCCACAGGTTGCTGAACCCTGTACTAACACATCAGGAGCAATTAGGGGTTCAGTGTCTTGCTCAAGGACACTTTGACACCAACTCTGCGGGATCAGCCCCACCTCCGGGCTTCTGCAGAGTTAGGGCCAGGGCCTAGCCTGGCTCAGCCCTGAATCAGCACCTTAAAAAATACTACCTTATTTTTTTCTTTGTGATTCAAGGACTGGCTTCCTTGCCTTTGGGGCCGTTTTTTGTCGGTTGGAAATCCATGCCCAGCACCTGATTGGCCAACAGCCCTGTCACTCACTTCGTCTCACTTTATTATTCTTTAAAGAAGCGTCAGGCTTTAGGTTTTATAAACATCATCATCCGACATATTTTACTGCTTTTGTTCACATGCTAGTAACGCTCGCCGGCTGTGTTTGTTTAGTTAGCAACGTCATTATTATGCTAATGCTAACGCATTAGCATAATAATGACAACAACGTCGTCTGCTTTCCCAATATTGATATGGGTTGGTATGAACCAATCACCGTGAAGACTGCTGCTTTGGTCACGCCCATCCCAGAAACTGCTGTAGTAGAGAGGGACTTCAGTCTGAATAATGAAGTGAAACATCTAGAAACTGCTGTAGTAGAGGGACTTCAGTCTGAATAATGAAGTGAAACGGAATGACAATTTCAGACTGAAGTCAGGCTAGCCAGGGCCACTATTTATTCAACAACTCCCAGAATGTATAATATGGAACCAAATGGAAACAAATAGTTCCGTGGCTGGACGCATTTCGTTACAGACCTATAAAGGTCCATGTGGTCCCAAAGTATTGCTGGGGACTCATGGAACTTCCTCAAGGACACCATGGGGTGCCCTCGGACCCCGTGTTGGGGACCACCATCTGTTAGCAAGTGATTTTAAAATGGCAAGACAAATGGTGAGCGCATTTTAATTCTCCCCACAACAATAGATCATGCAAATATAGGAGTTTATTCTTTTTTTTCTCTGTAGCTCACAAAACACGCTCACACACACGCACACAAACAACACAGAGGCAGAAGGAGGAATTATAGAGATAAAAGCAGAACATTATGGATTAAGACAGCGTAAACATGCAGGAACAAATACACAAAAAAAGGCTTTCATGCTATAATAAAACTAAAGAACTGTGATTAAGAAGCTACAGGAAAACTTGTCATGAAAAAAAAAAAAACAAAAACAAAAAAAAAAAACACTGCGTATGTTTAGTTTATCCGATTCAGCATTCAAGTACCAGAGTGAGCGGGTTTTCTTCAGACCTCCATTTCTTGGGAACACAGAATCGGGGAACTTTTTTTATCATGTCCCCTAGGTTATACTAATGACATATTAGAATGTTGAAAATGGGTGGACTTCCCCTTTAAGTCTTCACCCTGGAGTATGTATGATCCAGGGTGAAGCCTTTAAAAAAACTACACTACCGCGAAACCCTTTCACCGCCAGCCACTTCACCCTGGAGTATGACTGAACCTTTAGGCTCTGTCCCACCCAAAGCCTAATAACACTTCACCCTGTTTGCAGTATGTTGATGTTTAGAAGATTTGGAACACTTTGCTCGAGTTCTTCTTGTGTTTAATGTGTGGTTTTAATCTAACTCCACCTCGTCTCCACTCTATTGGCTCATGATGAAACTGCTGGTGACTGCTAGCCTGATTGTCAGACTCTGAGCCATGGCTCAAGAGTCTGACATTGGCCCCATTGTAACCGATTTACAAGGAGGCGGGCCCTTGATTTTCCCTCGACCAATCACTGGAGACGTTGTTTGCAGTCGACAACAACAGTTAACTAGCAGTTAACTAGCAGTTAACTGACTAGCAGTGCAGTTAGCGTCGGACATTTTCACTATTTATAACTAAATGCAGTATTAAAGAATGAAACTCTATTTACAATGAAACTCTAGTTACAATGAAACTCTAGTTACACTGAAACTTTAGTTACAATGAAACTGAATGGATGTGTGCTGTTTTTTTTATGGGAAACTGTTCTGTTGTGGCAGTTAGATGATCCTCGTGTTGATTGGCTATTTTTTTAGACCCGCCTCCAACTCCAGCTCATTGGCCGAGCCGTTTTTCCGGACGAGATAAATCGAAACTCTTCATCACAACACCAGACCACAGAACCCAGCTGAGTGGGCGGGGCCTGTGGGCTGAACCCAGGCTAGGTGACTGCTGTGCTGGGATTGGCTAAAACACTGCCTCACCCCCCACACAAGCCCCCCCCCCCCCCCCCCCCCCCCTCACAAATTAGCACCGTCTTTCCTGACCCTGACGAATGTTTTGCTTTCATGATTGATTTGTTGATAAGAATAAAGTTCTGGACCGTCTGCAGGACAAAGCAAGTGTCCGTCTGTAGGGAAACAGCTGCAGCATCTAAGAAGAAGCAACGTAGAGGGAAAAACTCCAAACAATATCTACTACCATTAAGGATGTTTAGAAAATTTAGAGCACTTTGCTAGGGTTCTTCTTGTGTGTAATATGTGATTTTAAATATTTTTAGATTTTAACTCCCGGACCGCGGTCCCGTGGTTGTCGTTGTTTTACCGTGAAACTACGCACGCCGGTCACGACAACGGCGCGTAACACGACAAAATGTAGATTTCATTCTTTAATCCATCTATTAGTCCCAGCGCATCGTCTGATAAAGATCCCGTTGCTGACTCTCATTTGGGACAGAATTGCCGCAACAACTTTTTTTTTTGTCCCATTCGCACCCATTCAATCCAATGCATTCAGAAGCCTTTTCTGGGGATCTCCAATGTCGTTGTCGTGGCGCACGGGTGGATCGTCTGTTGCTAGACGTCACTTCCTGACTTTTGACCCGGAACTTTTTGCTCGGATCGTCAGAGGACAGGTTAGTCAAGACACCAGAAACAGCATGACGTCATCGCACATCCTGTTTAGGAGATCTGGCGCTTCAAAATAAGGGTTTTTACCGATTACACTGGCTTGAGCCGTGGCCTAGGGCAGAAAACCACGGACGCGCATGTTAATAATACAAGGATACTCAACTCAAGTGATAACAGATTTTTCTAGGGGGTGAATTTTGGAAATGTTCTCTTGGAGATATTCCCCCGCGGTGTGAAAGAGGACACACTTCAGTGCCGTTGGGATCGAATCAGTATCTGTGCGGTTGCACAGTCAATGTCACGGCAATAAGAATAAGCCGTTTTTCAAGATATCTGGAATTTGGGCCCATAAGGAGCTCGACGTTTTGCACAGTAGCTGACAGATGGACGAAAGCATGGCAATTATGGAGAAATAATGATAGTAAACACATGCACGCACGCACACACACACACACACACACTGACGGATGCACGCACACACACACACGCGTGCGCCGTGAACAAATGATGCATTGGCTCATTGTGTTATGTAACTGTCACTTATAATCTTTCGAGACAGAGGCGGATGTAACATTTCCCAATTGGGGGGGGGGGGGGGGGGGGGCAGTAGAAAATGGTATGGGAGCAATGTCATCGACGAAGTCGCACCCATACCATTTTCAGTTACAGGACTTATTAAGCAAGTATATAACGCATCAATAATAACATCAGTAGTTGTCGTTAACGTTGCAACAGACACGCAGCATGCATAAAGCTAAAGGCCTGACTCGGAGAGTTTTCTGTTTTCAATGATGAAATGCTGTTGGTTTAGTGGTGCCACAGCTGTAGTTAGTTAGTAGCAGGAGTAGTGTTTCAAATCATTTTAAATACAAGCACTTTAATTTAAAATAAATGGTGGGGCAGACTGCCCCCCCCCCCCCCCCCCCCCATGCCCATGCTAGATCCGCCCCTGCAGATTTTCAATTTTCAATGAAAAGCTGTCAGACCCGCCGCTCATCACCGGTCAGTAGAATAGGAATGGGTGCTGGTGGGCAGCTATAGGGGACCGCGCCAATTAGTCTGATTTCCCTGAGTTTGCCCCCGGAGGTTACAGCGAATGGATTCCCAGATTGCTTGTTTATTGTCACCCAAACTGTTTAGGAGGAAAAAGGGCTCCTTCATTTGCTTAATTTATGCAGTGTTTTTTTTTTTGTGTTTATTTATTTATTTATTTTTATAGATGGCTTTAACGCAGAGGTTTTCAACCAGTGTTCCGGGGACCACCTGTGGTCCTTGAGAGGGTTCCAGGTGGTCCCCAGCTAAGTCGGTTAACCATGCAGATGAAAAGATGGTTCACCAGATGTAACTCTTGGGAGCGTAAACGTGAAACCAAATGGACCCGCAAGGGTCCATTTGGTTTCACGTTTACGCTCCCAAGAGTTAAAATATTAATCACCTGAATTAGCCCCAAGTCTACACAACTAGAGAATGTAGATTAATGGTCATTTTGATCTGTATGTTTGAATGTTTTGTTTTCCAAACCCAGCCTATGGAATCGTGGACAAAAAAAAGCAAAATAAATCTTTAGTTTTTGGAGTCTGTGGGGCTAAAATGTTCTCAAATGTTGGTCCGTGGCTCAAATGCTAAATAAATAGTGGACCCTGGGATCAAAAAGGTTGAAAACCACTGGTTTAATGAGTGATGAGTATCATTGTCTCTTTTTCAGGTAACGTGTAGTATAACAAGATTACAACGTAAACATGAAACCAAATGGACCCTTGCGGGTCCATTTGGTTTCATTTTTACACTCTCAAGAGTTAAAATTCATCATCTTAATTAGCCTAGAGAATGTAGAAGATTAGGTCATTTTCATGTGTATGTTAATTTGCCTGTTTTGTTTCCCAAATCCAGCCTGGAATTGTGGATAGCTAGAAAGCAGGGAAAGACACAGAGGCAGAGTGCAATGACTGCCTTCAAGACAAATATATCTTGTGTTGTGTTATAGTGCACTAAGTTGCACACTTGCCCGATCGGGCAACCAGATAGCAGTCTTCACTTTTTTACTTTCCCCGGGCAAGCGGGCAAGTGTTAGTGTCAAGCCCTGTAGTTACTGTGGTCGTGCTGCTGCTTTCAACAGTATTGCGTTGTTGAAGGAAGATGAGCCCAATCACAGATAAGCATAATAACATGTGACAGACAAACCTCTCCACCAATAGCTTTCCTATATGATCGTTTTTTTTTTTTTTTTTTTTAAATGCCACACACATTTTTTTCACATTGCATAGGGCATACATGCCTTGATGATGGATTTGGAAGAGATTTTGAAGGTCTGGTTCCAAAAAATGAACCAGTACCGGTATTTATTTATTGTGCAAAGTCCATGATATTTACATTGGAATGAATGAGCCCTGAGCTTGAAAGTGTCCTAGCCTTGGGTGGACACTGGGGAGAGGGCGGGACTTACTGAAAGGTCTATTATATTGATTTCTAAAAGACGCTGACAGATTGTGTAGTTGTAGCCTCGACACCCAGGCTTTCATTTTCGTTCGCCTTGCGCGAAAACGGAAAGCCTGGACTAACGCACGTTGGAAAGTGGCCTTCAAGTGGGTGTGAACCTTCCGGGGTGGGCGTCGCTCTAAGTGATGTGACGTAGAACAGCAGTGGACGGGCGTGGGAGGGGCCGGAGATGACGACACGTTAGTGAGATCAAATCAGAGCGCAGCACTTCCGCCGTGTGGATCCCACGACACCCCCGCCCCCCAAGGCCAAAATCATTGAGGGCTAGACCAGGCTAGTGTAGTTGTAATTCCTTTTTTCAGGGATCTGGGTGCAAAAGTACTTTTGCAGTAATAAGTAGTGTAATATTATTACTTTTCTAAAGGGGGAATAAGTAAGTCATATTGACCGACACTGGATAGGGGGGTGCTAAGTGAAACACTATAGCGGGATTTGACAAATTGTGATTGCAAGTTGTAAATTCACCCTGCCATTTGTGTGTGTGTGTGTGTGTGTGTGTGTGTGTGTGTGTGTGTGTGTGTGTGTGTGTGTGTGTGCGTGCGTGCGTGTGTGTGTGCGTGCGTGCGTGTGTGCGTGCGTGCCAGCCCTGCAATCCCTGGGCTATTTGTATTCATACATGTAGCGTAATATGTGGGACATCGCTGCATATCAGCAGCGTGGAGGAGAGGGATTTGGCTGCCAGCGCATTTAAATATATTTCTAATGCTGCGCTTTGGCTGGCTGATAACAAGCAGCAGTCTCCCGACATCAATAATAAACACACGTCGACCCAGATAAGACTCAAAAATAAAAAATAAAAACCTGCGAAACCGGCCACAGCGCCACGCCGCGTACGCGCGCATGTCCCGATCGACTTCTTTCCCGTCGCTTCGTTTGACCGGAGGTTTTGACACGACGTTCAAATGGAGCCGACATGGGGGGGGGGGGGGGGGGGGGGGGGGAACAAACGTTTTCTTTTTTGTTTTGTTTTTTTGTGTGGTTTTGTTGCCCTCTGGTTTGTTTTTTCTCGACTATTGTTTGTCATGCTGTCGGTGTGCGCAAAACAACCCACGATATTTCAAATTAAAGTGCTTATAATTAAAATGATTTTAAACACTACCACTGCTACTAACTAACTACTACTGCTACTAACTAACTACGGCTGTGTCACCACTAAACCAACAGCATTTCATCATTGAAAACAGAAAACTCTCTGAGTCAGACCTTTAGCTTTATGCATGCTGCGTGTCTGTTGCAACTTCAACAACAACTGATGTTATTATTGATGCTTTACTTGACTAATAAAAGACCTGTAACCGAAAATGGTATGGGTGCGGCTTCATCGCCTGTGCTTCATCCGCCCCTGCTTCTAGCTAGTAAAGATTTTCTTCTTTCTTTTTTTTTCTCCCCTTTCTTTATCTGCACCAACTGGCCATCTTTGAAAGGTCTCGCTGAAGGACAAAAAGAGGGACAATTGGCGCGTGCTGTGTCGTGACCTTACGACCTTTCGGTAGCCCCGGACGGTGCAATTACACGCCCCTCTAAACGGCTCTGTTGACCCGCGGCGCGCGCTCCGTGACCCCGCTATAGCTATAGGACGAGCCACCTGCTACGCATCTATATGTTATACCTCCATGAATGGTCCTTACATACCACCAGTGGTTCTCAACCTGTGATCCGGGGACCCCCTAGTAGCCGTCCAGGGCGTTCCAGGTGGTCCCCAGCTAAATGATGTATGGGCCCTATACAGAGCTTTAAAGGGGAAGTCCACCCATTTCCAATATGTCATTAGTATACCCTAGAGGTGCTGGGTGGACATGATCAAAAAGATCTGAAGAAAACCACTAACATGGTGAAACATCCTGATGACATCATCAAGATCAGGGGTTTTCAACAGGTGGTCCGGGGACCACCAGTGGTCCCTGAGAGGGTTCCAGGTGGTCCCCAGCTAAGTTGGTTAACCAGATGTAACTCTAGAGAACGTAAAAATGAAACCAAATGGACCCTTGCGGGTCCATTTGGTTTCATTTTTACACTCTCAAGAGTTAAAATATTCATCATCTGAATTAGCCCAAAGTCTACACAACTAGAAGATGGACACAAGCAAAAGAAATCTTTAGTTTTGGGGTCTGTGGGGCTAAAATGTCCTCAAGTGGTGGTCCGTGGCTCAAATTCTGAAAAAATGGTGGGCCCTGGAGTCAAAAAAGGTTGAAAACCCCTGCCCTAGAGGAGCTGGGTGGACATGATAAAAAGGTCTGAAGAAAACCACTAACATGGTGAAACATCTTGATGACATCATCAAGATGTATTTTCACCATGTCACAATGGATTTCTTTAGACGCTTCTTTTTTTTTTTTTTTTCTGGGAGCGTACAAATGGAACTAAATGAACCCATCAGGGTTCATTTGGTTCCATTTGTACGCTCTCAGAAAAACATGTTGAAAAGGGGACATCCCCTTTATGAAACGGGTTGAAAACCACTGCTTTATACTCTAGTCGTTACATCCAGTGTAAAAATACCCGCAAGGGTCCATACACCATATGGACCCTTGCGGGTCCATTTGGTTTCATTTTACGATCAAGAGTTAAAATATTCACAATCTGAATTAACTAGAGAATGTAGAAGATTAATGGGCATTTTGGTCTGTATGCTTGACTGTTTTGTTTCCCAAATCCAGCCTGGAATTGTGAACAAAAGCAAAAAAAATCTTTAGTTTTGGGGATCTGTGGGGCTAAAATGTCATCAAATGGTGGTCCGTGGCTCAAATTCTCAATAAATAGTGAGCCCTGGCATCAAAACGGTTGGAAGACCCCTGCCTGCACTACGTGAAGAGCCTTGGATAAAGGTGCTATACAAATGCACCGTTTACCATTTTAAAGTAAAGGTTCCTCAATCGTGTATAGACCACCTAAGTACCGTGCACGAGTAAGCATACCTGATTACTTCACAACCCACCGCCGTTAGTACTCGCACCGCGATTAAATCCTGCACAGTGCGATAACGTTTTGAAGCGCCGGCTGCTAGCTAGGCGCCAGACATTTGTACAGACAGGGAACGCGGGGCAGCAAAACGGCAAAACCATCTACGGGATGAAGAGAGAGAGAGAGAGGGGAAAAAAAGGTGAAAATAATTTCCACCCACCCCCCCTGTTGCGATAGCAGTAAAATATATCCGCTCAGAGTTCACAGTAAGTGCAACATATGCGGGTCCCCTGGGTGCTATTTACGAGATAAACCTTGGGCACGCACGCACACACACGCACACATAAACAAACAGTCGGCCTATATGACTGGCTCAATCCGTTTTTTGCCACCTTTCTCTTTTTCTCAATAGACGCACGACGTGCACTATACAGACAGACATGCGCACGCACTCACGCACGCACACACACACACACACACACACACACACACACACACACACACACACACACACACACACACACACACACACACACACACACACACACACACGGCGCAAGAAATCACTGAGCCTCATCAATGGGCTTTGACACGACCTTTAACCCTCTGTGTGCGTGTGTGTGTGTGTGTGTGTGTGTGCGTGCGTGCGTGCGTGCGTGCGTGCGTGCGTGCGTGCGTGCGTGCGTGCGTGCTGCGTGCGTGCGTGCGTGCGTGCGTGCGTGCGTGCTGTGGTGTGTGTGCACGCGTGGCAGCGATGTGTAACCCACAGAGAAAGAGCAAAGTCTGATGGATGTCGGCTATCCTTGACCTCCCCTGCTATCCGTCCATTACTCTCATGTCTGTCTGGGTCTGTCTGTCCTTCTGTCTGTCTGTCTGTCCGTCTGCCGTCAGGGGCGGATGTAACATGTCCCATTTGGGGGTGGGGGGGGGCAAGAGAACATGTTGGAGGGGCAAGAGAAAATGGTATGGGGTTCATCGATACCCATAACATTTTCAGTTACAGGACTTTTATTAGTCAAGTAAAGCGTCAATAATGACATCAGTTGTTCTTGAAGTTGCAACAGACACGCAGCATGCATAAAGCTAAAGTCATCAAATGGTGATCCGTGGCTCAAATTCTGAATAAATAGTGGGCCGTGGTACGAAAAAGGTTGAAAACAACTGTACTAAATGGCACATCATAAGTCATCCGATACATAAGCCTTAATGGGCAGTAAGGGACACTTGTTTTGATTAGTATTGGAATCTGCCATTAGAATCTGAGAAACATTATGGAAAATGTAAACGGACGACGACGAGTCCGCTTAGATTTCCGGGTTATGGCTTGTGTGCATGGTGTTAGCATTCCACAGCTATAGCCAGATGTATATAGCTTAGGGCTGGGGATTACTTATGTAAATAGTCAATAAAAAATGCTTTTAAGAAGTGGCACCCTGTGGGTTTGTAGGACCCGATCAGGCTTTGAATATCCTTTGAAAGCCAGCGTCAGGCGTCTTTAGCACCGTATGTGTTCATCGCCCTTGAGGCGGTACCAGCAAAGCAAGCTTGCGCATGCATGTATGTGCTATTTTTGAACAATTTAGGTTGGGAACCATGTTTGGCTTTATTTGGTACAACGACTCGTCTTTTCCCGAGGGTCCAACATAAAACGTTTTCAATTACATATATATATATATATATATATATATATATATATATATATATATATATATATATATATATATATATTATATATATATATATATATATATATATATATACAGTATATATATATATAATATATATATATATATATATATATATATATATATATATATATATATATATATACAACGTTTTCAATTATATATATATATATATGGGGGTCCTTGGAATCCAGCCAATAGGCAATAGTTCATTGAGGCACGGAGTGCAGACGGTTTATAGTATACGGAATTATTCCCCTTATTCTCTATTAGTAATTCTTTCTGTTTCTTTATATCAGCAGTTTCTCCATGTCAACTCCCCTCAGTCTCATTGACTGACTCTGACACTATAGTCTCGAGTGGTTGACTCTGTGATTAATCATGATTTATGGATGGCACTATTGTGGTATCTGTGATTACGATGTGTTCTATGGACTGCGATACACCTTCAGTATCTATGTGGTTCATGTAGTATTTGAAATAAACTGTTGGAATAAACTATGTTGGTGTAATAGTGTTTTTTTTTTTTTTTTTTTGAGAATATTTTGATTTACAGTAGTCTTAGTCTTTTCAATAAGGCATATTTAGTCTTTTAGTCTCATTTAGTCTTCTGAAATTCATTTTTTAGTCTAGTCGACAAAATGTTAAAAGGGATTTAGTCTAGTCTTAGTCTTTTAGTCTTGGTAGTTTAGTCTTACATCCAAATACATTGTAGGTCTATATATGTTATACAGATTTATAGTTTTTAGTATGAAACGTCTCATTTTATGTCTTGTATAAATATAAAATTACTGCAATAGTAATAAGTTTCTTTCCTAAAAAGGTATGCAATGTATACTGCAGATATGTTCACATACTTAAAAAGAACGAAAAAAAAGAAGATAAAAATGTTTCCTATTTCCATTATTCTTAGGTTATGATTTAGTCTTCGTCTTAGTCTTTTGAAAACACACATCTTTTAGTTCCATTTAGTCTTTTTAAATTCATTTTTGTTAGTCTAGTCTTAGTCGACTAAATATCAAAAACCTTAGTCGACTTAGTCTTTAGTCTTAGTCGACAAAAACAACACTGGTAATAGCTCATGTTAGGCTCTGCTCAGTGGGGGAGAGCTGTGTCTCGGGGCACAGATAATCAGGGATATTAAATGTGATATCAGACCTACAACGGATAGATCATATCACACAAGCAGAGCCACGTCGCCATGCTAACATGCAAAAGCCTTGCAATAAACGACCTAATATGGTCAATTTGAGTCAAAGGGTGTCAATGGAACTTGGTAAAAGAAGCTGGAGAACAAACTGGTCTATAGACCCTTTTTCCAGCTCCAGCGCACAAATGCGTGTAGGGTGGGTGTGTGTGCGGGCGTGCGCTCGTGCGCGTCGGGGATGCTTGATTGAAAAGCGAGCGTTGAGTCCTGAGTCGACCCGTTCCCCGGGTGGATCATTGTTGTAAATTGTCAGAAGCGATCAATAGCCCGCAGCAAAGCGGGGGGCAAGGCTGGGGCAGGGAGCTAATGGGAAAAAACGGCCAAGTGAACTAGTCCGTGTTCGACACCGTCCCGAGGGGGCCCTTTGAGATGGTTAAACGCAGTTCTGTGTGAGAGAGAGAGAGAGAGAGAGAGAGAGAGAGAGAGAGAGAGAGAGAGAGAGAGAGAGAGAGAGAGAGAAGTGGCGCGTTGCTTTTATTGAATGTTTAGTTTATTTATTTATTTTTAACTGGAGGAGTTGAAAAGAGAGTCTAACAACGGCGGCATCGACGGGTGCAGTTCGAGAGGCCAGGAAGGTGCGACCGGCCGCGACAGACGGCCGTGGCCGATAGTAAATGAGTTGAGACTGAACGTCCATGAGTCCTGACCGCTGGTAACAGTCCTGGCAGTTGGTTATCGGTTGTCAAACATGGTAACCATTTTTGGTTTGCGGCAGGTACCCTATCAGTCGCGGCAGGTATGTTACTGGTTGTGGCAGGTATATCAGTCGCAGCAGGTATCCTATCAGTCTCGGCAGGTATATCGGTCGCGGCAGGTATCCTATCGGTCGTGGCAGGTATCCTATCAGTCGCGGCAGGTATATCAGTCAGTCAGTCGCGGCAGGTATCCTATCAGTCGCGGCAGGTATATCAGTCGCGGCAGGTATCCTATCAGCCGCGGCAGGTATCCTATCAGCCGTGGCAGGTATCCCATCAGCCGCGGCAGTATCCCATCAGCCGCGGCAGTATCCTATCGGTCACGGAGACAACCCATTGGTCACGGCAGTTGTCCCATCAGTCGCGGCAGTATCCTATCGGTCGTGGCAGGCATCCTATTGGTCGCGGCAGTTATCCCATCAGTCACGGCAGTATCCTATCGGTCGTGGCAGGTATCCTATCGGTCGTGGCAGGTATCCTATCGGTCGTGGCAGGTATCCTATCGGTCGCAGCAGGTATCCTATCGGTCGCAGCAGGTATCCTATCGGTCGCAGCAGGTATCCTATCGGTCGGGGGGTAAGACTAGGCATAGGTTTGCTGAGGCTATGTTTAAGGTTTAGAGTTAGGTTTACCAGTGAAGATCAGCCGTGACAAGCTATAGTCCATCAGCCGCAACTGATAGTAGTAACGGTCGCGACGGCTGCTACCGGCCGGGACTCATCTGCCACAGTCGTGGAATGATGTCGCCGTCTCTCCAAGAGGTTCACACGTCCTGTATGGATTTCATTATTTCATTTTTATTTGTTTATTTATTGCCAGCTGTCGGCCGGCCTTGATACAACAACATCCGATGACAACATTGAAGTGTGCTGTGCTCTATACTATAGTACTCTCTGCCTATACGTGCATTCATTCGGCACGAATAAAGGATCTTTCTGGCATCTATGCGCTGTATGGAAGGTATGTCTGTCTGTCTGTCTGTCTGTCTGTCTGTCTGTCTGTCTGTCTGTCTGTCTGTCGTGCTCTGTGTGTGTGTGTGTGTGTGTGTGTGTGTGTGTGTGTGTGTGTGTGTGTGTGTGTGTGTGTGTGTGTGTGTGTGCGCAAAAAATAAATAAATACACGTGTCTCGGCATCTATCAAAAACACAGTTGCTGTCGAACTTCAAAGGACAAAGGAATGTTTCATTTTTTTGTTTCGGGGGGAGAAGCTGAAAATAATCACAGACACACACACACACACACACACACACACACACACACACATTCTTACATATGTTAACTACTTAGGACCACTCCAAAAAAATGGACTATTGCTATCCTTTTTAGGACCACCCTTTCTAGACATTGTAGAGACATATGAATTACACTCCTGAACATGAAAAAAAAATCTATTTTAATACAATCACCGCAGATTGTATTAAAATTCATTTTAGAACATTCTAGATATTAACAATTTTACCCTACTTGTTAGGACCAAGAGTGGTCCTAACAAGTATAGTCAAATTGTTAACATTGTAGAAACATTGTAGAAGCTAATACCTTTTGTTAACGTAGATGTATTGGCTCTTATGAGTTTAATCATGTTTGTAAATACATCGAAGATGCAAATATACTCCACTACAAGTGGTTGCCTTGGCCTGGAAGAGAGGTCATCAGGTGGTCTCCAACCTTCGTAGAGTGTTTCGACCCTTGCCCACGACACTCTCCAGTTGGCTGGTCAGCAGTGATTGGCCAGATCACTGCCCCTCTCCTCCAGGCTACATGTTTCTATGTACTAGAAGGTCTTTTTTCCAGGACTTGTGTTCTGCAACGTTAGAGGGACACCCCTTTCCACTAGTGCTACGAAGATGTAATAAACACCAAAAAATATTATTTGAGCTCTACAAGACAAATCTCACTTCAAATGTTGAATACACACAATAGAACTCAAAATATAGCCACCTGACATGATGCTGTATTAGGAGGACAAAAGATAATGAGTTGCTTAGCTCCGCCCATGACACAAATGGTAATTGTCAGGACTATCTTGATTTGTATGGACCATGGCTATACAACACACTTACAAGACATACAGGTGAATTAAAGGGTCAAACATGAATAAATGGGACATGCATTCAAAGTGAAATATACTGTAGACACCGTGCTATTCAAAGCTGCTATTCATCCCATGGTTTTGAGGCAGTACATGATGAGCGTTCAGGCAGACTAGTCTGGTCCTGAATGCCCCAAAAAATGGTGGCTGATGACATTTAGACCTTAAGCAAGGTCCAATTCTGCCACTGTGACACTGTGGCCAAGTGACACTGTGCTGAATGCATTTTGCCACATGCCAAGTGATACAAGTGACCGTTTTGTCAGAAATTGAGTAATTAGCAAGTAAAACCCCAAATTAACAACAGTTAAAAAAAGAAAAGAAAAATCAAATAGCTTTAATTTTGATATTTAATGTACATAATGGGTTAACCCCTTGGTTAGTCCTTTAGGAGGGCTGTTTGTCCACCGCTCATGTCTCTTCCATGTCCGGCGTTGGGAGTCTGGTGCAACGCACAGGTCCTGTGCCTCCTGGTGAGACGTAGGAGGGGCACGGACAGGTGTCAAACCACAGAGCCTAGTCCCTCCACGCATCAGAACCTCCCAGTTTTGGCGGAGTATTTCAGGGGCGGTGGATTGGACGGCCTTGGCCTTTCCCTTGTGGGATTGATCAGGGGTAGCTACTGGGACGTGAGTCGGGGTGTCATGAACCCCGGCTGGGTCACCTGAGTGAGGGGTATGATGTTCGAGAGACCCGAAACCCCAATGAGCTTAGGATACATCACTGAAGACACGTCCCAGGTTGCATCCATTCGATGTATTAAAAAAAACCTTTCTATATGATTTTTATGAGCCAAATTCATTTCTGCCATATGCCAAGTGATACAAATCCCCATTTTAATCTAATAATCTAATCTAATAATTAGGATAATGAATAACTAAAATAGAAATTGGTCTAATTCTGATAAATTGTACTTAAGTTGTTTTAAGTTG
This sequence comes from Benthosema pterotum, assembly GCA_039105355.1. Classification (NCBI taxonomy): domain Eukaryota; kingdom Metazoa; phylum Chordata; class Actinopteri; order Myctophiformes; family Myctophidae; genus Benthosema; species Benthosema pterotum. The sequence goes on along the minus strand of CM076972.1, from coordinate 55,291,546 downwards.
TTTCTATATGATTTTGATGTGCTGAAACCACTCTGCCATATGCCAAGTGATATGAGGCAGATTTTTTTTCTGGAAACCAAGCTCACAGGGCTTTTATAAGATGTGCCTGTAGGCCACTAAAAGTATAGACCTATTCCATTTCATGGTGATTATGCAATACAGCAAAAAATCATAAACAACAAAAGTACATCAAAAATTATAGCCAATTTCCAATTTTCGTAATTGCTTATTATAACTACTAAATTTCTAACAAAACCGTCACTTGTATCACTTGACATACGGCAGAAATGGATTCAGGACATCAAAACCGGACACTTTTGCCTGTGACCAAAAAGAGAGATTTAAGACTTACTTATGAGCTTGTAGATTGTTTCTTAGATTTACTTTGACTTATTAATGAAGTTACTTTAGAGAAAATCATTTCATTTTGAATTTGATAAACAATTTTAATAATTGAAAAAACAATTTTAATAACTGAGAAAAACAAATAAAAATAATAAAGGAAACAACAAACACAATAATAATGAGGGTAATAATAATAATAATTAACAATTATAAGGGTAATAATAATAATGGGACCACATTTTTTTTATCTTCCCAGGGGAGAAATTTGTCTAGCATTACATGCACATTACAATATGCCTCCAATTTAGGCAAATCAGACGCTCTTAAAGGGGTATTTCACTTTCAAAAAAACGTTTTGTCTTTTTATGGTCTACTCAGTTCCATGCACATTAACCCCTTTATATACTGATCTCCCCCAAATCCAATAAAATACACATTTTGAGAGATAAATGCATTTTCCTCCAGTTTGCTTAACAAAACAGCTATAGTACCTGAATGTTCAGATGGCACTTGCCTGGAAAGCTTCACACAAAAAGGATGAGGAGAGTGTGGTAGTCAGACCTCAAGAGTGAAGTATAGCTACAATGGAGTCAGTGCTGCCATTTGGGGCCAATACATTGACCCTTTGAGATCACAAGCTTCTGGGCTAGAAACATTGTTAATAGGAGGAGATATGTATATGATAGGTTACTTCTTGCTGATCCCTGCTGGCTGACCTGGTATTATAATCAGAGTACCTAGTAGTAAAAGAATAGGTAGACATCAATGGCAATGACAACTGCGTCAGCCGCATCCCTTCCGACCTGGAATGACATTGTCAATGTTGACATGGCTTTTTTAAACTTGTATTCCACCCTCTGTGAACATCACAGTTAAGAATGGTGCCATTGCATAGGCCTACACATGACCATTGAATAGATAGAATTTAGTTAATATACTTCTGGCAACTGGTGTGACAACTCGTGTGATGACCACATTCATGAGTTTGATTTAAGCATATTTGCATGAATTGAAATTCCAAAACCAAATAGACAAACGATAGGAAGCGCTTGTTGTCTTTAGACGGACCACCCTGGAGCTATTCAGTCACTGTCCTATGCATGTGGGCGGTGCTTCAAAGCACCCACACGGCTAGGGTTTGTTGGTAAATCAAGCGCTCCCTTCCCCAGGTCATCTTCACAATACAGTGGAAAGAAATAGCGCACCTGGGTTTGTTATTATCTGATTCAAGGTGTGGAGTATTGGGACTAAGAGTTTTAGAATCAATCATACACAGCACTTTGACATACACATGAATTATAAGGACATTTTAAGAATTATCAGGACCTTCTGGCAGTCAAATTTGGGCATGAACGGATGAATATGCATCATCATCATCATCATCATCATCATCAATACTATAATTCAGAAAATGTCTGTCTGAATGTCTGAAACCGCCATTACTCCTCGCTGGCTGCACCAATCGCTCACACGGTTTCACACGGTTGTTAACCATAATATTAGGAAGAGACTGACAAAGCCCTTTTTTCAAAATTAACGCATTATATTGGATCACCACATCATACATATATGGGGATACTCTGACCTCACGCACCATGGTTTGATTATGTTTGAGTCACCACGTCATACCTATATGGGATACTCTGACCTCACGCCCCAGGGTTTCATTATGTCTGAGTCACCACATCATGCCTATTATGGGGATACATGTGACGTAGTGCTTTGTAGACGTAAAGCTTCATAGACGTAATAGGGAAATGTAGCAGTGCTGAAGACGTGTCCCAGATCACAAATACAACGGGCACAAACGGCATGATAGACATTTTAACAGGTAGTTAATTAATAACACATTCCACAAATAAAATGCATAATTGTGCATTAGATACTATACAACTCTATTTCGGGTGGATGTTTTTGTATTTCTGGCATCAGGGGGTTAATAACTACAAAATGTCAAAGGGATATTAGCAGGCACCCTCTTGAATTCTTAAGAGGTTGCCCTAAGCTACAAGACTCGGTTCAGCCCAAAAACAGCGCGCCGGCTCCCAACTAAAGTATATGGGAATGCTAAAGAACATATTAAACCATTGATTAGTGCTAAAATATGAGAAAACAAAGGATTGCTTTCCAGAAAGGCACACTTTTCAATATGTGAAGACACAAATTGTCTACAACATAACATCTGCCCATGATAAACATCTCTCACTCTTCATTGGCAATTTTAGAACCTCATACAGGTTCAGCATAATAGCTTCTTCACTTGGACAGGATACCACCAAATATGACTAAATTCAATAGACTATGCTGAGCTAATATTGTTCTGCTAAAGACATGGAGAAGTTGGAAGAGTTACACAACAACACTGCTCTAACAGGGAGACAGCATATGTTAGGATGTTGATATTTGCCTTATAATTTACTAATAGACATAGATACTAGAAATTGAGATTGATACTGGGGCAATGTAAGATTACCAAAAAACACACATTAATGCACCTGCATGGGTTTTGTCCAGACTGCTTCAACCAACCAAAAGATTTAGGCAGTTTGCCTGTAGAGTGCAGGGTCGTTAATTAGGCTGCATTGCTTAATTAACGACCCAACCATTGCAGTATGGGGGAAGGGCAGCAGTTGAACTGAGCTTACAGAACTACAGCAGTGAATTGTTCTTACAGGTGAAAGACAAAATCAGAGTATCCTGTTATTGCATCATACTGATTTTTGCCTCACACAAACATCTATTCTAATCACATAGTATACGTGTATTTAAACTGGCTAAAATAAACATTGATATGAACTGTTTTGGATATGTGATATAGTAGTGATTCTTGTAGCTGGGAGTCACTTCTTAAGAAATCAAGAGGGTGCCCACTGATATGCCTCGGGCATTTTTAATTATTAACCCCTTAATGTCCAAAATATAAAAAAAAAATCCATACAAAATACAGTTGTATGGTATTTAATGCAAATTACTTGGTCTAAATGCATCAAATTTATCATTATATAGTGTTTGTGAATATGGATATGCACAAAGTATATGATTATTAATTATTGAATTGTTAATTAATGCACATTAACCCCTTTATGTACCGATCTCCCGCAAATCCAATAAAGACTCGGTTCAGCCCAAAAACAGCGCGCGGGCTCCCAACTAAAGTATATGGGAATGCTAAAGAACATATTAAACTAGTGATTAGTGCTAAAATATGAGAAAACAAAGGATTGCTATCCCGAAAGGCATACTTTTCAATATGTGAAGACACACATTGTCTACAACATAACATCTGCCCATGATAAACATCTCTCACTCTTCATTGGCAATTTTAGAACCTCATACAGGTTCAGCATAATAGCTTTTTCACTTGGACAGGATACCACCAAATATGACTAAATTCAATAGACTATGCTGAGCTAATATTGTTCTGCTAAAGACATGGGGAAGTTGGAAGAGTTACACAACAACACTGCTCTAACAGGGAGACAGCATATGTTAGGATGTTGATATTTGCCTTATAATTTACAAATAGACATAGATACTAGAAATTGAGATTGATACTAGGGCATTGTAAGATTACCAAAAAACACACATTAATGCACCTGCATGGGTTTTGTCCAGACTGCTTCAAACCAACCAAAAGATTTAGGCAGTTTGCCTGTAGAGTGCAGGGTCGTTAATTAGGCTGCATTGCTTAATTAACGACCCAACCATTGCAGTATGGGGGAAGGGCAGCAGTTGAACTGAGCTTACAGAACTACAGCAGTGAATTGTTCTTACAGGTGAAAGACAAAATCAGAGTATCCTGTTATTGCATCATACTGATTTTTGCCTCACACAAACATCTATTCTAATCACATAGTATACGTGTATTTAAACTGGCTAAAATAAACATTGATATGAACTGTTTTGGATATGTGATATAGTAGTGATTCTTGTAGCTGGGAGTCACTTCTTAAGAAATCAAGAGGGTGCCCACTGATATGCCTCGGGCATTTTTAATTATTAACCCCTTAATGTCCAAAATATAAAAAAAAAATCCATACAAAATACAGTTGTATGGTATTTAATGCAAATTACTTGGTCTAAATGCATCAAATTTATCATTATATAGTGTTTGTGAATATGGATATGCACAAAGTATATGATTATTAATTATTGAATTGTTAATTAATGCACATTAACCCCTTTATGTACCGATCTCCCGCAAATCCAGTAAAGACTCGGTTCAGCCCAAAAACAGCGCGCGGGCTCCCAACTAAAGTATATGGGAATGCTAAAGAACATATTAAACTAGTGATTAGTGCTAAAATATGAGAAAACAAAGGATTGCTATCCCGAAAGGCATACTTTTCAATATGTGAAGACACACATTGTCTGACTGCAGCCAAGTTGAAAGGTCATAGAGGTAGTAAGTAAAAGAAAGACAAGAGCGGTAATAATTCAGTAATACGCCTGAGTGAAAAGGTAGGTTTTAAGCCGGGCTTTAAAGTATAGGACATAAAAGGGGACAGGCTTGAGACAAAAATTTACAGAGTGATGTCAGAGGGGTCACAGAGTGATGTCAGAGGGGTCATGTCTATGTTCCCTCAGCTCTTAAAGTCAGGTTAGGATTAGGGGTAGGGATAGTAATAGATTAACCCTAACCCAAACGCCCAAACCTAACCCTAAACGAAGGCATGTCAAATGTCGCGAAGTAACGTTTGACATGCTTTCGGTTAGGGTTATGGTTTGTGCGTTTGGGTTGGGGTTAGTCAGCGAGGGAACATAGACCTGAGGGAACATAGAAATGGTCCCATGTCAGACACGTGTCACCATGATGATGCGGGCTGCCAGACACTTGTTACGATGAGTGAACATGATTATGTCATCAGTGTGACCCGCCCCAGAGTTTTCTAAACTCTGACCCGCCCGCCCCACCTCGGACAAAGTTCCCCGAGTTCTACAGTTACATGCGACCTGCGGCCTATATGAGCTATATATAGTAATTTATTGTATAATTAGTGTGGTTGCCTTAAAGGCAACACACTATTGTTATTAGTGTGGTTGCCTTTGGGCGACCACACTCTGCAATTCCCTCTGGAATTGCTCCTTTCTAGTTAAAATATTAAGTTTGCCAGATGGTCCTAAGTAGGACACACACACACACACACCCCACACACACCTGATACACACCAAATGTAAAAATGCCTCCTTTTTAGGGCCATATGTAAAAACGCCTCCTTTTTAGGACCATGCCAATTTCAACACCAGGCATGGCTTATGACATTCTCTATCTGTTTTAAGTGGTCTTACTTCTTAGGACCGGGTTTTTGGTCCTAACTTGTCCACCGGTCCTAAGTTGGAAGGTGTTTTTCTTCGAAACGGTCCTAAGTAGATAACATATGTGAGAACACACACACACACACACACACACACACACACACACACACACACACACACACACGAAAGCGTGCTCGCATGCACGCACGCGCGCACGCATGCACGAACACACGCGCACAGTGCAGAGAGGGTGAGTTTGGGGTGTGTGGGGTGTGGTGTAATCACTGGAGCTGAAAAAGCAATGTGTCTGCGGTGACAGGTTCATTCAGGTGTTAGCCCAGTCCCGAGCACCAAGGCTCCACAACAGTATTACATTGTCCTCTATACCGCACACACACACGCACGCACACACACACGCGCACGCACACGCACCTGCGGCACGCACGCCCACAACTGCAGAGAACATTGTACCTCACAGTACAATACTCACTAACACTTGCATTCTACAAATGCCTTCTTCCAGTGGCGTCTTTAAAGAGGTGGTGCCGTGATTTTTGTATTTTTTTTTTCAATTTTGTACATGTTTAAGAGGTGACAGTATGTAAATAGACCCCTTGGTGTGTTTTTTATGTGCAATGATGTCTTCCCTTTGTATTTAGGGTTTCTTCCTGGGGGCTGAACCTTTCCAGTTAAACGTGCCAATGAAAAAAAAAAAAACTTCAATATAGTGACATCACGTGTTCAGCCCCTCCCCTAACTCCCCCCCCCCCTTTATCATGCAACTAAAGCTGTGGGTGTGGCTTCAGTTCAGGTGGATCTCCACCCATCACCACCCACCAGGCAAACCAGGCATACTTAATGAACTGGTAGGGTGGAATCATAAAAATGACAGTTTAACAAACACTGTACACTTTTTGGGAAAAAATATTACTTTTCATATAACATTAATACCTGATGATCATGTTTTAGGGTAGAAAAAATTCATGGCACTCCATCTTTAAGCAATTTGGAGCCCCAGGCAAGATTTTCCCTGGAGCCTCCATTACCAAATGGACCCTTACGGGTCCATTTGGTAATGGGGGCTCCAGGGAAAATCTCCTGTAAAATGGCACCCTCCAAGGGATATGAACTATGAACTATTTTTAAACTAAATAACATTATGTGTTTTAAATGTTCAATTTTAGTCATAGAGAATAAGTATAATGTATTTTAGAGCCCGACCAATATATCTGTCGTACCGATATATCGGCCGATATCGATACCGATATATCGGCATTGGTATCGGTGATATTCGTACCGATATATCGGTCGATACATCGGCCATTATATCGGTAAAATCTGCCCATATATCGGTAACATCGGCCGATATATCGGCCGATATTTGCCTGGAACAGAAAAAGAAACACAGCGAATGGAATTATTTCACACAAGTAAATGATTTCAATGTCGTATTCTATTGTTTACTTGAAAGAGAGAATAAATTTGACGTTTAGAAGTTTTTCAAATGTATTTTTATTTTTTTTTAATTAATTATTATACATCGGTCCCAAACATCGGTAACATCGGTGCAGTTTTTTCCAACAATCGGCATCGGCCACAAAAATATGGCATCGGTCGGGCTCTAATGTATTTATCCATATTAGGCTTATTAACCGGTTATCCTTTTAAAGCATGTCTGATGGTCGCCCCCCTCCCCTTGTGGCGCCCTAGGCAACTGCCTAGTCTGCCTAATGGCAAAAACGCCCCTGCTTTCTTCTTACAAACGTTTCGAGCTGGTGCTATAGCCACTCCTATACCTGTGCACAGCCGCGTGTGTCTGTCTGTATGTACAGTATGTACAGTGAAATAGTGCATTTTCACCACCAAGTGTCAGTGATGCGTGTCCACACACACACACACACATACATAGAGCACAGCACACAAGTACAATACAGCTGAGCACCACTCAATTCAGACGGGTCTGATTTTATTTTTTTATATCCCGCAATTTTTTTCGTAAGCAATTCTAACTGTGGTAATGCTCTCCCTCTGCCAATCTGGGGAGAGCCCCAGACAGAGCTCTGCATGCTTCTATGCAATGCCTTGCAAAGAACTGCTTCTCAATCAGCAGCTCTTAACACTTTTAAGTTACATATGTTGATCCATCTGCTATAATTTGGAATAATCAAAACAAGTTTTTTGTGATTCTGTCTGTCTGTCTGTCTGACTATGACTTACTGAATGACTATAGTGTCTGCCTACATGGTTTCACATCTAGCAGCAATATAAGCAGTGCTGGACATAACGCCGTTCAAATAAACGGCGTTTCGTAGTGCCGTTGTTTTTTCAGAAACGGACTAATCTAACTAATTATTTTCCCCAAATCTAGAACGGCGTTGCCGTTGCTGACAGTCGAATACGGGTCGTTACAATCATGAAGGAAGATAGCTAGAATAATGGAAGAAACGAGCACTTGACTTTTCGGTTCGACTTGGGGTCGACATGGGCTCCGCTGTGTAATGAAGCATGCGTGCACGCTCGCTGTTGCTGAGGACCAGCAGCAGCAGCAACGGAGTGTGGTGTGTGTGTGTGTGTGTGTGTGTGTGTGTGTGTGTGTGTGTGTGTGTGTGTGTGTGTGTGTGTGTGGGTGTGGGTGTGTGTGTGGGTGTGTGTGTGTGTAGTAGCTCGCTAATGTTCTTCTACACTTGCTACAGCAGCACCTGCTTTAATCTCTTCCACCCAAATGTACTGTAAAAGTGTTCTTACTAGAGAGTTGTCTGTAGTCTCTGATGCCCTCCATGCGTTTGTAACGTTGTCACGT
>CM076972.1:55263145-55280645 GCA_039105355.1 Benthosema pterotum | reverse complement strand
AGTCCTCATGCAGCTACCTTAAGTAACACTCCACAAAGTGCAGGAGATGAAATCGTAGATTTTTCAGCAGCAGTTCCACTTGGGGGACTTCCCTCAAGTCACACCTCCTGTTTTAGTCCCAAACACACACTCTACAAACTGCACTCACTAAGTGAAAAGACCATACTCAGTAGTGAACAGGCCTTTACAGACAGCATTCACTATAGTGAAAAGGCTAAAGAGCATACTCACTAGTGGAAACACACACACACACACACACACACACACACACACACACACACACACACACACACACAGGAAGTGACAAGTGTCACATGCGGCTGAGGACATGCTGCTTATTTAAGTGTAAAATGTGAAGGTCTGCGGAGGACTTTGTAGGACAATTGCGAACAAATACATGTGTAGGTGCGTGCATGTCGCACATGCACGCACGCACACAAGCAAGCAAACACACACTGCGTGTTGTGACAGGGGAGTGAGAGAGAGAGAGAGAGAGAGAGAGAGAGAGAGAGAGAGAGAGAGAGAGAGAGAGAGAGAGAGAGAGAGAGAGAGAGACAGACAGAGAGAGAGAGAGAGAGAGACAGAAGAGAGAGAGAGAGAGAGAGAGAGAGAGAGAGAGAGAGAGAGAGAGAGAGAGAGAGAGAGAGAGACAGACAGAGAGAGAGAGAGAGAGAGAGAGAGAGAGACAGAGAGAGAGAGAGAGAGAGAGACAGAGAGAGAGACAGAGACAGAGACAGAGACAGAGACAGAGAGAGAGAGAGAGAGAGAGAGACAGAGAGAGAGACAGAGAGAGAGACAGAGAGAGAGAGAGAGAGAGAGAAGAGAGAGAGACAGAGAGAGAGACAGAGAGAGAGACAGAGAGAGAGAGAGAGAGAGAGAGAGAGAGAGAGAGAGAGAGAGAGAGAGAGAGAGAGAGAGAGAGAGAGAGAGAGAGAGAGAGAGACAGAGAGAGAGAGAGAGAGAGAGAGAGAGAGACTTTGACTTTTAAAGGTTCCTTTATTTAAGCACTACCGGGTATTCCAGTCCAGAGACCAAAAATTATCTACCACCTGCAAGTTTTACATGGTTAGAAAACTACGAGAAAGAGAAAAACCAAAGAACACACAAGCACCATCCTTGACATAATTAGAAAGTGACAAGTAATTCATCAGTGTCCCCCACACTGCACAGTACTCCACCTATCGCCCATTTAACTTTGAAACCATCCAGCTCGTCCACAATTTTATAGTATGCATGCTCAACTCTGAGCCTTGCCTTTACGAGGCCGGTTAAAATGGGAACAGCGTCAGTACAACCCTCCTCTTTAGCCCTGTTTCTCCGGCTTAGCCAGATTGCTAGTTTCGCTGTTGCAGACAGAAAATTAATTAAGGTGTGTACATCTTTCCTTACCACTGAATACTTAGCCCATAAATAAGTAGTTCAGTTGTAAAAGTCTCCCCCAACCCTGTGAACCATTCTTTTAGAAGGTCAAACAAACTCAGCAGCCTGGGACATTGAACGAACAGGTGAAAAATAGTTTCTGACTGGGTGCAGAAAAAACATCCCTCCCTGTGTTCAGGATCGATGTGTGCCTTGTGTCTGTTCGTAGCTATCGCCCCATGTACTATCCTCCACTGGAGGTCAGCCGACCGCTTATCAACCGGTGGCTTGTACAGGCACCGCCAACTGCCTTTCGGGGAGGAGCCTGGGCCAAAAAACTCAGTCCACCTCGATGCTTTCATGGCGTGCAGAGACTGACAGTGCCTTGCCTTCACACACAGGATGTACGCCGCCTTCTTTGACAGGTCCTCCAGCCAACCGGGCTGCGGGGTAGCAAGCGAGAGGAAACCACCCTCCTCCTCCTGCCACTGTCCAACATTGGTAGAAACCTTGAGTTGTGGAAAGACATAGTCCATGTCCTCCTCCCAAAGATCCTCAGTCTCACAGTTCTCCCTCAGGAAGACCTCCAGATGCTGCGGAAGAGACGCCCAGACCTCATTGACGATTTGCCTCAGCAGCCTTGGCGTATATGCACCCGCTGCAGAGACTCAAACGGTTTCAGTAAGTGCCCCAGTTTTGTGCAACCCGCCTCTCTCAGGTGGGATCTCATGGACACCAAGGACAAAGTCTGGGCCTGCAGCATGCTGTTAAAAAAGAGCGGCTCCTCAAACAGCCACATACCCGCGGTGGCAACAGGGTCTCTGGCAACGCCGAGTAGTCTCCAGGCTTCCAGAACTGACGCATAGAATGGTGGCAGCCCTGTCAGATCTGCCTCCTCAGTCTTTAGCAGGAACAACTGCTTACTGTACTCCAAACGGCCTGCTTTGCGTAGTATGAGTTTGGCTGTGTCCAGCCACCGTACTCCACAGTCATAGAGAAGTCTCTGTGCTGTCTTTAGCCTGAAGGCCGCCACTCTAGATGTAATGTCTATTAGTCCCTGCCCTCCTTCCTCCACAGGCAGGTACAGAGCAGGCGCTCGAATCCAGTGCTGCCCTGACCAGAAGAAATCCACCAGGACCCGTTGGACATTTTCAAGCAGCCCTCCTGGTGGAGGCAAGACACTGAGTCTGTGCCATAGCATCGAGGCGACCAAGTTATTGACTACCAGAACTCGACCCCTATATGAGAGTTGACGTAGCAACCATTTCCAGGAAGACAACCGAGCACACACCTTCTCCATCAAACCCTCCCAATTCTGCTTTTGATACTCCTCTGTTCCCAGAAAAACACCCAACACTTTCATCCCTCTCCTGCTCCACTGCAGTCCTGCTGGTAAGACTGGTGCTGCCCCTCCTCCCCACTGGCCCAGCTGCAAGGCCTCGCTTTTCTCCCAATTCACCTTAGCATTTAAGGCCTTTTGATACAGCTCTAAGCAGTCCTGTAGGGCCACCACATCTCTCTGGTCCCTGACAAAAACATTCAAGTCATCTGCATATGCCGAAACGGTCAAAGAGAGAGAGAGAGAGAGAGAGAGAGAGAGAGAGAGAGAGAGAGAGAGAGAGAGAGAGAGAGAGAGAGAGAGAGAGAGAGAGAGAGAGAGAGAGAGAGGTGAACAGAGCAGGGGAGCGATTTTTTCTTTGTTTCCTTGGAGGAAGTTGTCACTTAGATTTCCTCTCAGCTAGCAAGGTGGCTGACAACAAGCAGTGTGTGTGTGTGTGTGTGTGTGTGTGTGTGTGTGTGTGTGTGTGTGTGTGTGTGTGTGTGTGTGTGTGTGTGTGTGTGTGTGTGTGGAGGGGGGGGGGGAGGGAGGGAGGGAGGGGGGGGGGGGAGAGAGAGAGAGAGAGAGAGAGAGAGGAGAGAGAGAGAGAGAGAGAGAGAGAGAGATGGGAGGAGTTCAGGTGAGTTGAAAAGCACAGAATAATGTAAAACAAGCAGCAATGGACAAGCAATGGACCCGCAAGGGTCCATTTGGTTTCATTTTTTACGCTCTCAAAAAGTTACATCTGGTTAACCATCTTTCCATCATTTAACCTGGGGACCACCTGAGATCCTCTCAAGGACTGGTGGTCCGTAGACCCCTGAGTCATGTAACCAACATCAAAGGTATATAAGATCGGTACATAGACGGACATGATAGGTCAAAAATAAACATAACGATCACCAAACGCACACGCTCAGTGCCGCAGCCACACGCACGCGTGCACTGCGCACGTCAACCCCCAACGCCACACGCACCCTCTTGTCACACGGGCGTGCACGGCTGGCTGGGCGAGACAGACATGAGACACGGAGGAGACGAAAAGCATGCCAGGCGGAACGGCAACCCGACAACACCCTGTCACAGCCATCAGACACCTCCACGGCCCTGTGAGTATGTGTGTGTGTGTGTGTGTGTGTGTGTGTGTGTGTGTGTGTGTGTGTGTGTGTGTGTGTGTGTGTGTGTGTGCGTGCGTGTGTGTGTGTGCAAGCACCTGTGGACGGACCTTCACACTTTAAAATCAGGATGCTAACATACTATTGCATGTATGAGTGTTGCTGCATGGCACTTGCAATTTACAATTTAGGCATTTAAAACTCTTTCACAGACAAAAAAAAATGTTGGACTTAAAAAAATAAAAGGCGGCCATTTTGTTTTGGGGGCGGGGCTAACTCGTCCAAACTCGTCCTTGGCGGGGATAGAGTTAACCCAATTAAAACAATCTCTTGATTTTTAACTTTTGACCTTTAGCCTTAAATAAAAGTAAGTAAAATGCCTGCAATAAATGTATTTTTGTGATCATTAGAACGCCTAGAACAAAGAACATGTACATTCATTATATTAAAAGATATCCCCCCAAATGTATATATTTTTGAATTTATTATCCTAATTTGCATGAATAAAATATGTCAAACCTGGCCATGCGGTTGGTTATGCAGTGCATGGACGACGTATAGCTCACGACTTGCATTCTAAATATGGCGACGCACACACGCACACGCACATACACATTTTATTTATAGTCTACTATGCGATAGGCTATAACACCTCAGACCCTCAGGCAACAAAAGAGCGGCTTAGCTATGGTTTGATCAGATAGGATGAGAGAGAGAGAGAGAGAGAGAGAGAGAGAGAGAGAGAGAGAGAGAGAGAGAGAGAGAGAGAGAGAGAGAGAGAGAGAGAGAGAGAGAGAGAGAGAGAGAGAGAGAGAGAACAGTGAAATATTTGAAAGCAGTGATGACTGCAATGTCAACCCCATCACAAACAAGCTAAAATCAATTTGCAATGTATTAGACAGACTTATCCCTCTAAGCTATGTAGCGTGCATGTATGCCATTGAAATGAGCCGATCTATGAACTCACCATCCATCCATCCATCTATCGCGTTGTGATGTTGCTGCCAGGGTGGATGTGGTTAACTTATAAGGGATGATGAGACCACCATCGCGAGGTGGAGGTAGTTTATTCGGGCTGGATTCAGATTTAAGGTTGATACTGTACCATTCACTCCATATTATTACATATAGGTCGGTATGAAGTGCCTTCTCTTTACCCCCCAATGTCGCACATACCGGTAACCATCAATAGGAAATAACCTGTGTGACTTAACTTTGTGGGAAACAGCGAGGCGGCAGTGAGTGGGTGAGAGAGAGAAGGCTAAAGGGTGGTGGAGTGTTGACTGATCTCTGACAGGAGGCCCACATCAACTGAAACAGGTGAAACTTAGCTATGGGTGTCTGCAATGCTGCAATCCCACAGACAAAGGCCAAAGACACAGAGACGCAATGCTAGCATGCACAGTGTGTATCTGGAGCTTTTGCAGAAACTAAAAACAAAACGTTGGTTTGCATCTCTGTGTCTTCAAGTTGCTGGCTTTCATGACAATGCACATGTAGCTTCACATGCACATGCATGTGTGAATGCACAATATAAATGCACCATTTAGTCCTATAACATTGGTATTATAGGCAGCTTTAGTGTGTACAAACTCTGTGTTTGTGAACAGATTTGAATCTAACTCCGCCTTAGCCTGGTCTAGCCCTCAATGATTTTGGCCTTGGGGGGGGGGGGGGGGGGGGGGGGGTGTCGTGGGATCCACACGGCGGAAGTGCTGCGCTCTGATTTGATCTCACTAACGTGTCGTCATCTCCGGCCCCTCCCACGCCCGTCCACTGCTGTTCTACGTCACATCATTTAGAGTGATGCCCACCCCGGAAGGTTCACTCCCACTTGAAGGCCACTTTCCAACGTGCGTTAGTCCAGGCTTTCCGTTTTCGCGCAAGGCGTCCGAAAAATGAAAGCCTGGGTGTTGAGGCTAACTCCGCCTCACCTACACTCTATTGGCTCTTTATGAAACTGCTAGGAGACTGCTGCGCTGGGATTGGCTAAAACGCTGCGTCACCCCACACACACCCCCCCCCACACACACACACACACACAGTAGCACCGCCTTGTCACGAGTCAGACGAAAAGGATTTGTTGACAACAACAGATTTCTGGACCGTCTTCAGGGCAAAGCAAGTATATGTCTGCAGGGAAACAGCTGCGGCATCAAAAAGTAGACGCGACGTAGAGGTGGAAGAAGGCAAAACAAATATAGCTACATTTAGATTTTTGGATAAAAAAGCTGGCTGTAATACCTTTTAGCATGAATGAAATGTTACAATATCGTTGGCAACTTCAGTCTTAAACACAATGGAAACATGTCGAAAACCAGGAGCGGATTGGCTGGTTAACCAGATGTAACTCTGGTTAACCCATAGTGGGCGGGAACCCCTAGTGGTAGTTTTACCCTAGTTGACGGGAACACCAATATGCGTTCTGTACAGTATGTACAGTATCAAAAAATGTCAAAATTTGGTGATGTTACACAATAATTTGAAGTTTTCCAGTACACTTAGGTTAGTATTTCAGAGACATTTTTAGAATCGGGATAGTCTACAATGGGTTAACCAGATGACTGGTTAACCTGGTTGACTGGTTAACCAGATGTAACTTTTTGAGAGCGTAAAAATGAAACCAAATAGACCCTTGCGGGTCCATTTGGTTTCATTTTTACACCCTCAAGAGTTAAAATATTCATCATGTGAATTAGCCCAACTTAGTCTACACAACTAGAGAATGTAGAAGATTAATGGTCATTTTGATCTGTATGTTCCAGGCGAGCATCTAGCGCATTCTAGTGCATTTTGGAAGTGCCACTAGTGCATTTTGGATCTTGGCAGTTGGCAACACTGCCTCCAGCAGCGCCAGTGCCCTGGCGCACAGGAGTGAACGGGAATATGGCAACTCTCCTACTTGAAGGCTCTGGTGTAGGACACCTTTTCTTTTTTGAAGGATAGAAACACTAGTTTGCCTGGCCTGGGCCTGGTGCCCTGGCCTGCCCTGGACTTTTCAAAAACAAAACAAAACAAAACAAAACCTGTCCTTACCCGAGGCGGGGTTGACGAAAGGGCCTTTCTGTGTGGAGTTTGCATGTTCTCCCCGTGTCCCCTAGGGTAGATACCCTCACAAAAACATGCTGTAATCCTGGACTCTAGACTGCCTCCCCCTGGCCAGCCGGGGCGCCTGATGGAGGGGACTGGAACTGGTTGGAATAACGTGTTCCTTCCACACACTACGTCCAACCAGGGAAACTCCCCCCTGTCAGGTGAAAAGAAGGCAGCTGGGACTCCTCATGCATTGAAGGAAGCATGGGGCCAGTCCGCTGCCTCCCCAGGTTGGTGGAGGGTGTGTAGAGCCCAGGATCACATTAGGAATTGGCACTGGGTGAAAAAATGGGTTGCAAAATCGTGGGATAAAAAATATTAAAAAAAAAAAAAAAAAAAAAAACTGTCCAGGCCACTAGGTGGCTCAGGCCACCGGGAAAACTCCCTGTACTCCAGATGGCCAATCCGCCCCTGTCGAAAACTAGGCCGTGCTCCCAAGGCGATTTTCGTTCACTCTCGTATCGACCCGCGTGGCACTACATAATTTTGGCTTCATAAAAGAGAGATATATGTAGAAAGCCCAAATAAAAAGTTCTCCATGTGCCATCCTGCAGTATTTTTATAATCGGCAATCAAAGACGGGACTATTTCTTACTAGGCGTACTAGTATTTTAAGGGGGAGTGGTGCGGTTTTGGTCACATGCTCCAATCGCGTGGCAGCTTTATTCCCTTCCCCATCATAACAACAATGGCGACCGCTACATCGAGCAGCAGGAGCAAAATAAATCAAAACAAAGAAAGAAAAGTGCATACAGAGGAATCCAAACGGTGCTATATGCACGTTTTTATCAGTACAGGAGGAGGACATTCAGGTTTTGCAGCAACACGGTGGGACACTTAGATCCTGAGCTAAACAGTGGCTTTGTTTGCTTCTGCTGGAGATCATCTTTCACGGTAAGCGCTCCCCCCTCCACACACACACACACACACAACACACACACACACACACACACACACACACACACACACACACACACACACACACACACACACACACACACACACACGTTTACACAAAACTAAAAACAGTTTTTTGAGAGATTTTAAAGAAAACTGTCTTTCCAGGTTTTGACTGTCTGGTATTGATTTGTTATTGTATGACTGATCATCAGTGTTGTAGTGGTACTTTTAGAAGTGGGGGGACGCCTCTGAAAGGGGAATTCCCCCCATTTGATTTTTTTTTCTGAGTGTACAAATGTGAACCAAATGGACCCGCTAGGGTCCAATTGTACACTCTCAGAAAAAAGAAAGTCATTAACATGGTGAAACACATCTTGATGACATCATCAAGATGTGTTTCACCATGTTAATGATTTTTTTCAGACCCAAAAATATTTAGATGTGAGAAGTGGGGGGACGCCGTCCCCCGCGTTCCCCCCTCCACTACACCACCTTGCACCTTGAATCATGGTGCTATTACTGTAGCCTAATACTGCATATCAGGGCTCTGCACCCATTTGGAAACAATGTGCCAATGTTTGTATTTTCTAAATAGGCAGCTATATTGTGCGATTTCAATGTCAGCATTAATTCCAACATAATTATGTTCATTGTACACTAATATAACACACATCGCTTCCTTTAAAAAAAATGTTGTCTCACATTATTGTTTGATTAGTGTATATTATACATTATATTATATTGTGAGCAATAATGACTCTCCCCAGTCCCCATGCAGTCAGAGTTCAGAGTTTTACGAATGTTGAATTGTGCGTAGGCTTGCACTTAAACCAGTGATCCTTGGTGCCAAATGTGCCCAGCACTACACTGCATAATGTTTCCATTACATCAGAAGTGTTTGATGATCTGCATTTGATTCCCAGGCTTTGGGGAATTAGAAAGACAAAATGTGTCAGTTCCTTTGTCAATTTCAACAGCAAAATATATATGTTAATGTCCATATTCATGTATTTTTGGGAAGCAGTAAAGCCTTTGGTGATGAAGTGAAATTATTTTATATTGATTATCATTGATAAAGAACAATGTGTGGCTAAAACACCTACAGCTAATTGATATATTAACAGTTGAGGGGATAAAATAACAAAATGGAATTGGAGGTTGGAGGTTATGTTGGGG
Source organism: Benthosema pterotum (assembly GCA_039105355.1). NCBI lineage: Eukaryota > Metazoa > Chordata > Actinopteri > Myctophiformes > Myctophidae > Benthosema > Benthosema pterotum. Next base: position 55,271,684 of record CM076972.1, on the reverse strand, counting down.
CAGGTCACAGCAAGGCCTGTTGTTTTGACCACTGTCATTTACCACGTTTAATGCTCTCTCTCTCTCTCTCACACACACACACACACACACACACACACACACACACACACACACACACACACACACACACACACACACACACACACACACACACACACACACACACACACACACAATTGTAAATTTGTAAATCTGTGATTTGACAATACAGCAGATTATCATTGTTATTTTGTTTGTTTAAAGGCCTGTTGCTGAAGGATGCTGAGACCATCAGTCCTGTTATAGACCGAACACAAGAGCTGCCTCATGTTCAACGCTACGGAAACACGCACTGCAACACAGACCAAGTGTGAGTTATTATATAGTATGTGAGTTATTACAGTGCATATTTCAAAAGTAAGGCATTGACCAACAACATTTGTGTCTATGTGTACATGTTTTCAGAAACAACCTTTTGCTGTCAGCTACAACGACTTTTGTAGACACAGAAGAAGAGGAAGACTGCGGATGCTGTTGCTTCAGATTTCAGGTAACTGTGGTGTGTCTTTGACCATTATCGTACAAACAAAAACATCAGATTTATCCTGGGGCACCTACAGATGGCTGCAATTCGAAACTGGCCTCTGTAAAACAACAAATGTATATCTAATCGCCCCCAAACCCCCCTATCCTCTAGGTACATTCCTCTTTTCCCTTTTTACCTCCACTATGATTTTACCTCCATGATTTGCTGTTTCTGACTTTACTGAACTAGTTGTTTAGTATGTATTTGAATGTCTTAATGAAATGAACAAGTTGGCTACTATTGTAAACAAGTGTATTAACTAGTTAATCAGTTTTTCAGATTTGCTGTAGTTGTACTTGAATTGTACTGTAATTCTACAAGCTGTTATCAGTTCTGTAGCAGTGTGTAGTTGACTTGTACTGTAACTCTCATTTCTGTTAATACGATTTTCTTTCATTCATTCATCCTGTCGCAAAAAATGCTAGTTTAAACTGAACTGGTTCTCATTGTTAACCATGACGTGACTATGCATAATGGATGATTTTTGATTTGATTTACACTGAACATAAGTTAACAAAAGTACATCATTACATTACCATACATTATTTACATTACAAAATGATTCATATGAAAGGTACATTACATTACCATACATTTTTTACATTACGAAGTGACACATAGAATACATGCCCCCATCTCCCGGTGTGAAAGGGGCATTCAGTAAGATGTCTATTAGAGGTCTTCACGGCTCTCAAAAATGCCATCCGAAATCCGAAATAAATCCGTGCAATATCACCGATTCCGAACTGTTCCGAAAATATTTTCAAATAAATAAATTGGATCCGAGTCGATCCGTGGCATGGTTTTCCGCTTCCGAACTGTTCCGAGATTTTCCCCAAATTGCTTCGCCGAGCCCGACCGAAGTCGGATTATTTTTGACCGTCCGACAGACCCGCCTTGACCAAATCCCTCCCCCGCCTTGCCTACGTTTGATGAACCTGTAGATCAGTTATATTTCGCATGCGACGCTGCCTCGGCTCGCTAACACTCTTCCCTGCCAGTCTACTCTACACTCTACAGGTACGTGCACACACACAGATTAAAAAGGGGCCTGCAGCCCCAGCTCTTTCGCCATGTCTAAAACACAGAAGTGCCTCATACGGGAGGTTACCCCTGCCCCCTTATGTAACACGCTGTCTACACGGACACCACAGCACAGACTGTCGCCCCTATCATACATGTCAGTGCATGTCCAGAAGCGCACTCGCAGAGTGACAAAGATACAATCATACACACACTTGGTTGATAGAATATTTTATTATCATTAAAAAGGCAAAAAAAAAACGTAGAGAAAGAATACGTCTCACTGTAGTCTCGGGTCTTGTCGGATTTTCTCGGGTATTGCACATAATGATTGACAGGTCCGACTTCCGACGGGGATACGTCCGATTCCGACCTGTCCGAGTGACTGTGATAAAACACACCGCCGGAACCGACCGGAACTGTCGGGTCTCGGACGGATTCGGATTTTTTCGGGTTCGGACAACCCGTGAAGACCTCTAATGTCTATGCTGGCCACTTATAGTGGGACATTTTCAATTAACCATACCTTTGTTTTTTGTTTTAAAGGACCTTAAATTAGAAGTCAGTTTTAAGTTAGCTTCCAGGCTATTCCACTGTGTGGCTCCTATGTAAATAAATGAGCCTTTGCCCACCTTGCTTTTAAAAGACGGCAGCATCATATCCGCAATACTGGCTCTAGTAAAATGGTTGTGTAGCTCATGAACCTGCGTGTGAAAATGCCCTTAGTACCGTTGGAACCTCTCCATAGTTAATTTTATGGACCATTAAATTAAATGGATGGATGGATGTTTCTTTCTGAAATAAAAGAAGGAACAAAAAAAATACTTTATTACACTTGTGCTAATCTTTCCCTATCATTCTATTTTACAGGCAGGGCAAACTGTAAAGGTGGTTGGCCTGTGATTTCCCCCAACTGGTGTTGCACTGCCCCTCAAAGCACATCATCTCTAAAATGTTTGTGTTGAAACATTAACAGCAGATAAAACTTCTAGACAGTCTACCTCATTCATCTAATACAAGGGTGGCAAAACTGACTCAACCAATGTAAGAGAAGCAGAAAGTGACAATGAACCATGATAGTACACTGGGCAGAAAACTACAGAGCACATAACTAAGGACACTACAGTGTTACAGTGTACACAGATGATTGATATTAAAGACAACTGGTAATCTCCCAGTATGACATGCCCGTACCCCCCACAGGAGAGGATTTAAATGTGCCCGAAGTGAAATATTTTGTTCGTCAAGGCATTGGGTATCTTATCTAAAGGTCAAATCCATATGTCCAAGTCACTTTGTCTATTCACTGTATGCATGTGTATGTTCAGGCATTAACTAGAATAGCTTGTGATTCTCAAAGACACAGTAAGAGAAGAAAACAAAAAAGCTTTGTCCATTCCCCAACCAGTGATGCCTGCACCAACACTGCAAAAGGGCAAACTACCAAGCAGAAGTAATGAGACATTCACTGAATGGTATGAGTGCGCTCCTTCACCTATTGCCAATGGATGGGACATGGAGGATGGGGGTTAACAGTTACATTGGTGACTAGAAATCCTGCCCCTGACACTGTGTTGCAGGTAGTCCACTGTAATTCACTGTAATTGTAAGAAAAGCAAATGTGAGACTGGTAGATGTTCTTGTATGTCTGCAAAACTGTCTTGCACTGCCTTAAATACATTTTAATGCAATACATTTAGCTCTTTTTACAGAGCCTATTTGCACAGCCAACAAGCATATTTTATAATGTTGAATTTGTATGCCATTTTGTATTTCATTTTATATACAGTATATGATGGACGTGAAGGTGAGGTGGTGGTGGTGGTGGTGGGGGGGGGGGGGGTGACAGATGCTGTGACACTTTCTGGTATTTTAATAAATGTTTCATACCGTTTGCTGCAATAATTCTGACTTTCAGTGCATTCATTTGTAGTCTTGTGCATTTTTTGCAATATTCCAATTTAGGGGCGTGGTAAAATTTTGATAGATTATCAGTCATTTTGGGGTAAGATGTGTTGATGTTCTTTAATGCCTTTCATTACACAGTAGGTTGAGTACATTTTTATGCATGAAACATAAGCTTTTGGCTAAATTTACTATGTGTATGTTTCATTGTACTGGGTGACAATCACTTAAGGTGAAGCGTTTTTTAACAAATTTGCTATATTTCATGATCTAAATACACTTATGTGTAAACTATGGCACCAATAATTGTTTCAGATGTTAGGTATATGTATTTATGACATTTGGGAAAGATTTTGGGTTGCCAAAATCAATAGATCACATTTTACAAGCAAAAAGAGCAACATACGATTTTCGTTTTTTAGTTACAGACTTGTTGTACATATCTGGCTCCTGACAAAATACTGCAGGATATCATGCGGAGAACTTTTAACCAAAGCCCAGAAGGGTATTATCTATGCAAAAATGCATTGAAACAGTAGTGCCAAAGACATTGGAACGAAAGTCATTTTCTAGGCTCTTTTTGCTGGGTTGGAGCACGGCCTAAACGTGTATAGTTACTGAGTACATGATGTAGGCTACTCCTATTTCTAATTCCTATAAGCTTGACAATGTGCATTGGCGCACACACACACACACACACACACACACACACACACACACACACACACACACACACACACACACAAACGCCCACTACGAAGGAATTGCCAGGCACCCGTGTGCTTATCGCCAGCCGTTAGTGGGTTTTGTCAAGGACACTTGAACGCTAAGCATCCACTCTGACGCTGAACAAGGACACTCTGACACTCACTAGACAAGGACACTGTGACACAGGAGCCAAGGATCACACAGGGAACTGCAGAGAACAGCATCGATCGGGGCGGGACTGGGCATTTAAGAATGTGTGACCGCACATTCCTCTGTACTTTACTGGCATGCGCGTAAGCCGACGATACATTGAAAAAACACATTTGAACTGAAGACAGGCATTGCGTTTGTTTAAGGCAGGGGAGCCCAACCAGTAGATCGGGATCTGCTGTGTGTGTGTGTGTGTGTGTGTGTGTGTGTGTGTGTGTGTGTGTGTGTGTGTGTGTGTGTGTGTGTGTGTGTGTGGTGTGTGTGTGTGGGCTCATTTGGAGGATTGTTGTCTGCTGTCTGTGAATTATGCCAACAGTATTGTTCTGCAACGTGTAATGGACTGTTCTGCAACTTATGATGGACTATTCTGGACTGTTCCTCTTATGATTGCATTTGCAATGGCAGTGTTTGTCCAAGTCAAGTCTACTTATGTTGTACTGTTGTAGGCCTATTTATGACAAGTCTGTTGTACTTGATGCTTATATGGACATAAAGTAAAGTGGGTAAAACAAAGTAGTGTTGTGTTGTTGTGAAGTTACTGCAGGCTGGCAACGATGCGTGTGCTTTGAAATGTTGATATTGGACTGGTAGATCCCGGAGGGGTTGGCTGCTGAAAAGTAGATCTTGGGTCAAAAAAGGTTGGGCACCCTGGTTTAAGGCATCTTCACCTGTGTTGAGAAAATAGCAAATTACCACACTAGGCTTGTGCTAGTTTTCTTAGTTTTTCATGTTTGAAAGGGTTATTAATTTATTTTTGCATCACCTCACCCAACTATCTTTCTTTCTTTAGCGCGCGGCACACACACACACACACACACACACACACACACACACACACACACACACACACAACACACACACACACACACACACACACACACACACACACACACACCACACACCTGTTGTCAGCCCCCTTAGCTGAAGGGAAATGGTAAGTGACAACTTTCTCCAAGGAAACAAAGGAAAAAGTACATCCCTGCTCTTCAATTCTCCTGCCATGCCTGACGTACATGCTGTCTTCATTTAAAATACCTCCAATTTGTTATGGATTAGGAGACAGACCCGATCTGATTGTTAGTGATAAATCATGTTGGAGATAGAATAGAGAGAGACAGCAAACCGCTGTCGAGACCACCTGTTGAAAACCACTGTTAAAAAAAAAAAAAAAAAAAAACACCTGTAAAAATCTATAGATTGGCCGCACCGTTGTGTAAGCGGCAGGGTCAAAAGGAAGTGAAACTAGAAAAGTGCCCTTCTGGGCACAGGTCTCCACCAGGCCAGGTCAGATTGTGGCCTCCTGGTGGCACTATAATAAGCCAATGTTAAAAGGGTGCCATTTATTGTTGTCTTTAGCATTTTGATGATTTGAGGCATTTTGTGCAAAAAATGTGTTTTGCAAATGTCCACCTGTTGGTGGCGCTATAACAAGCCATTTTGAAAAGAGTGGAATATTTTTCTCAGGCTAGTATTATAGTACGTTAAAGATTTTATGTAAATTGCCTGCTGTGTTCAAAATCTTTATAAAATCGTCCTCCTGGTGGCGCTCTAACAGTTCGTTAGGATCAGGTTAACGGTTTGGGAGATTAGCTGGTAACAGACGGACACACACACAGATTTTTGCCAAAAAATTGCAAAAGTCGGCTCCTGGTGGCGCTATAATAGGCCCTGGCCAAAAATTTGGAGCAGAGGTTCATGGTTGGCATCCAGGGAGTGTGTGTGTAAATTTTGGCAGCGATCGGGTAAACGGCGCCGGAGATTACTTGTTAACAGACGGACGGACGGACGGACGGACGGACGGACGGACGGGACGGACGGAGGAGTGAAACATATTCTCCACCATGCCTCCAGCCTGGTGGAGACAAAAAGTAGCGTCTTATAGTCAGGATATTACAGTAATGCACTTTTGACTGACTGACTGACTTATTGATTCGTTGATTGATTGATACATGCATGCATGCACAGCACTAGCCATGGCAGTATAACCAGAACGCTATCATTATTAAATGGTTGTTAAAACCATGTGCTCTCTCTTCCATTTAAGAAAACTCCAAGCTAAATATAGGACGCATGCACTCGTGCATGCGTGCGTGCACACAGGTGCGTGCACGTGCCTGTGTGCGTGTGTCAGGGCTGTCAAGTTGAGAGCCAGTCTTCATAGAAAGGACATTTGGGACTCTGGGATGGATGAGTCGGCAAAAAGTGGCGTGCGACGCGTGCGCGCAACACACACACACACACACACACACACACACACACACACACACACACACACACACACACACACACACACACACACCCACACACACACACACAGTTGAAGGTGAGAGTTAAGAGGATATAAGAGAAACAGATCAATAGGACAGAGCAGCTAGAAAGGGCGACAACGCGGCGGCCATGTTAGCTCCAACCTTGTCAGATCTGCCACCGCCGTCTCATCTCTGTGCCTTCAAAACCCTCCGCGTCCATTACACTCTCAGAGGATCAGTGTTGTAGTGGGACTTTTAGAAGTGGGGGGGGCACCTCTTAAAGGGGAATTCCACCCATTTTCTTTTTTTTTTTCTGAGAGTGTACAAAAGTGAACTAAATGGACCCTATCGGGTCCATTTGGGGGGGTGGAGTGAGGCATATGACTTGTGTTGATATGGTGTATTGTGTTTTGGCATAAGACCATGACTGTGCTTGTAGGTCTGCTATGTTTCAATATATTTTTAACTGTTTAATTGCCAAGACGTTAAGATGAGTCTTTTGTTTACATAAACAAGCCATGCAGGCAACGGTTGCCAAAAGACGTTAACGCGAGATTTGAATGGGTGCGGCTTCATCGCCCGTGGCGCGAAGCAGTAGTAGTGTTTCAAATCATTTTTTACTGAAGTAAAACATGAGTGCTTTTCCCCACCACTGCTGTTCAGTGTGTTTATGGATATTGCATCTGAACAGACAGACAGACAGACAGATGTCCATACTGTGCTTCATGGACATGAAATATTGGAACAACACGGACATTAAGTGCTTCGCTGCGGCACATAATCACTCATTATCACCTCCTCTCATCAGCAGCATCCAATCACTGTCTAATAGCAAACAATTAAGACAGAGAGAGAGAGAGAGAGAGAGAGAGAGAGAGAGAGAGAGAGAGAGAGAGAGAGAGAGAGAGAGAGAGAGAGGTGCCACAAATTGACTGCTATGTAATTATCACTCAATTCATTATTTTTTTTGTCTGTGTGTAGATAGATGCATGTGAGATAATTCCATTGACAGTTGCCCCCATACAAGTTCCCTTCCTGCCCCGAAACAAATCCAGTTGATTGATTGACACTTCGGATCTATGCATGCGTGCATGCACATGTGCGTGTGTGTGTGTGTGTGTGTGTGTGTGTGTGTGTGTGTGTGTGTGTGTGTGTGTGTGTGTGTGTGTGTGTGTGTGTGTTGTGTGTGTGTGTGTGTGTGTGTGAGAGAGAGATAGAGAGAGGGAGACAAAGAGACAGAGAGAGAGCAAACTGAGCATTTTTAGAAATCTTTAGAAATCTAAAAAAATATATTTTATTTTTTAGCGGTCTAGGTGTCGAATCATCATTGTTTCAATGTATACGTTTATAGATGACAACGTTGTAGCAAAGTATATTTATAGACTAAAAACTAGCTAACACTGGCTAACAATGTCTACAGATTGAGCCGGTCGTATAAAGATGTTGAAACAAAGTTGTCATCTATGAATAATCAAATAAAAAAAACAAAAAACGTTGTTTAAACGTCTACTCTGAGACCCCTAAAAAATCTCATTTTTAGGCTATTTTTACATGATTTCTAGATGGATTTTGGACGTCTACAGATCACGTTTGCTCAGGCAGAGAGAGAGAGAGAGAGAGAGGAGAGAGGAGAGAGAGAGAGAGAGAGAGAGAGAGAAGAGAGAGAGAGAGAGAGAGAGAGAGAGAGAGTCCTAACTCCATAAAAAGGGAGAGAGAGAAGATGGGTCAGACCATAAACTGATTCATTAGACTACCCCCCCTCCCTTTCCCTTTCATCATTCATCACACTAGTTGGTTTATTACTCATTGCGTGTTGAGTACTGGCCTTTATAATTGCGATTTGCGATTCGATTCAGTGCATTTAAATGCGTCTGTTTGT
>CM076972.1:55258145-55260645 GCA_039105355.1 Benthosema pterotum | reverse complement strand
ATTAAGGTGTTCTGTTTGGTTTAATTGGCGTGCATGATGCAGCGCGCATTATCATTTTGATTGGCTCCAGATGGGACACGGGCCGCTTAACGACTGATTTCCCTGTCTCCGTTCTCGTGCGAGGGTCTCATTAAAGTCACAAGTGTGTCTTTCTTCGCTCTGCCCACATACGTGCGTGCGAGTGCATGTGCGTATATCTGTATCTGTGTGCGTGTGCTGCTTGCATGTTTGACTGTTTTCCTGGCCGGCTACCTCAGGTCACCTCCTTTGCGAGGAAGCGAAGCCCCGACTCGTAATTCATCGCGGGTTGAAAATGGATGTTTCGAGCTGCGTAACGTAACGGGGCGCGATGCGAGTATTCCGTCTGAATCTCGATCGATCTCAACCGCTCTGAGCAAAGCTCCGTTTGCATCGGATCTAATCTAAACTAACCTCGTCTGATTAATTAGTCGAAGGCGGCCGTCATTTGGAACCAGGAGCGGATCTAGGCATGGGCATGGGGGGGGGGGCGCCCTCCTAAATGCCCAGTCTGCCCCACCAAACATGATGGCATGCAAAACAACCCAAGATATTTCAAATTAAAGTGCTTATGTTTAAAATGATGTGAAACACTACTACTGCTACTAACTAAAGCTGTGTCACCACTAAACCAACAGCATTTCATCATTGAAAACAGAAAACTCTCTGAGTCAGACCTTTAGCTTTATGCATGCTGCGTGTCTGTTGCAACGTCAACAACAACTGGTGTTATTATTGATGCTTTACTTGACTAATAAAAGTCCTGTAACTGAAAATGGTATGGCAGGAGAAAATGCTATTGGGCGGCAGGAGAAAATGGTATGGGTCCAAGGTTCAAGAAGCCGCACCCATACCATTTTCTCCTGCCCCCCCCCATTGTGAAACGTTACATCCGCCCCTGAATTTTTCGCGTGTTGAAAATGGATGTTTCGAGCTGCGTAACGCGACGGGAAGCGCTGTGAGCATTCTGTCTGAATCTCGATCGATCTCAACCCTTTGTTTGCATCGGATCTAATCTAAACTAACCTCGTCTGGCTAATTAGACGAAGGCGGCCTCCTGCGAGATTATGGACGTCAGTTTGTACACTTTTGAGAAGCACTTGTGGAATTACTCCGCGTGTGCGTCCGTGGTCATATATAGTCTCTCCCTCTCTCTCTCCCGACTACTTATTAGGCTATGGACTGCTGCCGTGTTACCTATATGCACGTGCACACACATTTCGCCTAAGCTCTGGCAAAATGGAATCAATGGAGCTCCCTGACAAAATAGAACAAACAAAGGTGGATTTGTGCAGTGGACCTAACAAAAGTGTTCTTAACCAATGGACCTTCAGCTAAGCTCCTCCCAAACTACTATGGTCTATGTGATAGACAAACCTATCCACTAATTGTTAAACAGCTGTCCATCATTTAGCCCGGGGACCACTGGTGGTCCCCGGGCCACCAGTTGAAAACCCCTGTTATATACCGTACAGTACAAAGAGCGGTTAGGGGTTCAGTGTCTTGCTCAAGGACACTTCGACACTCCGGAGCAGGAGGCAGAAAACGTGTGTGTGTGTGTGTGTGTGTGTGTGTGTGTGTGTGTGTGTGTTGTGTGTGTTGTGTGTGTGTGTGTGTGTGTGTGTGTGTGTGTGTGTGTACGTGTGTGCGTCGTGTTGTGCGTGTGCGTGTGTGTTGCGTGTCAAGTGCTTTATAGCGTTTCATAAAAGCCGGCAAAAAAACCCGGTCCTGTTCGTCCTGAAAAAACAAGACGAGTCTGCATCCAGAAAACTCCTGAGTGGACAGAAATCAACTGGCCATGTGCCATGTCTTCTATGATTTACACTTTATCAGCCTCTACTGCTTTTAATACATGTTGGGCCAGAGCGCCTTTTGGGGTTATATAAGCATTACTTAGCATTTTAGCATCATTAGCATTATTAGCAATGCTTAGCATTAGCATTACTTGGCATTATTTAGCAATATTAGCAATTCTTCCTCATCAGCAATGCTTAGCATTTAGCATTAATAACAATACTTCGCATTAGCATGACTTTTACATTGTTGACATTAATTAGCATCATTAGCATTTTAGACTCGCTTGGCATTTTAGCATTGCTTAGCATTAGGGGCATTATTAGCAATACAAGCAGTGCTTCGCATTAGCATTACTTAGCATTAATAGCATTACAACGGTACTTCGCAAAAGCAATACTTAACATTATTAACATCAATTAGCATTATTAACAATACTCAGCATTAGCTTTACTTAGCACTATTATCATTGCAATCATTATTAAACAATACTAGCATTACTTAAGCATTATTAGCATTAGTTAGCATCATTAGCATTACTTAAAATGTATTTTTTTAGCGTTGTTGGTATTGAAAAATATCAGACCTACAAGCTCATAGCGCGCCACTCTGAGGCGCGCTATGAGCTTGTAGGTCTGACATTTTTTTTTTGGAAATGGTGAGACATTTTCCAGGTAAAAATGTGTTA
>CM076972.1:55239176-55257645 GCA_039105355.1 Benthosema pterotum | reverse complement strand
CGAGGGGGCGCTTGGTATCCCTAAATGTTAGTAACAACAGTGAAGAAGAAGCCCCGGTAGAAGTAAAGGTGATCATTCTGAGAATGGCAGGCTGCTAGACACACGGTCTGCTTGTTGTGTTCAACAAAACTTAATAAAGCCGAATGTGGAGTTAAAGTACTGCTGTGGGGATTCATTTTCTAAAACTTTACAAATGACATGTACAAGATATAGATAATCTTTATGTGTAATGTGTGTTTTATATCTTTTAGATGTTAGCAGTGAGCCCATGTGTCTCCAATGTTATCCACAATACTTCCTGAACTACATGTTGTCTCAGTAAGACAGACCCTCCCCGTACCCACAAGGAGGAGGAGTAGCGCACCAAAGAACCTTGGAATGTTTAGTCCAGGAAGTATACTGTCCATGACATCAGAGACACTGGACTCACTGCTAACATCTAAAATATCTAAAACCACACATTACACACATAAAGACCATCAGAAACGTGTTCTAAGCCTTCTAAATGGCATCAACATTCTGGTGTAAATTGGTGAAATGTCCCTCTAATGACGTATGATTATGAGGCATTGCGACACCATCAAAGACCTCCAAAATACTGCGACTGTAGACCTGGTCGCAATGTGGTCGCGTCCTGTTCCTTACTGGCAACTTTTTACTGGATGGGGCGAGACCCCAAGCCTAAACATAACCCTATCTCTAACTCTAAGCCCTGATAGTACAGTAATAATGTCATTGGACCTCAAGCTAATTACAAAAGAACCAAACTCAGCAGATTTTGTATCTTTAATATATCCTGAATAACAGGAAAGAAAGTCGCCTGGAATTATCTGAAGGTTTGAAATATGGCCTTTACAGTCCACCATTGACATTCCAATAAGGCAAACGCTTTCTAAATTTCATTATGCTTTAAGTACCAAGTAACATGTTAAACTAGGATTTTTTTATGATGCTGAATCCATTCCAAGCATTCTTTTTTGCACAAAAATAAACAAAAATAAATGTGGCCAATTCTAACTGAGATTGAGTCATAGGGGAAAGACTAACTGTTCAGGAGAGGAGAAAATGATTTTATTTACATGCAATTGACTTAATAGCACAGTCAGACTCTTCACATACTAGAGCATGTCTGAAATAAATATCAGAGCTGAACATGTAAACATGTAATAAATGTTTAAACATGTAGCTACAGGTGTAATGTTAGAGGGCGCAGAAGTGAACCTTTCAAGCCTTTTTTCCCCCACATACCTGTACTAAAACGCACACAAACTAGACTAAAATCAATACATTTCAGAGGGCTACATACTGTATCAAATTAAATGACTCAGATTGTCAGAGCGACAACGTTACAGTCAAAGTCGAGGCAAAGACGAGAAATACGGCACGTGGTGCGACACGAGCCGACAAACCCTCATGAATTCAATCTGAACACATCTTCGGATTTGCTGAGTAAGGTTTGCTTGCCAAAGTCAACTCTGCCTACCACCCTGACCCCTATATATAGACTACATCCCAGGGGCGGATATAACATGGGGGGGGGGCAAGAGAACATGTTGGAGGGCAAGAGAAAATGGTATGGGTATCGCTTCACGGGCGAAGAAGCCGCACCCATACCATTTTCAGTTACAGGACTTTTATTCAAGTAGAGCATCAATGTTGTTGTTGAAGTTGCAACAGACACGCAGCATGCATAAAGCTAAAGGTCTGACTCAGAGAGTTTTCTGTTTTCAATGATGAAAGGCTGTTGGTTTAGTGGTGAGACGATTGTAGTTAGTAGTGTTTCAAATTATTTTAAGCACTGAAATATCTTGGGTTGCATGCCATCATGTTTGGTGGGGCAGTCAGGGCATTTAGGGGGGCATTCTCCTATAGAGGCTTAAAGAGCATGGGAGAGCACTACTATGGAGTGAGACGCTGGCCATTAGAAAAGCAGGGCTCTGGGAAGAAGAGCATGGGTGTTAAGGCCGCTGACCGTGACACAGGACATGTCCATTGGTCTTTGGTGACATTTAATTCTACCCTTCAGTGAACTACACACAGCCTGGTGGCTGCTTAAAGTGGCTTAAAACCTCCCTCCATTGACTTAACACACCGACTGCCGAGGAACTATACGCGTCTTATGGAGAGGGAGGGGGAGAGGTAGGGGGGAAGAGAGAGAAACTGACTGACTGAGGTCCACAGATTTTCAACATTTTACTGTCATTAAGAAAACCTTAGAGAAGTGTCAAACACAACTCGATGACATCATCAAGTTGTGTTTCACCATGATTTTTTTTCTTTTAGGACCTTTTTTTTCTGAGTATGCAAATGGAACCAAATGCACCCGTTAGGGTTGATTTGGTTCCATGTGTACGCTCTCAGAAAAAAAAAGTAAAATAAAAATGGATGGAATTCCCTTTTGGATTTCTTTAGTTATACCTCCAAAATGGTAAAGTGAACTATGTATTGAGTGGGCCCCAGGCCGCCCCCCCGCCAGCCCCCCCCCCCCCCCGCCCCCCCCCCCCCCCCCCCTGGCCCTGTGTGTGTGTGTGTGTGTGTGTGTGTGTGTGTGTGTGTGTGTGTGTGTGTGTGTGTGTGGTTGTGAAAGACATTTTCAATCAATCAGACACCTTTTATCAGAACTACTACCTCTCTGTCTACTAGCTAGAGATACTAGGGGAGGGGAGAGGAGGCAGGGGCGGATCTAGGCATAGGCATGGGGGGGGGGGTGCAATGCCCCCCTAAATGCCCAGTCTGCCCCACCAAACATGATGGCATGCAACGACGACGATGGCAACGACCCAAGATATTTCAGTGCTTATATTTAAAAGAATTTTAAACACTACCGAAAATGGTATGGGTGCGGCTTCATCGATGCGGGCGATGAAGCTGCCCCCTTACCATTTTTCTTCTGCCCCCCCCCCCCCCCCCCCCCCCCCCCATTGGGAAATGTTATATCCGTCCCGGAGAGGAGAGGAGAGGAAGGGGAGGGGAGGGGAGGGAGGGGAGGGGAGGGGAGAGGAGAGGAGAGGAGAGGAGAGGAGAGGAGAGGAGGAGAGAGAGGAGAGGGGAGGAGGGGAGGGGGAGGGGAGAGGAGAGGAGAGGAGGGGAGGGGAGGGAGGGGAGGGGAGGAGAGGAGAGGAGAGGAGAGGAGAGTGCACTGGGTTGGTCGCGCGCGCATATTTGTCAGCGAGGTCCGTATTAAATGAATGGGCTGGGCGGTCGGGCCAACGATGGTTGACCTATACGGCACAAAAGTCAACACCCGTCCACACCACTGAATATTCATTATGGGAGGCTGTTGTCATGAGCGCTGGCATCAATTCCATAAGGACGCTATTGATTTGGTACAGGAACTTAACGGGACATTAGGGATGCGGAGCACACACACACACACACTGCGCGAGAGAGGAACACGCACACACACGCGTGCCCGTGCTGACCACAGCAGCTGCGTGAGAGCGCGCGGTGTCGCGGTATAAGCCACCGCCACAGCGGTGCGCGGCGTCGATAAACGGCGCGCCGTGTGTGCGTGCGTGCGCTCGGAGCACACACATCTAATTGCCGGCCATCGATTTCTACTCAGGGAGAATGCCATTAGCCCTTAAGAACATTATAAGGCTGTTTGTTAAGGGGGACCGCTGCGTCGCAGTGGGAGTCGTGTCGTGTTGAGAACACACACACAACACACACACCACACACACACACACACACACACACACACACACCACACACACACACACACACACACACACACACACACACAGCTCGCTGTTGCTGCTGCTGTTGTCGTTACACTGAACGCAGTGGTGGCAAAAAAATACTCTTGTGATTTACTGAAGTGAACAAATCGATACTGCAATGCAGAAATACTCCGTTCCAAGTCAAAGTGGGGAAATTTAAAATGTTTGTATATACCGTATTCTCCCGGATATAGGACGAATACTCTGTTTATAAAACTACCCTTCGTTTTTCAAGACTCATTCGCGGAAAAAAGAACACTGAATGTCATATAGCAGTGGTTGTCGACCTTTTTGATACCAGGGCCCCACTATTTATTCAGCATTTTCACCCCACAGAACCAAAATTAAAGATTTCTTTTGGTTTTGTCCACAATTGCAGGCTGGCAAACAAAGCATTCGTCTACATTCTCTCACTGTTGTGTAGACTTCTTGTGAAACTCCCGGACTGCCGATCCCGCGGTCGTCGTTGTTTTACCGTGAAATTACGCACGCCGGTCACGACAACGGCGCGCAACCCGACAAAATGTAGATTTCATTCTTTAATCCATCTATTAGTCCCAGCGCATCGTCTGATAAAGATCCCGTTGCTGACTCTCATTTTGGACAGAATTGCCGCAACAACTTTTTTTGTCCCATTCGCACCCATTCAATTCAATGCATTCAGAAGCCTTTTCTGGGGATCACCAATGTCGCTGCCGCGGCGCACGGGTGGATCGTCTGTTGCTAGACGTCACTTCCTGACTTTTGACCCGGAACTTTTTGCTCGGATCGTCAGAGGACAGGTTAGTCAAGACACCAGAAACAGCATGACGTCATCGCATATCCTGTTTAGGAGATCTGGGGCTTCAAAATCAGGGTTTTTTACCGATTACACTGGCTTGAGCCGTGGCATAGGGCAGAAAACCACAGGCGCGCAGTTGCGGTCGATGTGTTAATTAAAAGGGACTAATTCAGATGAATATTCTGACTCTTGAGAGTGTAAACATGAAACCAAATGGACCCGCAAGGGTCCATTTGGTTTCATTTTTACGCTCTCAAGAGTCACATCTGGTTAACCAACTTTTCATTTAGCCTGGGGACTACCTGGAACCCTCTCAAGGACCACTGGTGGTCCTCAGAAGCACCGGTTGAAAACTACTGTCATAATTGTGTAGCCCCACCAAATATACAGGGGAATACCACCATTCCATTAGCCTCGATCTCCAGGCTCTCATCCGCGCTGCGAGATGAGAGCCTGGAAAACTTCTGCCCCAAAACGATTGACGGAAGTCGGGACTTTCGGGACTTCCGGTTAGTTAACTTCCGCCGGAAGTTGCCATTAGTCACGATGAAAATGAATACCCCACGGAAACATTTTATTTCTTCCCCTTGTGCTCGCAAAGCTGTTGTGAATGTTTAAAAGATGAAAGCGTGTGCACTTTGCACATGCTTCTATAACTGCTTTGTTCGTTAGAATCGTTTTTTTCTGAAAATAAGATTGAACAAGTCGCTAGTGAGGACTGAACAGGGTTGTTGCTCTGGGGACTGTAAATACAGTCATTTCCGCAACTAACGTTCTCAGTCTCGAAAGTGCACCAGTTTCCCAGGGTGCCATTCCATTGGAAAAAAAAAACAAAACAAAACAAAAAAACAACAACATCAACATAGTCTATCCAGGCCACTCGGGTATATATACTGAAGAGTACACATTGGCTACCAGAAGTAGAAAGTTTTCAAATGTATTGTAATGAATGCACTGTGTGCAGTGAGTGTTGAAAGATAAATTAAACATATTATGCAAAGTGCATTAAGCTCACTATGGTTGTTATCTCTCATTACCCTTGGAAACACAGGTGCATTAAAAAAAAAAAACTTGGGGGTTTAGTCCACCTAAATTCGGCATTCTTTTGTGCACTACGCATCGCTCACTCTTTCCTGATTTCTGTATCGCCTAGACCTTATTAAATTGATACGTGCACACCCACGTCCACACACTCCTCTGTCTTTCTGTAACTCTTGAGTGCGTAAAATGAAACCAAATTGACCCTTATGGGTTCATTAGCTTATTTTTTTTTTTTAACATCTGAAATACGTTCTTGAAAATACATTTTCAAGAACACCCATTAGAAAACTAGAACATGTAGAAGAATTCTTATTTTGAACAACAATTTGCCAGTCATCTCTAAATTTGGACACAAACTCGAACATCCTTGGTTCTACCACTTTTTCGAGTCACATGTTCAAATAATGGATTGTGATGGGCTGAAAAGAAATAAATGGGAGGGGACAATCCTTAGCTTTGGGTCGCGACATCAAATACGTACGTTCTATGGAGAGGTTTCATGGTCGCAGCCTTGCCGACTATGGGTCTTATCTCCCATTGGCTCAGAGGCACTAGAGGCGGCCAATCATGACACGTCTTCACTGGTTGCACCTGGCTAAGGAAAGCGTTCCCCGTTCTGTCCAATAGAGTCCGGGCACGTGGCATCGACATCGTACCCCGCTGTTGACCGACCATGTTGGACACAAAAATAAAGAAAAGGGGGAGTAAAAAGATGTTAAGATGTGAGCAAAGCCTTTGAAAAGGCTCCTGTAATCTGTTTATTACCCTAATCTGGTTCGAATAATCTCATTAACGTATGGCTGTTAATTGCTGTAGTCCGGTGAGAGTATAATCTGATTAGCTGCAACGGTAATGAGGACGAGATTATCTCGCCGTTGACTGGCACGTCTCCCTCGACGTGTGGCTGCGTGTGTGTTCAGGGGCGTATATAACTTTTACCAATTGGGGGGGCAGGAGAAAATGGTATGGGCGCACCCATACCATTTTCGGTTACAGGACTTTTATTAGGGAATTAAGCATCAATAATAACATCAGTTGTTGTTGAAGTTGCAACAGACACACAGCATGCATAAAGCTAAAGGTCTGACTCAGAGAGTTTTCTGTTTTCAATGATGAAATGCTGTTGGTTTAGTGATGACACAGCTAGTTAGTAGCAGTAGTCGTGTTTCCAATCATTTTAAATATATATAATATATCTTGGGTTGTTTTGCATGCCATCGTGTTTGGTGGGGCAGTCTGCCCCCCAATGCCCGAGCCTAGATCCGCCCCTGGTGTGTGTGTGTGTGTGTGTGTGTGTCCTGTGAGACTGTTTCAATCAGCAGTGTTTCATCAGAGACGTCTACTTACCAATACTTGCTTTTATCGACGTCTATCTAAAGACCTCTCTTTTGGGCCTATAGGGCATAACGTGGATGTGCTTTTCTTGGGGGGGTGGGGGGGGGGGTCACCGCTGAAAAATCTGCCCTTCATTTTGTCATTTAGGAAAACATTTAGGAAATTTAGGACAAAAATTTTATCCAGTGGGACTGGATCAAAAATCTAATTCATTTGGAATCTTGTAATTCATTAAAAAGTGACTCGAAGTGAACGGAAACTTGGGAACAGAAATTGTCGACAAAATAATGGGGAAAAACTCCAGAAAAAGGCGCCGCTGTACAATAGACTTGGTGATGAGGTTATGAATTAAGCATGAGACTGAAGTCCTTTTGGTTTCATAATCACGCCAGTGACCTTTTTAGCTGCTATCAACACAAACATTAACCTTTCTGCAGCAGACATGCACTCATAACTTGATGGCTACGCTATACCCAACCCCCGAACCGCTCCACCCACGCACCCACGCGCACACGCGCACGCACGCACACACACACACACACACACACACACACACACAACACACACACACACACACACACACACTGGATGCCCTAGCTCGCATGCGTGACGCAAGACTAGCTGTCAATCGCTCACCAATTATTAGTTGTTCCCTGTCACATTGGCTTAATTATACATGCACACCCAGTCATCCACTCTCTCCCTTTCTCTCTCTCTCTCTCTCTCTCTCTCTCTCTCTCACTCTCTCTCCTCTCTTCTCCTCTCTCTCTCTCTCACTCTCTCTCTCTCTCTCTTCTCTCTCTCTCTCCTCTCTCACTGACTCCCACATAATGTAACACACACACACACACACACACGCACACACACACACACACACACACACACAACACACACACACACACACACACACACACACACACACACACGCAAAAGTTTATTTTCAGGACAGTTAGGTTCGTTATAGCGCCGACCATTTTCACGACAAAGTGTTCTTTCCGTGTGTCTCGCCAGGGGCGGATTTAACATTTCCCAATTGGGGGGCGGGGGGCTTCATCGCCCATGGTGCAAATTGAAGCCGCACCCATACCATTTTCGGTTACAGGACTTTTACTAGCTAAGTTTAAGCATCAATAATAACATCAGTTGTTGTTGAAGTTGCAACAGACACGCAGCATGCATGAAGCTAAAGGTCTGACTCAGAGAGTTTTCTGTTTTCAATGATGAAATGCTGTTGGTTTAGTGATGACACAGCTGTAGTTAGTTAGTGCAGTAGTAGTGTTTCAAATCATTTTAAATAGAAGCACTTTAATTTGAGAAATCTTGGCTTGTTTTGCATGCAATCGTGTTTGATGGGGCAGTCAGGGCATTTAGAGGGGCATAGCCCCCCCCCCCATGCCCAGGCCTAGATCCAGCCCTGTGTCTCGCTGTCTCGTAGACAGTGGAAAACTCATAACACGGTGCAGACAGATGGGGTTCACCGCGGGGGGGGCTGTTTTTTAATCTTGGCAATACAACTTTCAGACTTAATTACATTTGTCCTCATGTGATTCCCGTAACTAATCGATGGCAATCAGAGGGAGAACGTCCCGATAAACACGAGCGGAAAGCCGGACGGCGGAGCGTGAAACCGAGAGAGACGGACGGAAGGACAGACAATTTACAGTGATAGAAAAACATGGCAATGCATCATCTGAGCTACATACAAAGTAACTCTTTTGAATCAGACATAAGGGGCTTCCAGACGGCAACGATAAACGCCGGCGTTATCGACGGGCGAGTTTTTTTATGCCGGCAGTGCCGAAATAAGAAAATCGCCCGTCGATAAACGCCACGCGTTTTATATGCCGGAGGGGAGGGGAGGGGGGCGGACGAAATGCGTGCTCAGAAGCTAACCAAGCCAACAGACTACCAACTTCCCAGACAACTTCCAGTCAAGCGCTACCTGATCATGATCACGCTGAATTTACAATTCATTTACAATGAATTAATGACTCACCAGTCACCAATAATGATGGCTGCAGCCGTAGAGGTTGAACGTAGACTATAGTTATTCCAAGTTGCGTAGGTTAAAATAAAATCGGCAGCATCCATCACGGTTTAAATATGTTGTATAATAAACTCTGCTGGCTAAAAGCATGTAACCAACATGCTTCGTCATAGCGTGACCGTGACACAAACTCACAACACGTCGCGCATAATGCGTTGTAAAAAGAACGTTAGAGCAGAATTGCCACAACTCACGTCGTGGCTCGCTCAGGTCGGATATAGAGGGGGGGCAGGGGTGGGCACAGCCCACCCAAACGTGCATCCTGCCCACCCAATGAAAGGTAATATCAGTGGTTTTCAACCAGTGGACCACTAGTGGTCCACAAAAGCCGAATAAATAGTGGGCCCTGGTATAAAAAAAATGTTCAAAAGCACTGCTTCTTATGAAAAACTTTGGAGTTGCCCACCCGCCATTCTTCCAGCCCACCCTAGTAGGGCTGGCTAGATCCTGCCCTGGCTCGGCTGCGCCAGAGCCTTAAATGATTAGGGAATCCACTCCTGGAACAGAAAACGGTGAAGTCACTGTGCAGGTCTACTGGTAGAGTGGGTCCTCATCGTCCTCATTATGTTGTATGTTTGCTATAAATCGCCAAGCGTTTTACAAAAAGTTCACTGGAATTGAACATGAATTGAACTCGCGCGCGTGTGCTCGTTTCGTGCACGCGCGCGCGATAAAAATCAGTGACGCTGGGCGGAAAACGACCGACGATAAACGCTTTCTTGAACGCGGGTCGATTTTTGAACTTTTGTGCTAAAAAAAACGCCGTCCCCATTGAGAATGAATTAGAGTGGGCGATTTATTCCTCGCCGTCTGTAAGCCCCTTTAATCTGAGAAATATAACACTTTAAAGTCTACATAGGCCAATTATCCTATGCATATTATCGATACACTGTTATAGTGCTATAGATGAGTGGTTTTCAAACTTTTTCAAACCAGTGCCCACTATTTATTCTGCATTTTAGCCACAGACTACCATTTGATGTTGAGATTAGATTCTCGGACCCAAAACTAGGGATTTTCAAGTTTGTTTCCACAATTTGGCCAAATGTTCAAAATAGCAATTCGTCTACATTTTCTAATTGTGTAGATTCTTGAAATTTAATAATCCAGATGTTTAAATATACTTTATCTCTTGAGGGCGTGCAAAGTGAAGTGACCAAATGGGCGTGCAAAGTGAAGTGACCAAATGGACCAAGTGTCCATTTGGTTACGAACTGTCCATGATTTAGCTGGGGACCACCTGGAGTCCTCTCAAGGACCACTGGTGGTACCTGGACCACTGGTTTAAAACCAGTGCTATAGATGATTACATAAAGGAGGCTGAGGCTATGGAAGATACTCACCAAGATCCGCATGGATGGTTTGGAATCTATAGGCTTAAAACAATGTATCTGTTTTAGGGCTGGGACTTGAACCCGTCTTGTCCTGACCCTCGATTCGAGTTTCTGACACCAGATTATACAGTAGTTCCTGACACCAGATTATAGCTGCAACAACATTCTAGCTTTTGACGCTGTTTCCGACACTAGATTCTAGTTATTGACACTAAATGATAGTTTCTGATGCTAGGATCTACTTTTTGACACTAGAATCTAGTTTCTGATGCTAGAATCAAGTTTTTGACACTAGATTCTATAGTTTCTGACAATAGATCTAGAATCTATTGTCAGAAACTATAGAATCTATCTTTTTCTGAAAAATCTGTGTCAGTGATGATAAGGACCACCAGAATTATTCATATTTGGCTGCAAAGGACCCCCATCTGAAAACAAGATGTTATAGGGATCCCCCAGAAGCAAAAATTTGAGTTCAAAAGTTTGCTTCCAAAATAATACTGTATATTTAGAGATTTGCAGCACATTTTCATATTTTTTTCAGAAGCAGCAGAACTACAAGCTCTCTGATTCTCTGATATGAGCTTGGAGATCTGCTATTTCTTAATAGCTAAAACACCAAAACGGAAAGGGTTAACTGATTATATTATATATTTAACTGCGTGTTGATTTTGCACCACAGAACCTTTTTTTCACTGGATGAGTTTCAGGCATACCGCTCATGCTTGCGCACACAATGGGGGTAAAGAGGCCAATCAGGATAAGCTGCCATTGATCCAACCTCCCATTGTTTCCTCCTCCCATTGGTCCCATTGAAATGACTGATCCTAATCTCTAACCTTCAACCTTAACATGTCAATGTAACAGTGTGGACGCAGGGCTTAAAAATAAGGCGGCCAACTGTTATGCTGATGGTGGATATTTCCGGTGCATGTTCAGACTAATTGGATTTAGGAATCTCTGGGACTGTGGATCTACGACTTTAGATGAGACGGCTTTAGTTAACCCAGTGCTTCATGGGGGAAAAAAAAAACCTCAGTGATGCTATATACGTTTTAATGCTTCTCAGGTCAAATGTTGATATGTGATTAAACTGAGATTAAAAGGCATTATAGGCAACTTTTTAGGGAAAAAAAATAATATATATATATATATATGGATATATTGTTTTACCTTTTCCCCCTCTATGTCGCTTCTACTTTGATGCTGCAGCTGTTACCCTGCAGACAAACACTTGCTTTTCCCTGCAGACGGTCCAGAACGTAATATGTAATACAGTGCATTACTCTTTGATTCCAGTAATAAGTAAAGTAATGCTATTACTTTGTCTAAGGGGTAACGAGTAAAGTAAAGAAGTTACTTTCCTAAGTAATATTGACCAACTCTGTATATTACCTTTAAATCGTGGGTTGCTCGCTTGTAGATCTGCTATCTTTGCAATCTTTGACAAAGACTAAGAGTAAAAGGCTTTGTTTTGGGGGGGGGGGGGTGGGGGGGGGGGGGGGGGGGGGGGGGGGGGGGAGAAAATGGTATGATGTATGGCATGGTATGGAAGCCGCACCCATACCATTTTCAGTTGCAGGACTTTCATTAGGCACCATATTCAGTCACCATATTCTGCATGGTGAGTGAGTGTGTCGGCAGTGAAGGCTCCTTCACACAGAGGTGATGTCAGTCATTGCACAATTAGAGACCCATTATTTCAGTGTTATGTTTTTTCGGAGCGAACAATCGAGGGACTGTTAGTATAGTCGCACGTCCTTCACACCGCAAGGCCACTTTCACATCGACTGCACACCTCCTTTATTGTCAATCCCCTCTCTCTCTCTCTCCCACACACACACACATCACTCACTCCGTTTATTCTTTTGACAATGGTTGATGAGTCTTAATCGGGGCGCAGATAAAACCCTTAAGTGGGGTTAAGTGTTAGAGCCAGTCTGGTCCACTTTGGATGAATTACTTTCCGCTTGTAACTTTGATTCGACTTTTCTTCTCATAATAGGCATGTCTCCTAACGCGACCCGTTACCGCACAGGACCCCGAACGAGTGATTCGCGCCTATACGCATAGGGTGGAATTTAGACCGTCGGCCAACACCAGCCTAATAACTTAAAAATTGATACCCAGTTGTCGTAGCACCTGTTTTTGTTTGTTTCTCCGTCTCTGTCTGACTGGTTGCTGTTAATAATCAAGTGGCAGGTGTGGAGGTTGACCTGGAAATCAATTGGCTGAGGCAGCGGCTGGGAATTATACAGGTGGGAGGACATTAGGTCCACTGACAGAGCCCGACCAGAGACCTTTTTTATGATCTTTCTAGACCAGGGGTTTTCAACCTTTTTGACTCCAGGGACCACCATTTATACAGCATTTGAGCCACGGACCACCATTTGATTACATTTTCACACCAAAGATCTAAAATTAAAGAATTCTTTTGGTTTTGTCCACAATTCCAGGCTGTATTTTGCCAACAAAACAGATTGTATGCATGTAACGCCGTAACGGACCGTTTAGTAACGTCCATGTGTCAATTGGCCAGTTGAGCTTCAAAAATGTCGCTATCCCATTTGGGAGTGTAACAGCTGAAATCAACAACGCTATAACTCAATCTGCGGGGCCGCATGAAGTGGAAGTTGGGCCCACATGTATGTGATTTATATTGCTTATATCTAGAACCGGTTGGTGTTGCGATTGGTGGCTGTGTCTCCCTCTGTGCGACTTTGTGTTTCTCGCTCCGTCATTGTCCATGGGGAGGTATTTTTCAGTATAATATGAAAAGAATTTTAATTCTATTCGTAGGTTATCTGTGGAATGTCAATGCCATGCTATTTGCACAAGTTGGTGTGAGGTTGATTATTTGATGAATTGATTATTTTTAATTAGACAAGTGGTTTTCAGCCTGGGATCCGGGGACCACCAGTGGTCCTTGAGAGGATTCCAGGTGGTCCCCAGCAAAGTGATGGAAAGTTGGTTAACCAGATGTAAGTCTTTGAGGAATGTAAGTCTTTGAGGGATGTAAGTCTTTGAGCTCAAGAGTTAAATATTGATCATGTGAATTTGCCCAAATCTACACAAATAGAGAACGTAGACTGTTCTCGAATTCAGCGAGGAGTTGTGCACAAAAGCAAAAGAATTCTTTATTTTTTGCCGTCTGTGGGGCTAAAATGTCCTCAAATGGTGGTCCGTGACCCAAATGCTGAATAAATGGTGGGCCCTGGTGTCAAAAAAATTGAAAACCCCTGAATTAGAAAGCAAACGGTACATACCAACGGAGCGCAGAAGAAAGACCTTGAGGTCTTATTTCCGTTCGGGTCCCATGCATGCAACAATAGCGGAAAAAAAAAAAACGAAAAACAATTAAGATCAATCAAATCAACAATTGGGTTAGAGATAGAGAAGCCATGGTCACCCGTGCCGGTGGCGATTACTGAAAGTCATCATTCCTCTGACACCACATTGGTTGTTCTATATTTAAAATCAGGGGAAGTATTAATGTCAAAGGTAACCTTCACCACTCCCATTTATCCATAGTTTGCTGGGCGATGGCCTGGCCTCTCTTTTCTCGTCTCTCAACGGTCTCTCGATACGTTTAGCCGACATTATATTATTTAACGTCAAGCTGAAAAAGACGTCTCCTGTGATGGTTGAACTACACAGTGTATTAAGGAGAAAAAGAGGACCTTACGGGTGTAGCACATGCAACGTGGGGATTTAAACTTTATGAGATGTTTTACTCTTGCCCTGAGCACACGAATGACCCATTCGTGTGTGTGTGAGAGTTTGGCTCTCTGTGTGTTAATAACAAAAAAAGACTTAAAGGTGAACTCTGTCCATTTACAACATTTTAACATGTCATTAATATACCTTAGAAATGTTGTGTGGACATGATAAAAAAAAGTTCCCAGAATTCTGTATTTCCTAAAAATGGTCTGAAAAAATCATTAACATGGTGAAATACATCTTCAAATGTATCTCACCATGTTAATGATTTTTCTGGAATAATACAAAAACAAAATGCCACAAGAGACCGGGAGGGTGACAAGCAAACGCTACAAGGTGAACAAAGTTGGCTTTGTCGAATCTAGGTAATCTAGGAATCTTTGTCGAATTTAAGGTATATTAACAGTTTTCGTGCCGTGGAAATGAACCTACGTCACCCGTTATCATTATGATTTACAGTAACAACTGATGCCGCTGACGTTACGCTACTTGACGTGACGTTACTTACCGGCGCCGGTTTAATACGATCCCCATGCTAACAGCAGCTAGCAGCGACCGCAGCGACCATTGCTAGAGCATAACAAGGGACGGACCAACCCGGAACCAAAAGTGTGTGTCCGTCAACTAACTTGTCCGTCGGGAAACATGGACCGAAATATGAAATATGACTTTTAGATGAAAATCACTGGCACTGGCGACCTCCAAAAATATGAAAAAGGGCTGGCACTGAGAGAGTTAATTACATAGTAGAAAATGGGTGGAGTGTCCCGTTAAGTAAAAAAATACAACTACTTTTTCTCCACAACTCTCTCTCTCTCTGTCTCTGTGTGTTATAAAAAAGGGGAATTAATTATGATAAGGTGTCCGCCTGCCTGGTGGCCACTGTGAGACAATGATGCAGGCCAGACGTTTGTGTGTGTGAGGGCAACGCGCCAGCTGGGAGCCATTTAAATTTAGACCGTTATTTAGAACGCCGGTGTCAGCGCGCTGACAATTTGGGGTCAGTATCTGACAGACAACGCTATCACTCCACATAAAACACTACAGGGTCTCGTAACCCTTAGTGTCCTGAACGCATTTTGGTGTTTTATCTGTTGAAAATAGCAGATCAACAAGCTCATGTCGCGCCACCGAGTGGCGCGACATGAGCTTGTAGTTCTGCTATTTAAAAAAAAAAATGTGAAAATGTGCTGCAAATCTCTGAATACATTATTTTGGAAGCAAACATTTTATCTCAATTTTTCGCTTCAGGGGAATCCCTAGAACAACATGTTTTCAGATGTGGGGTCTGCAGCCAAATATGGATAATTCTGGGGGTCCTTGGCTAGAAATATGTTAGCATCACTGACACAGGAACACAGATAGAATCTAGTATCAGAAACTATAGAATCTAGTGTAACAAACTCGATTCTAGCATCAGAAACTAGATTATAGTGTCAAAAAGTAAATCCTAGTTTCAGAAACTATGGTTTAGTGTCAATAACTAGAATCTAGTGTCGGAAACTAGTGTAGAATCTAGCATCAAAAGCTAGAATGTTGCTGCAGCTATAATCTGGTGTCAGAAACTCCAATCGAGGGTCATGACACAATAGGTTAACTGGCCGACGAAAGGAAAAAGATAGTACGCCGCTGCTAACATCACAGAGGAAATGTGTTCATGTCTCATAGTGTGGACGGAAAATGTCTGTCGACTGCAGAGGCGGATCTAGGCATGGGCATGGGGGGGGGGGTGTCCCCCTAAATGCCCAGTCTGCCCCCACCAAACATGATGGCATGCAAAACAACCCAAGATATTTCAAATTAAAGTGCTTATATTTAAAATGACATGAAACACTACTACTGCTACTACTAACTACAGCTGTGTCACCACTAAACCAACAGCATGTCATCATTGAAAACAGAAAACTCTCTGAGTCAGACCTTTAGCTTTATGCATGCTGCGTGTCTGTTGCAACTTCAACAACAAAACAAACAAACAAATGCTACATCCGCCCATGGTCGACTGTCAACTAAATGGAAGCTATAATTGAAAACCAGGGCGATGTTGACTAAATCCGACAATGAGTTTAAAAGCTACTATATGTAATTTCATGGTCAACATAATAATAGCGTTTTTTTATTATGTTTTTCATGAGGTCTTCCTTTTAAAGGGGACGTCCACCCATTTTCAACATTCTAATTTGTCATTAGTATACCCTAGAGGTGTTGGGTGGACATGATAAAAAAAAGTTCCCCCATTCTGTGTTCCCAAGAAAAGGAGGTCTGAAGAAAACCACTAACATGGTGAAACATCTTGATGACATCATCAAGATGTATTTTCACCATGTTAATGGATTTCTTCAGACGCTTCTTTTTTTTTTTTTTTGTACGCTCTCAGAAAAAAATTGAATGGGTGGAATGGGTGGAATTCCCCTTTAATTAGCTCGTCTCCAAAAAAACTCGTCTTTTTGACGCTTCTAGTGGCTGCAGGAGGCCTCCAAAGAAATCCGTAAAAGCTTTGTCATTGGCTAACAAATAGTCCCGGCGGGGCTATTTGTGAGCCAATCAGGGATAGTCAATGGGACCTGGCAACTACCGGTCGATAGCAGGCAAACGGGCAATGGTCGCGGAGTGGAGGAACGTGACCTGAAAATATGAAAATAATGTATCTCTCGAGTTTACATTGTCCGTCCGGTGAGAACGTGGGCGTTTGCCAAGCAACTTTACTGAAGTCGCTTATAAAATGTGTACATGGCAACATCCATGACAGGAAGCTTGTTGGTGTTCCAAAATGAACAAGTGAAGTGTTGGCTGCATGTAAGCAGATTGCCGCATATCGTGCCATTTGGCAGGGACATTGCCTTATAGTTTGGCAAAAAAAAAGGTGTTGGGTTAAGTCAAGAGTTTGCGTGTGGAAGTGTGAACGCGTACAGTTCATTTCAACAGCATGCGACCACGTGTAAAACCAGGCGTTGCGATAGAATCAGTGGCCATCTTCATCAACAACATAACTGGACTAAAATTAGACGATCATAAATAGTGCAACACAGCCAGCTGTCTTCTTTTTGTGTGTGTGTGTGTGTGTGTGTGTGTTGTGTGTGTGTGTGTGTGTGTGTGTGTGTGTGTGTGATGTGTGTGTGTGTGTGTGTGTGTGTGTGTGTGTGTGTTGTTGTGTGTGTGTGTGTGTTGTGGCGCGCAACCTGTTGCGCGCACACACACAACCTGTAGCACTTTTAGCACCCCTTCGATCTCTCTCTCTCTCTCTCTCTCTCTCTCTCTCTCTCTCTCTCTCTCTCTCTCTCTCCACTGTCTGTATATCTCTCAGTAGGGCGATGGCCATTTTAAATTGCTTTTTCACACTCCCTTGACCACACCACACCACACACACACACACACACACACACACACACACACACACACACACACCACACACACCACACACACACACACACACACCACACACACACAAAAGCAACAGTCCCTCCAGTATCTCCAATACCCAAAGTCCTCCTCCTCGATGTCATCTATCATCCATCCATCCATCCATCCATCCATCCATCCATCCATCCATCCATCCATCCATCCATCCATCCATCCATCCATCCATCCATCCATCCATCCATCCATACATACATCTGAATAAAGAACGGAAGGACAGAGGACAAACCATGGATGGAAGGATATACTGTATGTACTGTATATGTGAATCTAAAATGGGCAATAATTTAGTATAGTTTGGTGATGAAAAGAATGTGCTTGTTCCGTATTCAGATTAAGCGCTGACCATACAGTGATTCCGAATCCCTAAACAGCAGATCCAAAACGATAGGTGGGAGCTGGGCTGGAGGAGAGTGAGCAGCCGTCTTTGCGCTGAACGCAAGGATTACTGTGTATGGGTCTATGCCCATGACTTTCACATTTGAAACACGTATTTTGAAGTGTCGGCTCTCTGAAACCGGAATGTATCATGCTATAGTCGTGTTTCTGGTGACGATTCTGCCTTCCCTAACCCTAACCCTAACACTCAAAATATATATTAAAAAAAATGCAAAATAAATGTTGAGGTCGCGAGTCTCAGATGTACCAGTGTACCCCCCCCCCCCCCCCCCCCCCAGAAAATGGACTGAACTGCCCTCTGCGCATGTGTGTTTTAAAGTTGTAAGGAAAATTTCAACTCTGGTTGAAATCTGACAGAACACAAAACTAATCAGTGCTCAGTGACGTCACAGAATGTGGGTTTGTTTCACTGCACACACCCCTAGTTTTTTCTACAGGAAGGTTTTCGGGGTAAATTTTTACCCATGTTTAGTGATGGGTTGCTATAGGATAAAAATCGCATTCGCTCACAATGGACTCTTTTTTATTATATTTTTTTCTTCACTGGACTAATCTTACAGGCCTTAATAAATGTCTGGACTAAAGGAGAGGTTACCAACTTAATTCCTAATTAAAAAAAAAATATATATATATGCACATTTTTGCAGTTGAAGTGGCCCTGTTGTTATTTTGT
>CM076972.1:55211676-55236676 GCA_039105355.1 Benthosema pterotum | reverse complement strand
TCACGGCACCAATGTAACGCCCGGGATTCGAACCCGGGTCTCCCGCGTGAAAGTCCAACATCTTAACCACTAGACCAAGAGGACATCCCATTGGTCCGGGGGCAGATATTGGTTTTTCCAGGCCATCACGGCAGAGGCTGTAGCCACCTGCTACACACGCACACACACACATGCACACACGGAATACATATTTTGTATAATTCATTTCATCTGGGTGCTTTAGTTGACTTTGCCGTGCCCTTAATCACGTTGAAATACATCTAAAAATGATAAAAGAGATGAGAGAGAGAGAGAGAGAGAGAGAGAGAGAGAGAGAGAGAGAGAGAGAGAGAGAGAGAGAGAGAGAGAGAGAGAGAGTTGAGAAACTCTCCAATTCTGAACTATTATTCTCTCTCTCTCTCTCTCTCTCTCTCTCTCTCTCTCTCTCTCTCTCTCTCTCTCTCTCTCTCTCTCTCTCTCTCTCACACACACAATAGCAGATTTAACTACTGAGAAATATCAGACCTACAAGCTCATATGCTCACATATGAGCATAGCTCGTATGTCTGATATTCTCTAAAGAAAATGTGAAAATGTGTCTCGAATGTTTGAATATTCTGTCACGGCAAACATTTTTAATGTCTCAATGTTCTGCTTCCCAACATTAGGGCAATGCTCACCTAAATGCCCAGACCACCCCATCACCAACCATGATGGCAACGCATGCACACAACCCCGATTTCAAAGATATTTCAAATTAAAGTGCCTCTATTTAAAATGATTTGAAACACTACTACTGCGACTAACTAACTACAGCTGTGTCACCACTAAACCAACAGCATTTCATCATTGAAAACAGAAAACTCTCTGAGTCAGACCTTTAGCTTTATGCATGCTGCGTGTCCCCCCCCCCCCCCCCCCCCCCCTCTCTCTCTCTCTCTCTCTCTCTCTCTCTCTCATATACATCTCCTTCATATTATCAATATCTCTCAACATCTCCCCATTTCTCTATCCTTCTACCCCTCCCCCTCCCCCCACCCCCCATCTCTCTCTCTCTCCCTCGCTCTGGTGTGCCATCTGTGGGATCAATAGAATTCATTCTTTTCAGGAAATTCTCCCCTGATGGATTCCTCCCTTTCCTGTGCCACTGTGTCTGTGCGTGTGTGTGTGTGTGTGTGTGTGTGTGTGTGTGTGTGGTGTGTGTGTGTGTGTGTGGTGTGTGTGTGTGTGTGTGTGTGTGTGTGTGCGTGCGTGCGTGCGTGCGTGCGTGCGTGCGTGCGTGCGTGCGTGCGTGCGTGCGTGCGTGCGTGCGTGCGTGCGTGCGTGCGTGCGTGCGTGCGTGCGTGCGTCTGTGCGAATTCAATGGGTCCTGTCTTTTGCAGTCCCGCGCTCGCGCGTGTAGAGGCGTTTAGTTCGTCTGCAGAAAAGTTGTCAGTGCTGTACGGAAACGCTCCGCTGCACACGCACGTGACTGTGTGTGTGTGTGTGTGTGTCTGCGCGTGTGTGTGTGTGTGTCGCGGGGATGAGCCGGGGCCCAGACAGCAGCAGTGACAATGTGCGTTACCAGAATTGCTCTCCAATTTGCTCCATTCATTCACCAGCCAGCATACACTCGTGCGCACACATGCACACACAACACACAACACACACACACACACACACACACACACACACACACACACACACACACACACAAAATGAAATACAAAGAGCTGAGACACTGTTTAAACAAGTCTCTCTCTCTCTCTCTCTACTTCCTCCATCCTTTCCTACACGCTCCACTGCATTTTGATTATTGTGTGTGTGTGTGTGTGTGTGTGTGTGTGTGTGTGTGTGTGTGTGTGTGTGTGTGTGTGTGTGTGTGTGCGCATGTGTGTGTGTGCGTGTGTGTGTGTGTGCAGAGTGCGCGCTTGCGTCTGTGTGTGCGCATAATGTTGGACAAGGATTAAGCCAGATGTACGGAGAGTCGACAAGTCCCATCTGTGTTCCTCCTCTCCCAAAAATCCCTCCCCCACCCCCCATAACACACACACACACACACACACTACCGTTGGAGCGGCGGAACACGGCAGGCAGCGACTTCTGTGGTGGGTTGCCAGGGGTAACGGTGTGTGCCAGGCTGGGCCTGATCGAACACGCCGCCAGCCAGCCAGCCAGCCCCAGAGCTCTGTCGCCAGGCAGCCAATGGCTGAGCAGAATGAGGATGCCAGACCGCGCTACGCTGAGGCTTTTTAAGCACCGTGCCATCCGTTGATTGAGTTGCCGCCGTGCGCGGCGCACCATACCGTCGGTCGGTCCGTCCGTCCGTCCGTCCAGGCCGACGCGTGTCGTTGTCGTCATTGTGACGCAATCGCAGATAAATAACCCAGAGGATATACCTGCCACGACCGATAGGATACTTGCTGCGACTGAAAATGCTCACCGGGTTTGCCGACCGCTTACCGAGGGACAGGGTACCATAACCCACCAAGGCCCACCTCCACTCGATCCTGATTGGAGAGGAAGGCCCCCCTCATCCCGATTGGACGACAACGCTTTTCTCCCATTAAGCTCTGTCTGAAACTACGCTTTTTTCCTCCCTCCACTCCAGTAAACTCACACCTCTACAGTATATTGCCAAATTACCACTGACTGCTAAACTTGAGTTCCGGGCAAACCCGGCGCCCATCATTTCTCATCCAGTGTTGTGATTGGCTGAACAAACTACGCATAAAGGATAAAAGTGAGAGCAGAAATATGACAACGTTGTTTGAATATTTAATCAGCCACATTTAGACACACAGTCTATTAGGTCTATTAGACTAAAATGCATCCTCCTAAATAGCAAAATATATATATATATACATTGTTGCTTGTCCCATACCACTGTGCATGCGGGACATTGGCACTTTTATTCCGTGGTCCATAGATCCATACGTCCACAGATTTTTTTATGATCCGAGTCATTGTTACGCACACCCTCGAGACCTGCAGAAGATGTGCTATGTAATTAAAACGTCTCATTGTTCTGAACTGTGCTGATTCAGAGAGAGAGAGAGAGGGAGAGAGTCTCCCTGAGTCAGACATTAACATGAAGGGGCTGTGCACCTAAGAACACATGGGTCACTGGTGATTAATAGCCAGACCATGTCCTGTGATGATATGTTGACAGTTTGAAGCTGATCAGATAAGAGTCCAACGGCGGCATTATATCAGGGGCAGATCTAGGCATGGGAGGGGGGGGCAGTCTGCCCCACCAAACACGATGGCATGCAAAACAACGCCAAGATATTTCATATTAAAGTGCTTATACTTCAAAAGATTTGAAACACTACTACTGCTACTAACTAACTACAGCTGTGTCACCACTAAACCAACAGCATTGCATCGTTGAAAACGGAAAACTCTCTGAGTCAGACCTTTAGCTTTATGCATGCTGCGTGTCTGTTGCAACTCCAACAACAACTGATGTTATTATTGGTGCTTAATTGCCCTGTAACCAAAAATGGTATGGGTGCGGCTGCACCCATACCATTTTCTCCTGCCCCCAAATTAGAAATGTTACATCCGCCCCTGCATTATATCTTTTTTTTTGTTGCTTACAATATAATCCAGGGAGCAAAGAGCAAACACAAACAACTTACTTTCAGAATGCGAGTCTCTCTCTCTCTCTCTCTCTCTCTCTCTCTCTCTCTCTCTCTCTCTCTCTCTCTCTCTCTCTCTCTCTCTCTCTCTCTCTCTCTCTCTCTCTCTCTCTCTCTCTCTCTCTCTCTCTCTCTCTCTCTCTCTTTTAAATCACTTGTAACCTGGCACCCCTACTTTGGCATGTCATTAATTAATAGGTGCACGACTGCCCATGTGAAACGAAAATAGAAAACGCTGATTCACCCCTGGGGAAAAAAAGTGGAAATATAAAGCAAGTCAGTTTCCATCTCTTCTGCAACTAAATGTGCATTTAACACAGGGTAATCTGATTTGTAATCAAATATATATATGCAGTTTGTTTAGGAGTATTACCGTATTGTCCCGAATATAAGACGACTCATTTATAAGACAACCCTCATTTTTCAAGACCCATTTACAGAAAAAAAGAAGATTGAATGTCAAATAGTATAGCCCCTGAATTTGGGGATATTTCCATTGGGGAAAAAAACATAGTCTTATATTCAGGCCAATAGGGTACTCAAAATTGTACTTAAAGGTAGGGTAAGTGATTTGAAATTCATGGTGTAGTACCAGCCTGGTGCACTAGGGGCGCTACACTATGTGAACCTGCTGCTCGATCCTGATTGGAGGAGAATTCATCCACCACCTGGGGAAC
This sequence comes from Benthosema pterotum, assembly GCA_039105355.1. Lineage (NCBI taxonomy): Eukaryota > Metazoa > Chordata > Actinopteri > Myctophiformes > Myctophidae > Benthosema > Benthosema pterotum. The sequence goes on along the minus strand of CM076972.1, from coordinate 55,232,397 downwards.
TTTTATTAGCTCCTCTGCTAAAGTGGGGGAGGGGGAAACTCCATATATGGTTTCCACACCTTATAATAGAGCATTTTAACAGAAAAAAATATTTTTGGGTGATATCTGACAAAAGTGAAATCACTTCCCCTACCTTTAAGCATTTGTACGCCCTCAGAAAAAAAAAAGTTGAAAATGGGTGGAATTCCCGTTTAAAGATTGTGCCCATATGGGCTGTGGTATGGCCTCTCCCGTGACTCTGTCATTTACGTCCCATTGAGATAATAAAGCTTATAGCTAAGCTATTCTGGGCCGGATCTGACTAGTTATGAATGATTTAAGTCAGCCTGGCCTCAATCTGACTCTCTCTGATTCATCCCAGGGACGTTCTTAGTCTTTAGTGGACAGGATTTGTGTTGGGTTGCAATCAGATGGCAGGGGCGGATTGGCACATATTTTTCCACCGAGACAATTTTGCCCTTGCCAGGCCACCCTGGGGGGGGGGGGGGGGGGGGGGGGGGGGCAGCTGACCAGATGTAACTCTTTGAGAGCGTAAAAATGAAACCAAATGGACCCTTGCGGGTCCATTTGGTTTCATTTTTACACCCTCAAGAGTTAAAATATTCATCATTTGAATTATCCCAACTTAGTCTACACAACTAGAGAATGTAGAAGATTAATGGTCATTTTGATCTGTATGTTCCAGACGAGCATCTAGCACATTCTAGTGCATTTTGGAAGTGCCAGTAGTGCATTTTGGATCTTGTCCAGCAGGCCACTAGGTGGCGCAGGCCACCGGGAAAACTCCCAGTACTCCAGAAGGCCAATCCGCCCCTGTCAGATGGGTATGCTGTCCGCCCGTGACTGTCCGTGCGCGTATGTCTGTCCGTGCATCCTATGACGTCATCATGACGTCATTGGATTGTTGGCACAACTCTGGTTTGATATGGTTTGATATGGGGTACGCGTTAATGCAAAATCCCAGCCGTCTTCCAAGGCAGCGATCGGCTGACGTCGGTCGTTCAAGTGGAAGGACACACAGGCTGCTGCAGAAGTGCTGCTAACTTTTTTTTTTTTTTTTTACCGCCAGGTGTGTTTTTGGGCTGCAAGGTCGTTGTTGTGTGTGTGTGTGTGTGTGTGCGTGTGTGTGTGTTGCGTGTGTGTGCACCGCGCAGACAGCCAGGTGCAGCACGCGGCGAGCGTGATGGAAGAACTTCTGACCGCGGGGACGGCGTGCGTTATAAATCACCGGCTTTTATGCGAGGTTATGTGGCCCAAACACCAATTTGACCGCCTCTCTCCTCTGGAGAGAGAGAAGGAGAGATTGTGTGTGTGTGTGTGTGTGTGTGTGTGTGTGTGTGTGTGTGTGTGTGTGTGTGTGTGTGTGTGTGTGTGTGTGTGTGTGTGTGTGTGTGTGTGTGTGTGTGTGTGTGTGTGTGTGTGTGTGTGTGTGTCATCAGCGCACCTATAAAACACTCCACCCATCTCGCCCTTGTTTCTCTCTCACTCTCTCTCTCTCTTTCTGTCTTTCACTTTCTTTCCTGTTTGTTCCCTTGTGTCGTGTATCTCTCTTTCTCTCTCTCTTTCTCTCTATCTCTCTCGACCCTTTTTCACTGGGACTCACTTCAGTTCACATCGATTGGCTCCATCGACACAAAAAGCTTGTTACGTTTTTACATCACTCATTCTGTCTGTCTGTCTGTCTGTCTGTCTGTCTGTCTGTCTGTCTGTCTGTCTGTCTGTCTGTCTGTCTGTCTGTCTGTCTGTCTGGTGAGTGAGCCTCACCATCTAATATCCTAGGGTTTTCAACCTTTTTGATACCAGAGCTCCACTGTTTATTCAGCATTTGAGCCACGGACCACCACTTGATGGCCCCACAGACCCCCGAAACTCCCCCGAAGATTTATATTGGTTTTGTCCATAATTCCAGGCTGGATTTGAGAAACAAAACAGTCAAGCATACAGATCAGAACGACCATTAAAGGGAACCCATTTTCAACATTTTAATGTCATTAATGTAGCTTAAAGATGTTGTGTGGACATGATGAAAAAGGTCCCCCCCCACTCTGTATTTCCTAAAACCTTTTTATTATGTCCACACAACAACTCTAAGGTATATTATTAATGACATATAAGCGGAATGTTAAAAAAACGGGTGGAATTCCCCTTTAATACCTCCTCTGACCAACACTAGGTGTAATGGGCGAAGCAGTTTTAATGTGAGCAGCCCCAGACAGGCTCAGCACAACGTCCCAAACTCATTATATTGTCACACTCCGCTACGCTGGCTGGCACACACAAAACACCCACCTACACAGTCGCACACACACACACATACGCGCAGGGGTGGATGTAACATTTCCCAATTAGGGCGGCAAGAGAAAATGGTATGGGGGCAGCTTCATCATGAAGTCGCACCCATACCATTTTTTGGTTACAAGACTCTTGGTAGGCAAGTAAAGACTCGTTTTCACGGTGGGCGATGGACAAGCAACGTCGGTCGACATCCATTATTTGTCTATGCGAGCCGCCGATTCGGGCGATAGCAGCAGAACGGGCGACGTCGGCCGAAAAGATAAAAATTGGTGAGCTTTTCGGCCGAATCAGCCTACGCTTGGCCGGGGATAACCAATCAGAGCCAAGTGCTGCTTTTTTTGCCCTCGACCCGGAACCATTCGGGGCAGTTTGGTTCCTAGTTCCGCCCCACTTCCTCCTCCACCATACTTTTTTTTTCAGTGCACCACAGCACCGTCGTTTACGGTACTCATTTTGCATGCCATTCTAAGAGAGTATTTACAGTAATGACCGTCAGCGTCGCTGATATCGGGCAACTTTGCTCGTCCATCGCCCGCCGTTAAAACGTAGGGTAAGAACATCAGTTGTTGTTGTTGAAGTTGCAACAGACACGCAGCATGCATAAAGCTAAAGGTCTGACTTAGAGAGTTTTCTGTTTTCAATGATGAAATACTGTTGGTTTAGTGGTAACACAGCTGTAGTTAGTTAGTAGCAGTAGTAGTGTTTAAAATTATTTTAACATGCATGCCATCATGTTTGGTGGGGCAGTGAGTGCATTTAGGGTGGCATTGCCCCCCCCCATGCCCATGCTTAGATCCGCCCCTGCATACGTGTATGTTTCCCTTCCCCCCCTGTGTGTGTAGGTAGGTGCCACTGCATGCTGATTGCCACTGCATGCAATTTAGTATGTACAGATATCAATATGTGCAAACATATTTGCGTCTGGGGGATCAGCAGCATAATGCGCGCGCCGCCTTGTTTGTAATACAAACAACGTGAAAATTAATCTCTTTCGGCTTATTATGTTTTACCAGCGAGCCACGAAGGCGTTTATATATACAGTATAGGTAGGAAGAACCCAGACGAGACACTATACTGCCTGGGACAGGGGATTTGATATACCGCAGTGTGAGAGCTTTTTGTTAAAGCCCTTGTGAGGAAGAAGCAAGAAGATACCGTCCAAAAACCGTGTCTGCGGATATTTCACATCAAAAGTGTTGTGTGATTTGCTTCGTTCATGTAGTTTGGTGTAGAGAATGTGAAAGATTAATGGTCATTTTGATTTGTATGTTTGACTGTTTTTTCTTTTCCCAAATCCAGCCTGGAATTGTGGACAAAAGCAAAATAAATCTTGGGGTCTGGGTGTGTGGGGCTAAAATGTCATCAAATGGTGCAGGTCTGTGGCTCAGATTCTGAATCAATAGTGGACCCTGGTGTGAAAAAGGTTGAAAACCACAGATTTTAGATAAATGTCCCATGCAGCAGCTCATGAGTTAGTGTAAAACACAACACTACAAGGGATTGACTGATTGACTCATTGGTTGGTTGATACACTGATTGATCAGTCCAGTTCATACGGCCTATTGGTTGGTCGTACATGGTAATTAGAAAACCCTGGTGCCGAGGGGCACGGTTACATGGTGGTTACATGGCGGTTAGTGCTGTCGCCAAACAGCTAAAGGCCCTGTGTTTTGATTCCCGCTAGGGATGTTGCTGTGGGTGCTGGCGGCATGTCTCCTCCTCCACGTCATCAGTGCCCATATCTGAGGCGGAGTTTGCGAAAGGGCCTTTAGTTTGCAGACAGGGTAGATACCCTGACAAAAACATGCAGTAATCATGGACTCTAAACTGCCTCCCCCTGGCCACCCGGGGTGCCTGATGGAGGGGACAGGAACTGCATGGTTGGAATAACGTGTTCCTTCCACGCGCTACGTCCAACCAGGGAAACTCACTCCTGCCAGGTGAAAAGAAGGCAGCTTGGACTCCTCATGCACTGAAGGAAGCATGAGGCCAGTCTGTTCCTCCCCCAGGTTGGTGGAGGGTGTGAGAGGCCAGGATCACGTTAGGAATTGGCACTGGGAATTGGCACTGGGTGAAAAATGGGTTACAAAATCGTGGGATGAAACCAAAGAAAACGAAAAGTGATTTATTGTGAACACATGCAAATGGCTTGCTCTGTCCCATGAATTCTGAACATCGAAGCATGTCGTATGTGTGTGTGTGTGTGTGCGTATGTCGGTGCAGTGCTTGGAGATTGTAGATAGGCCCTTCATTTACGGATGATGTCTGGAGATGCTGTAAGAGGTTTTTGATGTCTCTCTCTCTCTCTCTCTCTCTCTCTCTCTCTCTCTCTCTCTCTCTCTCTCTCTCTCTCTCTCTCTCTCTCTCTCTCTCTCTCTCTCTCTCTCTCTCTCTGTCTCTCTCTCTTACGCACACGCGTGCACGCAGGCTCTGCCGCAATGCATTTCAAATAAGAGAGGGGGAAGATCCAAATAGGCTATGCATTTATGCAGAGCGCCGTGGGAGCATAAGGCTATCTGCTTACGCGTGTATGAGTAATGGGACATCCACGGAGGGGCTGAAAGATAATGCCCCCGCGCACGTTTATGCTTGTACCGCCGAAGCTTTGTCTCCCCCGCTCCGTCCGCACCTCGCCATATGTGTGTGTGTGTCAGCATGTCGTGATGCGCGCACACGTGAGTGAAAGATTTGATGCGCGCGCGTGCGTGAGTGGGTATATGTGTCTCTGTGTGTGTGTGTGTGTGTGTGTGTGTATATGTGTGTGTGTGTATATGTGTGTGTGTGTGTGTGTGTGTGTGTGTGTGTGTGTGTGTGTGTGTGTGTGTGTGTGTGTGTGAGCGTGTGTGTGTGTGTGAGCGTGTGTGTGTGTGTGAGCGTGTGTGTGTGTGTGTGTGTGTGTGTGTGTGTGTGTGTAAGGTGAAGTCCCCACAAGTATCTACAGGGGCGGATTGGCACATATTTTCCCACCGGGACAATTTTTGCCTTGGCAAAAGGGGGGGGGGGGGGGGGGGGGGCAGCTTGTTAACCAGATGTAACTCTTTGAGAGCGTGAAAATGAAACCAATTTGGTTTCATTTTTAAACCCTCAAGAGTTAAAATATTCATCACGTGAATTAGCCCAACTTAGTCTACACAACTAGAGAAAGTAGAAGATTAATGGTCATTTTGATCTGTATGTATCCAGGCGAGCATCTAGCGCATTCTAGTGCATTTTGGAAGTGCCACTAGTGCATTTTGGATCTTGTCCAGGCCACTAGGTGGCGCAGGCCACCGGGAAAACTCCCTGTACTCCAGATGGCCAATCCGCCCCTGAGTATCTATAAGAATTGCTGTATAGTCCAGGCAAAATGAATTTTCAAGTGGAATAAATTGTAACATGGGATTTTTCTTCACAGATCATTTCTTTGAGGTCTCCAGAACAACATATTAAAAGTCCCGAAAAATCCCAGTTGCGCAAATATGTTTAATATCATAAAGTAATAGAATACATAGGCTCCAATGGAGTGATAGCCCCGCCCCCTCCTATACAAACCCATTATAACTTAAAACTCCATTTTAACCATGATGGATTATTCAAAAACAACCCATCTTTTTTCTGGTGACTGATATTGTCCTCCTAATACGTGAGAGGACCATGGAATTTCATTCACAAGTTTCAGTTATTTTTAAAATATTGTTTTGGAAAATGTAGCTGCCTCCATATCTGGCTATGCCCATCCAAATGAATATTAAAAAATAAATAAATGAAACCTGTAAATGAAATTCCACTGCCCTCACCTTTTTCTGGTGACTGATATAGTCCTCCTAATATGTGAGAGGGCAGTGGAATTTCATTTACAGGTTTCATTTATTTATTTATTTAATATTCATTTGGGTGGTCATAGCCAGATATGGAGGCAGCTACATTTTCCAAAACAATATTTTAAAAATAACTGAAACCTGTGAATGAAATTCCACTGTCCTCTCACGTATTAGGAGGACAATATCAGTCACCAGAAAAAAGATGGGTTGTTTTTGAATAATCCATCATTGTTAAAATGGAGTTTTAAGTTATAATGGGTTTGTATAGGAGGGGGCGGGGCTATCACTCCATTGGAGCCTATGTATTCTATTACTTTATGAAATTAAACATATTTGCGCAACTGGGATTTTTCGGGACTTTTAATATGTTGTTCTGGAGACCTCAAAGAAATGATCTGTGAAGAAAAATCCCATGTTACAATTTATTCCAATTTTAGGTAAAACATGAGCTAAAATTACTGGCCTAGTAGTAGACAATTTTGCTTGTAAAAAAAAAAGGGAATGTACTGTAGACCTTGAGTCCGTTCTGTACAGGGAACATCTTTTGGCGTTCTAAGCCTCATGTTATACTTTTTTTTTTTTGCAAAATCGTGAAAATGATGTTCAAATCTTTGAATATATTCTGTCGAAGAAAACCTTTTTAACTCAGATCTTTGCTTCTGGGGGATAACTGGAACAACATGTTTTCAGACGGTGCTCTGCAACCAAGTATAAACAATTCTGGAGGTCCTTGGCTTGAAATGTATTTGAGCAATTTCAGAAAAACTTAAATCTAGTGTCGGAAGCTAGACTATAGTGTCAGAAATTACAATCTGGGGGCACGGTGGCACAGTGGTTTGTGCTGTCGCCTCACAGCTAGAAGGTCCTGGGTTTGATTCCCGCTAGGGGCGCTGCTGTGGGTGCTGGCGGCGTGTCTGCTCCTCCGCGTCATCAGTGCCCATACCCGAGGCAGGGTTGGCGAAAGGGCCTTTCTGTGTGGAGTTTGCATGTTCTCCCCGTGTCCCCTAGGGTAGATACCCTCACAAAAACATGCAGTAATCCTCTAAACTGCCTCCCCCTGGCCAGCCGGGGCGCTTGATGGAGGGGACTGGAACTGGTTGGAATAACGTGTTCCTTCCACGCGCTACGTCCAACCAGGGAAACTCCCCCCTGTCAGGTGAAAAGAAGGCGGCGCGACTCCTCATGCCTTGAAGGAAGCATGAGCCCAGTCTGCTGCCTCCCCAGGCTGGTGGAGGGTGTGTAGAGCCCGGGATCACATTAGGAATTGGCACTGGGTGAAAAAATGGGTTACAAAATCGTGGGATAAAAAAAAAAATAAAAAAAAAATACAGTCTGGTGTCAGAAATTAGAATCTGGTTGTCAGAAACTAGAATCTGGTTGTCAAAAACTAGAATCTGGTGTTGGAAACTAGAATTTGGTGTCAGAAACTAGAATCTGGTGTCAGAATCTAGCGTCAGAAACTATAAAACCTAGTGGTGGCAGAAACTAGAATCAAATCTAGCTTTAGGTTTTGGTCTGTTCGATTTCTGCCTGATTCATAAGTGGTTCTGTCTCTAACATACCCGACCTACAAACTCACAATCACGTCAAAACGTGGCGCGCTGTGAGCTTCTACAACCCCAAATCCGTTGAAATTGGGACGTTGTGTAAAATGTAAATAAAAACAGAATGCATTGATTTGCAAATCGTTTTCAACCTCTATTCAGTTGAATACAACACAAAGACAATATAATTAATGTTCAAACTGATAAACTTTATTGTTTTTTGAAATTATACAATCTTTTGTAAATTGATCCCTGCAACACGTACCAAAAAAGTTGGGACGGGGGCAACAAAAGATTGGGAAAGGTCATGAATGCACAAATAACGCCTGTTTGGAACATTCCACAGGTAAACAGGTTAATTTTAAACAGTTTAATATCGTTATTGAGTATAACAAGACCATCCCAGTCGCTCACAATCAAAGATGGGGCGAGGTTCACCACTTTGTGAACAATTCTGTGAGAAAATCATCCAACGGTTTAAAAACAATGTTTCTCAACATTCAATTGCAAGGAATTTGGTGATTTCATCATCTACAGTCCATAATATAATCAAAACATTCAAAGAATCTGAAGAACTTGCTATACTAAAGCGTCAAGGCCGAAAACCAACACCAAACACTTGTGACCTTTGATCCCTCAGGTGGCTCTGCATTAAAAACTGACATCATTGTGTAAGGGATATTATTGTGTGGACTCAGGAACACTCAGAAAACCATTGTCAGTTTACATAATTTGTCGCTACACCTGCAATTGCAAGTTAAAAATCTACCATCGAAAAGCAAAGCCATACATCAGAAAGGTTGGTTTGAAAAAAAAAACAGAAATGCCTTCTCTGGGTCCACTATCATTAGAAATGTGGACTCATCAGACCACAGCCCACTTTTCCACTTTGTGTATAACCATTTTAAATGATATTGTACCCAGAGAAGGCATTTCTGGTTGTTTTTCTAGTTGTTTTTTCAAACCAACCTTTCTGATGTATGGCTTTGCTTTGCATGGTAGAGTTTTAACTTGCAATCGCAGGTGTAGCGTCAAATTCTGTAAACTGACAATGGTTTTCTGAGTGTTCCTGAGTCCACACAGTAATATCCTTTACACAATGATGTCAGTTTTTAATGCAGAGCCACCTGAGGGATCAAAGGTCACAAGTGCTAGATGTTGGTTTTCGGCCTTGATGCTTTAGTATAGCAAGTTCTTCAGATTATTTGAATGTTTTGATTATATTATGGACTGTAGATGATGAAATCACCAAATTCCTTGCAATTGAATGTTGAGAAACATTGTTTTTAAATCGTTAGATGATTTTCTCACAGAATTGTTCACAAAGTGGTGAACCTCGCCCCATCTTTGATTGTGAGCGACTGGGATGGTCCCGTTATACTCAATAACAATATTAAACTGTTTAAAATTAACCTGTTTACCTGTGGAATGTTCCAAACAGGCGTTATTTGTGCATTCATGACCTTTCCCAGTCTTTTGTTGCCTCCGTCCCAACTTTTTTGGTACGTGTTGCAGGGATCAATTTACAAAAGATTGTATAATTTCAAAAAACAATAAAGTTTATCAGTTTGAACATTAAATATACTGTCTTTGTAGTGTATTAAACTCAATATAGGTTGAAAACGATTTGCAAATCAATGCATTCTGTTTTTATTGACATTTTTCACAACGTCCCAATTTCAACGGATTTGGGGTTGTACGTTGTTGGCTGTGTTTGGCGCTTCACGAAAACGTTAATAATGTCAAGGTCCTCAGAAGTAAGTGAGTAGTGTTGTGTGTGTGTGGGTTTGTGTGTCTGTGCGTGTGTGTGTGTGTGCACGTGCGCGGAGACAATGGAAACGCATTACACAGGACAATGTTTCTTGCTTACACATAGTTTGATGTAATGGATGCCTCTCCGCGCCTCTCTCTCTCTCTCTTCCCGGGTCACATCCTTAAACGACGATGTCAGCGTTCGCACACTAAGAGACTGTTTCTCTGCATTTTCCGTCATCGCGGCGCCATTAATCTCTCCTTTTCCTCTCGGCTGCGCTCCCGTCCATCTCTCCCTCTCTCTCTCGCCTCTAGAGAGAAAAAAAATGTTGTTTTTTTTATATTGAATATGCGAGCCCAACATTTTGGATTAATATCATCATTTATCTGCCAGTATCCTGCAGTAGCTGTGCCAATTTCACAGCCTGTTTTCAAACCAATCTGTTAAAAATTGTAGATGTCGCAAAGCAACAGGTTGTGTGCTTGCACTGTACGTCTGATATTTCGCCCCCAAATTTAGACTTAACTTTTGTAACAATAAAACAACACGTTGGTCATCTGAAAGCATATGTTTTTGGCATTTTTTTTCTCTTTTTCAAGGTACTAGTGGTCCTTGAGAGGGTCCCAGCTGGTCCACAGCTAAATAGTAATGTTGGTTAAACAGATGTAACTCTTTGAGAGCGTAAACACGAAACCATCTGTATTAGCCCCAAGTCTACACAAATAGAGAATGTAGAAGATTAATGGACATTTTGATCTGGACGTTAATTTGACTGTTTTGTCTCTGAAATCCAGCCTGGAATTGTGCACCAAAAGCAGGAGAAATCTTTAGTTTTCGTGGTCTGTGGGGGTTAAAAATGTCCTCAAATGCAGGCCCTGGTGTCAAGAAGGTTGAAACTCACTGGTGTATCGGAGGCGGCGGTCTTCTTCTGTTACCTAATGAAACAGTAGTAGTATATGAAACTATCCGTAGCACCAAAAAAGTAAGGCTGGTGAAAATACTTAATCAATGGGATAAAATTAATTTTGTTGATTAATCTGATTAAAATTTTTAACACAATTAACTCATGTGCACACTGACTGAACCCACTGAGTATTTTCTCATTGAAAAAAAAGGGTAGAGCACGGTTTTACGGAGACGTATAGCTGTGTGTCTCCCTGTAACCAGAGCCATAGAGTATGGCTGTAGGATCTACAAGCGTTGAGGGCTTGAAGATCACCTATTTTGATAAATCTTTTAAAGATAAGTGGTTATTTTTTTCACAGATTCTGTTTCTATTTTAAATGTTGAAATCCTGTACAGGAAAACATGCATGCTTTGGACATTGTTCGAATGGTGATTAATCATGATTAAATTAATTTTGAAGCTGTGATTAATCGGATTAAAAATATTAATCATTCCACAGCCCTAAAAAAAAGTTAAAAGTGCTTTATCGTGCATCAGACTGAATTGGTTTACAGCTTAGATATTGGCCAAACGGTATAAATGACTTTTCTCTCCTCTCTCTCTCTCCTCAGTATCTGACAGCGGTGCGTTGGGAGGCTCGGCGGGCGGCGGTGGAGGGGGCGGAGCTCCCGGCGGGGCCCAGGACGCGCCCCAGACGACGTCGTCCCGCTTCTCCTCTGGGTCCCTGCCCACCTACCTGCCCGTCCAGTGCCAGCTGAGCGGCGCCGCCCCGGACTCCGCCTACTTCCTGCGCGACGCCAACCAGGACGTGATGCGTAACGGCAGCCTGGCGGCGCGCAGCGAGCCTTTCCTCCTGAGGCAGCTGGAGGCCGGCGCCGCCTCCTCCCAAGGTCAGCATTATTTGTTATATATTACAGTATATACAGGGGCGGATCTAGGCACGGGCATGGGGGGGCAATGCCCCCCCTGAATGCCATGACTGCCCCACCAAACATGATGGCATGCAAAACAACCCAAGATATTTCTAACTACTGCTAACTAACTACAGCTGTGTCACCACTAAACCAACAGCATTTCATCATTGAAAACAGAAAACTCTCTGAGTCAGACCTGCAGCTTTATGCATGCTGCGTGTCTGTTGCAACTTCAACAACAATTGATGTTATTATTGATGCTTTACTCGACCAATAAAAGTCCTATCGGCAAAAATGGTATGGGTGCGGCCCGTGTCGCTTCCCGCCATGGGCGATGAAGCCGCTCCCATAGCATTTTCTCCTGTGAGTATGGTCTCAGTGGTCCCTGAGAGGGTTCCAGGTGGCCCCCAGGCTAAATGACAGAGAGTTAGTTAAGCAGATGTAACTCTTGAGAGCATAAACATGAAACCAAATTGACCCGCAACATAAACATGAAACTCTCTCAAGAGTTATAACATCCATCACCTGAATGGCAACGGCATGTAAACAACCAAATGTGTAGCTAACCAAATGGACCCGCTAACGGCGTGCTGGAACTAAATGCGGAAACGCACCACAGATTGATATGAACACAGCTGTTTGCACTTTGGGGACCTCGATTATGCAGCGGTCCAATATAGAGCGGAGCGGTGAATTATAGTGTAATATGTTACCGCTCACGTGACCAGAACGCGGGCTTTAGATTGGAGCATTCATTCAAGCCATGTAATAAATATGTATAGTATATATGTTCATATTATTTATTTTATTTTAGTTTTATTTATTATCATCAGTTTAGTTTAGAGTCCCGTCGGGGCTATTTGTTAGCCAATGACAAAGCTTACAGGGATTTCTTGATGATCTAACTAAAGGAAGACCAGCTCAGTGGCCTTGTGGTTACTTGAGTGTCTGCCCTGAGATTGGGAGGCCGAGGTTTGATTCCCGGCTGGGTCATACCAAAGACTCTAAAAATGTGACCCAATGCCTCCCTGCTTGGTACTCAGCATCAAGGGTTGGATTAGGGGATTGGGGGTAAGTCCCTGCGACATACTTGCGTCATGTCCAGGGGCTGTACTTATGCATCAAGCTACCTCACGCTACAGAAACAGGAGATAGGCTCCTGTCCTACAGTATATGAGAAAAGTTTGGTAAAAAGCCTTTCATCGAATAGTTAGAGCATCCTCCCTGTTATTTTTTCCCATGTGTCAACTTACTTGACACATGGGTGCATATAACTGGAAAAAATCTATAATAAATTGATAAAAGGCTTTACCAAACTTTTCTCAGTTGATCCTTATATATTTTGTCCCGTAGAATTTGTTTCTGCAATGTACATTTTTGTAATTTACATAATTAATTAATTAATTATAATTAATTATGCAAATTATCCCATTAACTATGCGTGACACAAAAATGTATCAAGCAGAATCGGATTTAAAAATCATGTTAAGAACAACTGAGAAAAGTTTGGCACACCTTTATTCAGGTTTTTCTTTTAGTATTAGCCCTGCCTATTAACCCTGCCTGCTCCTCCTCAGCCTCCTCCCTGCTACCAGCGGTGAACTGCAGCTACCTGAACGTCAGTGCAGAGCAGACGGTCCCTCTGGAGCTGCTGCAGGGACCGCTGGCCGGCACCGCCACCACCACCACCACCCGCCAGGCCGCCACCCTCAACTGGAAGGTCAAAGGTCACGTGGTGCTGCCCAGCGTGGGCTCCACACGCCCCTGGATCCAGGTAACAATACTCACTGGTTTAATCACCAGAGACCGGCTTGTACATTGTCTTCTCATTGGCTGCATGGCAGCAAATCAGGTCTCGGGCCTTGTGTGTAGGCCGAAAGCCTATACCACCAGCCCTGGGCCTGAGTTCACCAAATAATTACCCAGAATAATTAAAACCTGCAATTCAAAAGCTCCAGAAATCACCTGACCCCCCAATTAAAAATGTTACTGTACTCCCCGGCTTTGTTCATCATGAGTTGAAGCTCTTGATGACTGGTTTTAATTATTATGGATAATTATTTGGTAGGCCCAGGCCCAGGCCTGGTGGTATAGGCTTTTGGCCTATACACAGAAGGCCAGACTTGATTTGCTGCCATGCAGCCAATGAGCATGGCCCCACACCTGATTTGCTGCCATGCAGCCAATGAGAAGACTTACACCATACCTGCTACACCACAGCGATGGAGAATACCAGCCATTGTCTATCTAAAGAAGCATCAAAAAAGGGGAGGTGGGTCGCACGACAGGTTGCAGGAGAGTTGTAGTTTATTAATTTCTGCTTACATTTCTTTGTACTTTGCAGTAGATGCACACAACAGTTTCAGGCGTGCGACCCACCTCCCCTTTTTTGATGTGATACATTTGTTTGGATAACGCACCAGCCAACGTTGTGACGCGGTGGTAATACAAGAATTTGTATCTAAAGAAGCATCCCATTTTTTTCTGAAATAATCGCAACATTGATTCTCTCAAAGCGGGTTCAGTGGGTTCGCTCAAAACCATTTCGCGTCAAGGACCCCCAGCCGTGATGAATGTAATAGCGCTGCCGACCCCAATCTCGAACCGCGCCGTGTCGAGGGCCCTCGAAATGATATGCACTTACCTCGCAAAATATTCTGTTTCAGGGAAGCAAAGATTGAGAAGAAAAATAACAAAAACATTGAAAATCTATTCAGATTCAGAAGATTTGAACAAAATTGTCATTTTTTAATATCACTGTGCTTTATATTAAAGTGTAATTTTGGAAAAAAAAATAACACCCCAGTAACAAGATATGCACATGCACACACTCTACAGGTCAAAAGTATGCGTACCAAGACGTAACACTTGCTCAATCCTAGCTTCGGCCTCCAGGCTTACCTCATCTGCAGTGTGCCTAGGCACGATCTAAGGTGGCACTTCCGCCATGTAAACTTTTCCACTTTTCATCCAATTGCGGCATGGTGCTTCAGAAAACGTATTTCCCATGGAAACATTTTCTTTCTCCCTTTGTCCTCGTGAAGCCGTTGTAAAGGTTTAAAAGATGTACTCTTGTGCGCTTTGCACACTACTGTAACCGCTGTGTCGAAATCTTTGTCGAAATTCATTTTTGGTGAAGATAAGAGTCTAGATGCGAAACAGAAATACAGCCATACTGTGTGATGTAAGTACAGTGTTACACAGCACTGCTGCAACTCCCGCGTAAGTCTCACCCAGTGTGGCTGGATCCTGATTGGAGGAACCTTTGCTCTTTTCTTATTGGATGAAGGCTTTGACTCCCAAAAGCACACCCTGAAACTAGGCTTTTTTGTCTCCTGTAGTTCACTGGGGAACAGAGAGGAACCCCTCATATCGCCACCACACACTGTAGTAGCAAGATGATTATCACAAAAAAAAAAAAAAAACGTGACACTGAATATACCTTTAAATATCCAAGCTCATCTAGGGTAAATAGTGGTTATTAGCGGCAGTAAAAAGTGCACTGTTTGCCTCTGAGAGGAAGGTTGTAAACATGAAAATGCATATGAGCACAACAGGCAGTCCCAGCGCCGTTCGTGGGCTGTTGTCTGCTGTATTTACGCGTCTCTTTTTCTTAGTACTCGGAGATTTAGATACTCATTTCACTCTAAATTAATTTCACGGCCATCACTTTGCCTCCCCGGCGGGTGCTTATGGCTACTTGGGGAGACAAAATGGCGCCTCCTCCTCCTCTTCCATACATTTTCCCTTGTAAGCAGCAGCAGCAGCTCCCGAAAAAGCAATAATGCGAGGGAACGCAATAAATAGTTTTATCACATACCTAGCGTTTATTTGCCCCGGGTGCACGTGGAGGGATATAAAACGACTGAGAAGCACGATTAATGTTGGCTCCGTCAGCCCTACGGGGATCGTACGGTCCAGTTTGACCCGTCAGCGCGTCGCGCTGAAGCCGTACCGTCCCATGGGCTGATATGGCAGGCCGCCGATGCGGCAAATGTCCGGCCGTTCGCAAACAATGGTGATGCCTGAATTATGCTCATTTGCTGGTATACAGCTCGATAGTGGGTGGCACATCTGCAAACTTGCAGTGCGCTGTGAACTTGCGTAGCTGTTTTCCGTGGGTGACACCTGAGTGCAACTCTTTGCATCCGTGGACAGCACTGTTCAGCTAGCTTTCACATACAGTACATGTCACACTGCTGCGCCTCCGTTCATATCAGTAAAGACGCCATGTTTGTTTCTTTTGAGATATCTGGTGGCATGGAGAAACATTTCTGTGGGTGTTGAGAGATTCTAAAGGCTCTTACTGTACGTACTACAGTCAGTTTGGGTGAAAGGATTTTTCAGTTGCGGTGTCGTTTTTCAAGGGTTAATATCTATGCAACCCGGGGGCGGATGTAACATTTCCAAATTGGGGGGCAGGAGAAAATAGTATGGGGCGGCTTCATCGCCCGTGTCACGAATGGTTACAAGACTTACGTATATAGGGAAAGTACACTTCAAAATAATAACCTAATAATCAGTTGTTGTTGAAGTTGCAACAGACACGCAGCATGTATAAAGCTTAAAGGTCTGAGAGAGTTTTCTGTTTTCAATGATGAAATGCTGTTGGTTTAGTGGTGACACAGCTGTAGTTAGTTATTAGCAGTAGTAGTGTTTCAAATCATTTTTAATATAAGCACTTTAACTTGAAATATCTTGGGTTGTTTTGCATGCCATCACGTTTGGTGAGGCAGATTGGGCATTTAGGCGGTCATTGCCCCCCATGCCCATGCCTAGATCCGCCCATGCTCAAAAACGCTGGCAGCGTGAGCGGACCATACTGTGTATTATGTTCTACAGAAACTCTGGCAGTAAACAAGTTAATACGAGCGGAGTTGCATTCCAAAGCCCAGCTGCCATTCCGACTGTACGTGACTCCGGTGCGCAGTTAGGATTAGATGCAGGCCTAGTAGTGTTAATATCTGAGAGGTTTATCCGTCTCCGAGGAACCCAAACAGACGGAGGAGGAATAAAAGTGACCTTCAGTGGTTCCGAGGATGGTCATGGAATGAATGCCTTGTTTCTTTTTCTTTCTTTTTTTTTCCAGCCAACTCACTCCTCACATTGCTGGGAAAATCCCAACGGGTTCTTCGTACCCTTTTTGTTCACAAGTGCAGCTCCTTGTTGACAGTAATGCTGCCTATTACAGATGGTGTTGATTATACGCTGATGATCAAATGTTGTTTCCTTGTTGCCTTTGTGGATAGATAAGGCGCGCTGCTGTATGTGATAAACTAATTATCACCGCCGTTCCCGAGTGTCTCGAACGCTAAAGTCATACTGTGCTTACTCAAATAAACAAACACTATATGTTTGATAATTATAATCTTCCCCCGGCTAGGTTTCTCAGAACTATAATCCTCTTCTGTTTGTTTTATTTCATTATTATTATTTTACATATCTCTAAAGTTTTTTATTTTTATTTATTCTTTCCGCAAATATCTGCTGCACCAAGAGTGAGAAAAAATGACGTGTTTGAGAATGAATGAATGAATGAATGAATGAATGAATGAATGAATGAATGAATGAATGAATGAATGAATGAATGAATGAATACAAACAACAAAAGATAAAGGATTAATGTAAAGTCGATAAACTGGCGATTGAGTCCCTAAGGCACACAGTATGAGAACGAATCAGGCCTTGACACAATATATTTTCCATATTAAAATATATATTTATTAGGGCTGGGACTTTATCTGGTTCATTGAGATTAATTAATCACAGAAACAATAACGTGATTCAAAAAAATAAGTAATTTTAATCGCACATAGATTTTGCACCACAGAACCTTTTTCACTGGACAGATTTCGGTCGTCCCGGTGCATGCAATGGGAGAAGCAGCCGGTAACCAATAAGGGCTGCCATTGCTCAGAAACCCCCTTTATTCCGCCCTTCCATTGGTCCGAAATTACTGACGGTGTCTCTAACCCTCACCCTCAATGTAACACGTCACAGTGTGTGATTAAGAAAAACTCACTCCCACGCTACCCACCTGTTTTAAACTGACCAACAAAAATGCTTCCTGGGTCAAATATTGGTACGCTATTAGTTGAGATGAATTAATGACAAATGGACCCTTGCGCGTCCATTTGGTTTCATCTTTACACTCTCAAGAGTTAAAATATTCATCATGTGAATTAGCCCGAGTCTACACAACTAGAGAATGTAGAAGATTCATTCATTTTGATCTGTATGTTGGACTGTTTTGTTTCCCAAATCCAGCCTGGAATTGTGGTCAAAAGCAAAAGAAATCTTTAGTTCTGGGGGTCTTTGGGGGCTAAAATGTCAATGTCATCAAACAGTGGATCCCTGTGCTCAAAGGCTGAATAAATAATGCACATTGGTATCAAAAAGGTTTAAAAACAACTCCCGTTGCTTCTCTCCCCACCCATTCCAGGTGCTGTTCTACCTGACCGGGCGGCGCTGGGATGAGCCCGACCCACCTCCCCCGGGCCTGCTGCCCTGCGTTCGGGCCGTGGCCGTCCGTGACGCCCCGTCGTCGTCCGCCGCCACCGCCGCCGCGGCGACCGGCGACACGTCAGCGGGGTGGCCCTCGGCGGGGTGCCGGCTCTCTGCGAGGACCGGGGGCGGCGTGGGGGTCCCCGGGGTCTGCGTGGTGCGCCTGGAGCTCCCCAACGCCTGGTTCCAGCCGCCGCCGCCACAGCAGCAGCCCGGGCGGAAAAGACCGCCTCCTCCGCTGCAGCCGCCCGCCGCGGCGGCCGCCGCTAACGACGTCCAGCTGCCCTCGGTGGAGGTGTACTACACCGTGGTGGAGGGGGAGGAAGGGGGCAGCGGGGGTTGTCCCGCTGTCGTCGACGAGCCGTGGCGCGGTGGGGGAGGAGGAGGAGCGACAAATGCCGCTGGAGGGGCCGTCGGAGGAGGTGGAGGACCGGGCCTGGGGCTACACTCCGCCGGACAGTGGATGTCCCCCGGACCGCCACCACCGCCGGACGGCGGGGGTCTACAGGTAAAAGGAAATAAAAAAGGCTCAAATTCTGTCCAAACCCGCCCATGTAATAAATAAATAAATAAATAAATAAATAAATAAATAAATAAATAAATAAATAAATAAATAAATAAATAAATACATAAATAAATAAATAAATAAATAAACGCTGTCAGGATGTGTTAAAATTCCACATAATTGTCCTTTAAAGGTAGGGGAAGTGATTTCACTTTTGTCAGATATCACCCCCCATTTCTTTGTTTCTGTTAAAATGCTCTATTATAAGGTGTGCAGACCATACATGGAGTTTCCCCCTCCCCCACGTTAGCAGAGGAGCTACTAAAAGTTCCCCAGGTGGAGGGTGAATTCTCCTCCAATCAGGATGGAGCAGCAGGTTCACATAGCGTAGCTACTCTTGGGCGCCCCTAGTGCACCAGGCTGGTACTACACCATGAATTTCAAATCACTTACCCTACCTTTAACAGTAAACCGATAAAATATACAGTAGAGTAAACATGGGCTAATTAAAGGGGAACTCCACCCATTTTCAATATTTTACTATGTCATTGATGTACGTTCGAGGTGTTGTGTGGACTTGATTAAAAAAAAAAAAAAAAAAAAAAACATTCTGTGTTCCCAAGAAATGGAATGGTCTGAAGAAAGCCACTAACGTGGTGAAACATCATTGATGACATTGATGACATCATCAAGATGTATTTTCATGTTAATGGATTTCTTTAGCTTCTTTTTTTTCCCGAGAGTGTACAAATGGAACCCGTTAGGGTTCATTTGGTTGCATTTGTACGCTCTCAGAAAAAAAAATTAAAAAAATGGGTGGAATTCCCCTTTAACATTAAAAGGATAAAATATACAGTAGAGTAAACATGGGCTAATTAATGATTCAAGACGAATAAATAAATGGCAAAAATATATTTATTACAGGTATTTTACTTATTTACTTTTATTATGATTAAAGGCTAAAGGTCAAAGGTTAAAAATCATTAAAAAATGCAGTGCAAGTCCAGAGATTTTTTTTTTCTTTAATTGGGTTAATTGCAGCCCCTGTGGCGAGGTATTTCAAGGCAAATATCATGACTAATTGCAATGAAATACTAAACAATGAACATCAACCATGATATTTGTGTGTTAAAAACAACAAAAAAGATGATGCTTTTTAATTAATTAATGGGTTAATGTTACTAAAAGGCAACATTGGGCCTTGCAGGGTTAAGAAGTCATCATGTGACAATAACCCATTCAGTCATATTCATGCACTACATTGAAATTAAACCACGAAATCCTCTCAGATCAGTTCATGAAACTCTTTGTTTACATCAGTCCAGAGCCATATAGTGTAGACAGAGTTACACCAACTCACTGTTCACTTCATGGGGCCAGTCCAATGGCGGCTATTCTACATAGACTTCTATTGAGAATGGGGACAACAAATAGGGACAAGGCCTGGACCTGAAGCAGGCAGAAATCCACTGGACTCAGGCAACAGCCCAGCTTTAATGATCTTAAAACCCTTTATTTTAGGTTGTTTTGTAGTAATAGTACAACATAATCAAACCCCTAGTTGAAAACACTGTATTTCCAACTCCAGTTCGTCCCTCTTTTGGGCTGCACGAACAGCACTGGAGGGCTCCGTTTCTGACCCCTCAATAACACTTCTACTAGATGGCTCTGCATCAGCCTTGCTGCCTGACAGCAGGTGCAACTAGCCCCAATCAGAGAGAGAGAGAGCAGTGTTGCCAACTTGGCAGATTTGTCACTATATTTAGCTTTTTTTTCCAGACCCCCCTTACGCCAAAATTAGTGAAAAACTCCTGGCGGAAAATCTGGTGCTTTTTTACTTGTGAGTTGGGGCGAAATTGATTGACAGGCGCCAGAGATAAAACCCTCATTTTTCATCATTTTCCCTCCTATGATAGTGGTTTTCAACCAGTGGTCCCCAGGCTAAATGATGGACAGCTGGTTAACCAGATGACACTCTTTGAGGTCGTAAAAATGAAACCAAATGGACCCTTGTGGGTCCATTTGGTTTCATTTTTACACCCTCAAGAGTTAAAATATTCATCATGGGAATTAGCCCAACTTAGTCTACACAACCAGAGAATGCAGTAGATGAATGGTCATTTTGATCTGTATGTTCCAGGCGAGCATCTAGCGCATTCTAGTGCATTTTAGAAGTGCCACTAGTGCATTTTGGATTTTGGCAGCAGTTGGCAACACTGAGAGAGAGAGAGAGAGAGAGAGAGAGAGAGAGAGAGAGAGAGAGAGAGAGAGAGAGAGAGAGAGAGAGAGAGAGAGAGAGAGAGAGAGAGAAGAGAGAGAGAGAGAGAGAGAGAGAGAGAGAGAGCAGTGTTGCCAACTTGGCGCATTTGTCGCTATATTTAGCGCTTTTTCAGACCCCCCTAGCGCCAAAATTAGTGAAAAACTCCTGGCGGAAAATCTAGTGCTTTTTGGCTGGTGAGTTGGAGGGAAATTGATTGACAGGCGCCTAATTTTTCACCAT
>CM076972.1:55184176-55206676 GCA_039105355.1 Benthosema pterotum | reverse complement strand
TTTCCCAATTGGGGTGGCAGGAAAAAATGGTATGGGTACCGATACCATTTTCGGTTACACGGGCGATGAAGTCGCCCCCATACCATTTTTGGTTACAGGACTTTTGTTAGTCAAGTAAAGCATCAATAATAACATCAGTTGTTGTTGAAGTTGCAACAGACACGCAGCATGCATAAAGCTAAAGGTCTGACTCAGAGAGTTTTCTGTTTTCAATGATAAAATGCTGTTGGCTTAGTGGTGCCAAAATTGTAGTTAGTAGCAGTAGTAGTGTTTCAAATCATTTTAATTTGAAATACTCACTTTAATTTGAAATATCTTGTGTTGTTTTGCATGGCATCGTGTTTGGGGGGGGGGGGGGGGTATTTAGGGGGGCATTGCCCCCCCATGTCCATGCCTAGATCTGCCCCTGATAAAAGAACTGCTTTTGTGAAGACCAGGAAATGTTCTAGATTCACTTGGCCTTCAACAAGTAGTGATGCACGCGCGTGCGCACACACACACACACACACACACACACACACACACACACACACACACACACACACACACCACACACACACACACACACACACACACACTGCACGCACTGCAGCAGACTCCTGAGTTTGACAGCTGTCACCTTTGTGTACCACTGTGTACTGGGCTTCTTTCAGGAGCCCGCTAATGCAAATGACAACCTCATGAATATTCATCAGTTTGATGTCTGCAGAGGAAGGGAAAAGAGAGAGGGAAGATGGAAACTATTTAGTCTCATGCAGGACATCTCATGCAATATATATAAACATGCACTTACTGTATCCACAATGTTTATGAACACATTTATGTCAATGTGAGACATCAATGTCAGACATAAAAAATCTGTTGTTTCTGAGTAGTTTATTATGCAATTCTCTAAGTCTACATACAGGCTACAGGGGTTGTCACTAAGGTCTCCGAGGTACTTGCCCATCGGGCAAGTGCAAGTCAGGTTCTACTTGCCCTCAGGTCATGGTCACTTGCCCCCCAAAAATATATTGTAAATTTTGCATTTAAGTTTACTTCCTACTTGGGTGCTTCAAACCAGGGGTTTTCAGGTGTTCCAGGTGGTCCCCAGCTAAGTTGGTTAACCAGATGTAACTCTTGAGAACGTAAAAATGAAACCAAATGGACCCTTGCGGGTCCATTTGGTTTCATTTCTACACTCTCAAGAGTTAAAATTCATCATCTTAATTAGCCCAGGTCGCAATGACCACCTTCAAGACAAATTTATCTTGTGTTGTGTTATTGCGCAACTTGCCCGATCGGACAACCAGGTAGCAGTCTTCACTTGCCCCACCATTTTTTTTTTACTTGCCCCGGGCAAGCGGGCAAGTGTTAGTGTCAAGCCCTGAGCTACAGTACTAGCCTGACTATCAGACTTGAGTTCATCTTCCAGTCTGACTTTGCATGCTGCCTGAACGATTTCAAGAGGGAAGGGTTTTTTTTCATAACAACCAAACCAGAGGGTGTTGTCAATCATGTGGCCAATGGGGCCAGCCCATTGGCCACATGTAGCCATTGTATCATCTGTCAGTCGGGAGACCATAGCATGTCCAAAGCTGTTACGTTTCAGTTGTTCAATTTCGATCTACCAGCTTGACGTACATCCCTTGCTGCTGTGTCGAGTTTGTGCAGTAGATACGATGCATTTTGTTGTTTTCGATTAAGTACAATGAAGTTTATACGCAGCATTCGTTTGCGAAGAAACACAAAAAGTTAGTATTCGGAGGTAGGATGTTTCTTTTTGACAGCAACGACATGTTTCTCACACACTGTCTGTCCCCCGAGAACAGATATATCTTCTGCCCAAAAAAACTGAAGGAAAAAAAGCAACTAAAAAACTAAAAAAAAAAAAAGTTGATAGAGCTCTGATCTAGCTCATTTTTGGCAGGAGCACCTTTTGGTGTTCTAAGCTTCATTAGCATAATTAGCATTATTTAGCATTACCTAGCATTATTGGCATTTTTGACAATACCTAGGATTAGCATTACTTAGAATTATACGCCTTACTGACTTAGCATTAGCAATACCTAGCATTACCAGCATCACCTACCTAGTATTATTATCATTATTAACACTACTTAGCATTAGTATTACTTAGCATTATTAGCATTACTTGGCATTACTTTAGCTATTGAAAAAAATATCAGACCTAGGTCTGATATTATTGAAAATGGTGAAAATGTGGCAGAAATCTCAGAATTTTTTTTTCAGTTCAGAATGCTCTAGACTAAAGCTGCTGCACCCGAATCCTATCTCCGCCACATCCGCGTCAGCCGACTGTAGGGATTTACGGCTGACAAAATGACAGATTGTGCCGATTTATCACTAGCGCACAGATAACGTTTTCCACCAGCACACAGCCGCCGTGCATTACCATAACAATGGACACGGCGGCTCCTGTGGGCTCCCTTCAACTCCACGGAAAACCACAGAGTTTCTCGCCCGATTTAAACTTTTGCTCCCACGGGAGAGAGAGCGACTACAGGGAGGGAATTTTATATTTCGTTTTTATTTATTTATTTATTTTGGTTACACACAGACACACGAAGACGACCACCGATGAGAAAACTTGAGAAAGCTCAGTGAGGATGGATTCTATTTAGTTTTCTCGTGCGCGGTGGTGGAAAAAAAAATCACATTTTTTTGTTTTACTTTATAGTAGAAACTATCAATACACTGCATTGTGTAAGGAAGTCAAAATGTATGCGCTCGAGGCAACTAAACTCTTTTTACAGTGTATATATATATATATATTACAGTATATGCTTGGCATTTGCTCTGATACCGAAACGAGACAATATGAGGGCCTAGGCAAAAGCAAGACGAGAACGAACTTCAGACGAGACAATGAGACAACTACAACACTAGTATACAGTAATATACGGTATATAACAGGTATGGTACAATTCGGGAGTTTACTTGAGTTTGCTGGTTAAGTTAAATGTGGCTTTCCTGTCATATACACAGCCGTATTGCACATGTTTTGCACAGTGAAATATCACTATAGATATTGGCTATCGGTTATACGGTGGTTTTAAACATCGGTGTCAGTATTGTCCCCAAGAATTAATTTAAGGCTGTGTCATGTGTGTAAATGACGAGTCTGTTTCAGCCATGAGATTTTCTCAAAGCTCCGACAAAGTTTTTACGGTAGGACATGGCTGTGCAGTATAGCACTTCATAAATCTCAGGTGGACCTTGGGCGGGCCCCGCACGGTCATTCCCAGAGCGAAGTTGATAAATGATGGCTGTGTCTGTCCGATCGTTTTCACAGTTAGGGTGTATCGGTCGAGGAGCCAATGGAGCGTGGCGGTGCCGAATGTCGCTCAGAGTCACTATAGGACGCGATGTCCTCGAGGCCTCACACGGGGCACCACACTATATGGTTGTCTATCGGTGTGTGAACCCAAAGGGGTTTCGTCTAATGTGGCTAAAGGGCCCAGTGTCACAGAGGAGTCATGAAGATGAGATGGGAAAAGGTAGAGGCCAGGAGATGATCAGAGATATGTGGTGGAAACTATGTTTACTTTGAGCACTGTAATGTAAATTTGAGGTACATTTATTTTCAGTTCATTATTTGTAGTTTTTTGTTTTACTTTTACTCTATGCCAGTGGCATTCGACTAGTGGTCCGGAGGCCACCAGTGGTCCTTGAGAGGATTCCAGGTGGTCCCCAGCTAAATGATGGAGTTTTGGTAACCAAATTGACCCTTACAGATCTGTAACTCTTGAGAGCGTACAATGAATCAAATGTACCCTTATGGGTCCAAGAGTTAAATGATATTTAAACATCTGAATTACTTAATTGTCAAGAATCTACACATTTAGAAGATGTAGAAAAAATGTTATTTTGAACAACATTTGGTCAATGCCAGTCTAACCAGTGATCAGACACAGGGGTAAGGGGTTGGCATTATGGTGAATATGCATATGCAGTGGCGGTTCTAGAGTGATTTACTCCCTGGGCGAAATCCCGTACTGGCGCCCCCCCCGACAATGCCGCCCTGGGCGGCTGCCCATAATGCCCATGCCTAAAACCGCCCCTGTGAATATGCCAGTCTAACCAGCAATCAGACACAAGGCTAAGGGGTTGACATTGTGGCACGTAACATTTGTGACATTTGAGTGGGGACTCCGCTATTCCCGGTTCCCGGTATTCCCGATCTATTTGTAGCCTATCATTATATATACATTATTCTCTGCAGGTATCGGTATTTGTTATCGGCTAACACAGAGATCGTGGCATCAGGATCGGTGTATTAAAAATGTACTTTTGCTATGGCAAAACTATAACTCTATGAGACACTTGGATGGTCAGTTCATTTCGAGCAATAAATCCAGATAATGTGTATTAAGACATTAAAACGCACTTCGATTTGTTTTGTGTGTGTGTGTGTGTGTGTGTGTGTGTGTGTGTGTGTGTGTGTGTCCGTGCGTGCGTGTGCGTGTGCGCACGCGGCGGGCGGGCGGGCCCTCTGCCCACGGGTTGATCGTGACGAGAGAGCAGATGAAATGAGAGGAGTTGAGATGAGATTAGGGGAAATGTAAAACCCAGTGACATTACGCAGACGGAAGAGGTACAGTAAAACGAGAACGGAAGGTCGAAGACCCCGGGGCGATGATAAGCTTTTCCTGTTTTAATTGATATTTCCATTCAGTGGTTAAAAGGTGCCTGTGTGTGTGTGTGTGTGTGTGTGTGTGTGTGTGTGTGTGTGTGTGTGTGTGTGTGTGTGTGTGTGTGTGTGTGTGTGTGTGTGTGTGTGTGTGTGTGTGTGTGTGTGTGTGTGTGTGGTACTTGGTGCAGGGGCGGATGTAACATTTCCCAATTGGGGGAGGGGGGGGGGGGCAGGAGAAAATGGTATAGGGGCAGCTTCATCGCCCGTGTCGCTTCGCGCCACAGGCGAAGAAGCCGCGCCCATACCATTTTCGGTTACAGGACTTTTATTAGGCAAGTACAAGCATCAATAATAACAACAGTCGTTGTTGAAATTGCAACAGACACGCAGCATGCATGAAGCTAAAGGTCTGACTCAGAGAGTTTTCTGTTTTCAATGATGAAATGCTGTTGGTTTTAGTGGTGACACAGCTGTACTTAGTTAGTAGCAGTAGTAGTGTTTCACATCATTTTAATTATTAGCACTTGAATTTGAAATATCTTGGGGTTGTTTTGCATGCCATTACTGTATGTTTGGTGGTGGGGCAGACTGGGCATTTAGGGGGGCATCGCCCACCCTCATGCCCATGCCTAGATCCGGCCATGACTTGGCGGTGGTATATGGTTCGTTCTGTAGGTCATTTGAGGAGAGCTGAGGAGGGAAACTAATGGTTGTGCTACGCTGCCCTGTTCACCTTGACACACACACACACACCCACACACACACACACACCCACACACACACACACACACACACACACACACACACACACACACACACACACACACACACACACACACACACACACACACACACACACACACACACACACGAGGTGGCGATGGGTGGCCACTTCACCTACATCCACATCCACTTTGTCTTGCAACCCCCTGCAGTGTACAGTGCTGCTGCTGAGATGTAACGTAGATAAACTATATCTCCTCTCCTCCTCCTGTTCCCTTTCCTCTCACCTCCCCCAATCCTGTCTTAAAGGGGAATTCCACCCGTTTTCAACATCGTACTACCGTCATTAATAGGGATGGGCAGATAGTATGTCGGCCATGCCGGTTTTATTGGCAGATAAAGGCTTTAAAGGGGAAGTCCACCTATTTTCAAAGTTCTAATATGCCATTAGTATACCCTCGAGGTGCTGAGTGGACATGATAAAAACGTTCCCCCATTCTGTGTTCCCAAGAAATGGAGGTCTGAAGAAAACCACTAACATTGTGAAACATCTTGATGACATCATCAAGATGTATTTTCACCGTGTTAATGGATTTCGTTAGACGTTAGAGAGCGTACAAATGGAACCAAATGAACCCTAACGGGTTCATTTGGTTCCATTTGTACGCTCTCAGAAAAAATGTTGAAAATGGGTGGAATTCCCCTTTAAAAAATAAATATCTGTTGTCTGTTGGGGGATTTTCCAAATCACCCAAATCATAAATCCTTTATTTGTTTGTTTGTTTGTTTGTTTTTCCCCACCACAAAAGCCTTGTATATCGGTAGGGGTTGATACCGTTATGCCGTTATATCGGATATTGGTAAACAAAAGTCAATATTGGACATCTATCATCATTAATAGATAATTAGCTGGCCTGATATACATAGCTATTTAAACTAGTAGGGTTAAATGAATCTACTTCCTGTAGTTTTGCGACATGTTATACTTGTTCCCACTGCATGTTTGTTCCCACTGTGTGTGTGTGTGTGAGAGAGTGGGGGAGGTACTTGGTGTATGGGCGGATCTAACATTTCCCAATTGGGGGGGGGGGGCAGGAGAAAATGGTATGGGGGCGGCTTCCCCATACCATTTTCAGTTAATGGACTTTTATTAGGCAAGTAAAGCATCAATAATAACATCGGTTGTTGTTGAAGTCGCAACAGACGTGTGTGTGTGTGTGTGTGTGTGTGTGTGTGGTGTGTGTGCGTGCGTGCGTGCGTGCGTGTGAGTGTGCGTGCGTGCATGCGATCCCCAGAGCATTCCCCTTTGCCCTGGCATTCAGTAACATGGATAATCTTCCGTGCAACAGCCAGAGTCAGACATGTAATAAGGCTTAAGTGGGTATCATTTCTCTCTTGCATATGTGTGTGTGTGCGTGTGTGTGACAACTAATAAGCCTTAAGTGTGCTCCATCACAGAGTAGGTGATGTGATTATGATAAACTGCCAGAGAGAGAGAGAGAGAGAGAGAAAGAGAGAGAGAGGGTGAGAGGGTGAGAGGGAGAGAATGTAGAGACAGTGAAATGTGGAGTGGGTCACGAGAGCACAAACTGAGAGGGAGATGACGATTTATCTTTTCACGTGCGCCGGGCCGCCGCTGTGTTTTCGGTGCAACATTATTAAACGAGTGTTCTAAGCCATGCATTAACTTAGCATCATTGGGCGTGCGTGTATTATTAGCATGGCCACGGTGTCCCCTCTCCGTACACTGGTGAAATGATATAGCACTAACCTCCCCCACCGCTAAATCACGGTGCATTAATTACCACGGGTTACGTGATTAACTGCGCCGCGAGCATCTGTGCGATTTATAACGGCTTTATAACTTTATAGTAGCGACGCATGCTTCTGTTGAAACAACCATTACTTTGTAACAACGCGGCCGGCATGGTTATTGGCTAATAACCTCCCCCCAGTCATTTACAGGTTACATTTGAACTATTTTTTATTGATATATCTATCTTATTGATACATTACTCGATCATTTTGCGGTCATTACCACAGTAAGTAACAGCCTTTTATTTAAAGGGTTCGTCGTATATCAGTGTGTCAGCTGTGTGCGGGAGCCAGATTGCTGCGGACACCGGTTTGGCTCGGGAATGAACCGCTCCACTGCGTTTCTGATTTATATTCAATATGTGTTTTAAGTAGCCTATATTCCGATGCCAGGACTGTTTGAATTTTAATATTGTATTGCCACTTCTGCTTAAGTAAGACGTCAGAGCAGTTCTTCCACTGCTTGACAGTGATAGTGTATGTGTATGATGTTAACACTTTAAGCTGCTTGAACGGAGAACACTGTTTAATTAAGCGCAGATAAAGAGCAGCGCAGCGAATCAGAGATTGAGCGTAATCAAAAAGATGGACACGAATTAAAGCCCTGATATGTAATTTTATGGTCAAAATGATAATTACAACAATAGGCCTCCAAAGAAAGAAATCCTATAAACTTTTTCAATGGCTGACAAATAGTCCCGGCGGGACTATTCGTTAGCCAATCAGGAAGAGCCTCGCTGAGCTGCCACTGATTAACCCATAGAGGGCGGGATTCCCGTTTGGTAACTCTCCCTTAATGGGCGGGTGCACTGTAGTGTAAATATACCTTAGTGGGCGGGAACACCAAGACGTGTTTCCGCTGTTTTTCAGCCGTTTCCGGGCCGATAGCCAATCAAATGGACCATAAATCGATGACGTATGGCTCCCTGGGTATCGCAAATGCATTTCCGGATTTTTTCATTCCTTGGTTTAGAGTATATATCAAATAGAGAGCCACCCGAGCTCCCCTCTCATCCACTTGCATTGAGTTGCTCACTCGCCTCAAGGTTTCCTCAGGGTGGTGGGTGTTCTCTCTACTCTATACATACTCTAAGGTGTTTTGGCCAGTAGCAACATTAGCATGTCGGAGAAAAGGATCGAAGGATCGAAGATATTTCGTGCGTGGATGATATTTATTATACGGATGACCAGCGACAGCAGCGGAGATGAAGATTCTGATGATTATAGCGACGCGACGATCGGAGGTTGCAACACACGGACATCTCGAGGTAAGAACAAATAATATTACTACGAGCCGGTCGGCAGAAATATGTGCTATTGTTGTTACGTTAGGATACGGGAGGAGGATGAACAGCAAGTTACTACAATGACCATAACGTTGTTATAATGACGACGATTGGCGAACGCTATGTGTACCGTTATGCATGGAATTTACTACAGCAAGCCAAACACAATGATTAAGAATGTTTACCGTTATATGGCAACTTGGGCTACTACAGTGACCATAACGGTATAATAATGACTACAAAGGGCGTCATTATTATATTCACATTATTATCTGGAAATACTATGTGATGATAGTACTATTGTACCACCGTGTTGTTATAACTTTATACACGGGTGAAAAAAGGTACTAAGATGACTATATCAATTCTAATATAAAAAGCATTTGTAAACAACTATACAATGGTGTATACAATGGTGTGTGATACTACTACTACTACTACTATAATAATTGTAATAGTAATGAAAATAGACTACTACTAATATGATGATAAAATAGCTATGACATTTTACTTATGTACATTTTCTACAATTCTGTAAGCAATAATTATAAACAATGTAGAGAGAATAATGTCTGAACACATGATGGCTTATAGGTAAACATTTTTCTTTCCTCCAAGGTGACTAAAATATATGTCTGTGAATTTGCAGGTCCAGGTCTACAGCTCCACCATAACCAGCCAGCTGATGTGAACCACGCTGGAAGCTGAGATGGTTCCTGAACTTCTCTTGCTCCTTTTTGGACCTTCTGCAGCTTCTTTGGGACAGCGTCTGAGCATGACAAGCTCAGAGACAACAGGATGAGTTGCGTTGTGTGGTTGGTAGAGAACTTTGGAACAAAGAAACATACTCGTGCTACTGTTTTGCCAGGTATCTGTGTGCAAAGAGTGCTTTGGGAAGCACGTTTGCAGTTTTCTTTGACAAATGACACTGTGCATCATCCTCCCATCTCTTGTATAACAATTAGAGCAGTACTACGTTTACTAGTTTTATTGATTTTATTATCCTATATTTATTATTGTGTTTTTTACAAAATAAATGTATTTTCTAATGGAACCCTATTGTGTCAGATCTCATATATATTGCTTCCATCTGCTACAGAGGCTAAGAAAGTAGACATTTCATTGATTTTATTATATTTTCTGAATTTGTAGACGTTTCAGATTTTGTGACAAAGGTTTGGACCAAGAAAGGTAACTGCCTATGGAAGGCACAGGTGTAAGCTATCAAATGGGATTGTAATTTTGTTTCAATCTACTACAGAGGCTGGGAAATGACAGAAATGGTATTTTTTAGCAGACGTTTTACCACATTTTCATAATTTCTGACTTTGGTGATTTTTCTAAAATTGTGATAATGATTTGGACCATGGCAAGTAATTTTCCATGAAAGCCAAAGGTCTGAGCATTCAAATAGTTTTGGAATTTTGTTTCTAGCTGCTTCAGAGGCTGAGATATCATTTTTTTACTAGACGTTGACAGTCCTGTCAAGTTTTACAGAAAAAGTCAGGTTTTAGGGGTATTTTTCCAATCGGACTTAGGTTTTTAGGGCTTTTTTCTAACCGGACTTAGGACACAATGGGTTAAGGAAAAAGTGAGAACCGGTGGAGTCAAATGTGGAGGTGGTGGAGGACTGTGGTTTTTAAAGGGTCACTGTGGCTCCTATGGTGCGCATACGTAGTAGTTATTTTCAGAAAGTGATCTAATAATGAAACGGTCTAAGACAGTGGTTTTCAACCTTTTTGATGCCAGGGCCCACCATTTATTCAGCATTTGAGCCACGGACCACCACTTGAGGACATTTTAGCCCCACACACCCCCAAAACTAAAGATTTCTTTTGCTTTTCTCCATATTATAGTTGTGTAGACTCGGGCTAATTCACATGATGAATGTTTTAACTCTTGAGAGTGTAAAAATGAAACCAAATGGACCCGCAAGGGTCCATTTGGTTTCATTTTTACGTTCTCAAGAGTTACATCTGGTTAACCAACTTAGCTGGGGACCACCTGGAACCCTCTCAGGGACCACTGGTGGTCCCCGGACCACCTGTTGAAAACCCCTGGTCTAAGATAACTGATAAAATAAGAATATAAGATAACATTCTGAGATCCATTGCTATACAGTATATACTTTAACCCCCGGTAAAGGATAGTGCAGCGAATCAAAGACGGGTGTAATCAATAAAGACGGAGATAAATTCATGCAAAATCGGGGCTCTGGAGGCTACGGTATAATCTTGTCTGGTTTGCGACAATCTTGCCATACATCGGCAGGTCTGACACCCAAATTGGTCCTCTGGTCCCATTCTAACTGATGAGGAGAAAAATGTTTTAACGCTAACAACTCGTGATCTAAATCAAAAGCTGTAAAATCCCAATCCCAAAGCGCTTGTTTTTGACATTGTCAGTAGTGTTAGGAATTGTGTGACCTCCCTTTGTTCCCCATTGTTGGTTCTTTGTTTTGGCTAATCTGAGCCACCTCTAAGATGAAGCTCCAGCGACGTCATGTGCACCTGAAACTCCGTCCAGATGTTTCCGGGACGCTTATCATGTTTTGTTATTATTTTTGTCCAGCGTTGCTCAGCACAGACTGGCAGACATACTGAAAGCCTGTGGTGTTAAGTATAAACAAAGTACTGTACGCCTTTAAGTATTTGCACTTTGAACTTTTCCAATTTACAGTATTTTTGCTTTTACTCAAGGAACTGAAGGAAACTTGAGTTTCTTTGTAGATTTTGATTCATTAGAGCAAATTCTGCATGGTTGAGTGAGTGCTTTTGCTTTTTAGGTACATTATTGATGCTAATTTTGTACTTTTGTACTCAGTAATTTTTAGAATACCGCAGGTTTCGTCGTATTTCTGAGTTGCACTATTGATGCTTTTACGGAACACCGCTTAAAGCAGTATATCTGACGAATGCAAACCTTGACTTGGAGTTGGGGTTGTAAATGGCTACTTGTGGGTGGGGGGTGCTGAAAAAAAGAAACTAAAAATATAAATAACAGTAATGATATATAATATTTTTTGTTTTTTATTTCGCTATTCTGGAGGCGTGTTCCTGGCGTGAAAATGCTAACGAATGTGTTGTTTGCTGCTCCTTAATTGTCTGTCGACGAGAACTCTCCGTGTTCGTCGCTCGGCTGGCTAATTAGCTACATGATTGCTGATGAGAGGATAAATGGTGTGTGTGTGCGTGCGTGCACGTGTGCGTGCGCGTGTGTGTGTGTGTGTGTGTGTGTGTGTGTGTGTGTGTGTGTGTGTGTGTGTGTGTGTGTGTGCATGTGTGTGTGTGTGTGTGTGTGTACAGAGGGATTAGCAGGATCCACATGAGGGCACATGAGAGAAGTTGAGTTTATCTCTAGTGGAACACACTGCATGCATGTGTGTGTTCACCCCCCCCCCCCCCCCACACACACACACACACACAGTCGCACCCATGGCTACACACACACACACACACACACACACACACACACACACACACACACACACACACACACACACACACACACACACACACACACACACACACACACACACACACACTTTAGAATTGTCCTTTCAAGGCTTTCAAGGTCAGATATTCTACGTGAAACAAGTGTGTGTGTGTGTGTGTGTGTGTGTGTGTGTGTGTGTGTGTGTGTGTGTGTGTGTGTGTGTGTGTGTGTGTGTGTGCGTGCAGTACAGCACCACTCAGTTCATTTCAAACAGGTTTGATTTTCGAACTCTTTCCCATAGGCCGGTCCGTCTTGATTGGCAAGCCAGGTATTGTCTGTGAGTGGTCCGTTGAATAGCCCTGACACACCGTTTGTACATACTGAGGCTGTCACCTTTATATAAAAAGTCCTGTGGTTGCCTTGCACTGTCCATCCACTGTCCATTAACCACCAAAACGTCAACATGTGTGTGTTTTTTTCCCCCAGAAATGTGGGTCTTCTGTGTCATTCAGAGATCCCCTTTTGCGTGGGGCTGGGCAAAAAAATCAATATGCCAATGTATCACAATTCTTATAGGGGAATTCCACCCATTTTTAACATTCTAATGTCATTAGTATACCCTAGAGGTGCTGGGTGGACAAAAAAGTTCCCCCATTCTGTGTTCCCAAGAAATGGAGGTCTGAAGAAAACCACTAACATGGTGAAACATCTTGATGACATCATCAAGATGTATTTCACCATGTTAATGGATTTCTTTAGACGCTTCTTTTTTCTGAGAGCGTTGCATTTTACACTCTCAGAAAAAAATGTTAAATGGATGGAATTCCTCTTTAATGCCATGATATCAATATCGAATCACCAGGTTTAAAATTTGAACCGTTTTGCTTTGTTTTTAATATTCATGTTCATGTCAGAAAGACTGACTGACGTCATCAGGCTGCATTGATGTGTATGATTGCGAACTTTCTAGTTGTTATTTATATTGTTCAAAATTGCTTCAAAATGTTGATTGAACTTGTCACAATCCATATGGTTTAGAATTGTTTCAAAGGGGAATTCCACCCATTTTCAACATTTTACTGTACCTGATGTTGTGTGGACGTGATAAAAAAGTCACCCCCATTCTCTGTTTCCTAAAATGGAGGTCTGAAAGAAATCATTATCCTTGTGATGACATCATCAAGTTGTGTTTGTGTTGATGATTTTTCTTTTCTGACCTTTTTTTTCCCTGAGAATGTATAAACGGAACCAAATGGATCCTATAGGGTCCATTTGGTTCCGTTTGTACAGCCTCAGAAAAAATCTTGAAAATGGGTGGAATTCCCCTGTAAATCTTCTAGTATAATAAAGGCACAGTCATTTGTGGCAAAAAATGCGATTTAAAAAAAGCGATAGAATCGCAATATAAATCGATTCACAACCATAATCAGTTTATAGTGCGCCGCAGCCCTGCCCTCTCACTGATTGGAGAAGATAACTCTTGAGAGTGTAAAAATGAAACCAAATGGACCCGCTTTTACACTCTCAAGTGTAAAATATTCATCATTGTAAGTAGCCCAAATCTACACAACTAGAGATCTATGTTTGCCTGTTGTGTTTTCGAAATCCAGCCCGGAATTGTAGATAAAAAAAAAGAAGAAATCTTTGGGTTTTGGGGTCTGTGGGCCTAAAATGTCATCACATGGTGGTCCGTGGCTCAAATTCTGAATAAATAGGGGGCCCTGGTATGAAAAAGGTTGAAAACCACCTGAGTTAGAACGCAGCCACTTGCTTCCTGCAGTGGATAGAGTAAACTTCTTGCCCGCCAGTGGGGGCGTGGCCAGGGCCCGTGACGTCACGTGATCACCACCCTAGTTACACGGTGCGCTTTTGAGACTGAGAACGTCAGTTGCGGAAGTGACTGTATTTACAGTCCCCAGAGAAACAACCCTGTTCAGACCTCACTAGTGTTACTGTATTTACAGTCCCCAGAGAAACAACCCTGTTCAGTCCTCACTAGCGACTTGACTTGTTCAATGTTATTTTCAGAAAAAAAAAAAAAGAATTCTAACGAACAAAGCAGTTATAAAAGTGTGCAAAGTGCACCATTTCATCTTGTAAACATTTACAACCGTTTTGAGTACAAAGGGAGGAATAAAATGTTTCCGTGGGGTGTTCATTTTCGGGAGCGCCGCATTGTGACTAATGGCAACTTCCAGTGGAAGTTAACTAACCGGAAGTCCCGACTTCCGTCAGTGGCTTTGGGGCACCGTGAATACATGCTCTCATCTCGCAGCGCGGATGAGAGCCTGGAGATCGAGGCTACGTGATAACTATGAATAGCTCATTCCCTCCATCTCAAATGATGTCTCTCTTTCTGTTATCACTCCCCATTATGCTCCCTCGCCTTGTTTTCTTACTATTGTGTTGTTTTTTTGTCCTCCTGTTCGCTCTCCTCCACTTTCTCTCTTTGTCTTCTGTCTATATCTCATCTCTGTTTGTTTCCTCTCTCTCTCTATCCCTGTTAAAAGAAGGACACCGTCATTTCTTCTTCACATTCTTTTCCAAGAAGAGGCACTCTAAATAATCACAGCGCTCATTAAAGGATCTCACAGCGTTCCCAACCGCGCACCAAACCCGCGCTCATTTTCTCGTCATCTTGCGCCACGCTGTGCTCCGGCCGAGACCTGCCGTGTGTGTGTTGCAGCGCAGGGCGCGAACATGTTTTTTTTTACGCGTTTCTACGAAAATCTAATTGAATCAAAGTCATCTCTGGGAGGTCGTGTCAATTGCACCTCGGATGTTCCTTGTAAGCAAACATCCCCGAGGAAGCGAGTCAACAACAAGCACACTGAAAGGATGAACGGATGCAATTAGCTAAGTAGCCTACTGATCCGTTCTACTAACTATAGCGCGAGAAGTCGGTCCGGGGATGGAAGTGCACCGTACATAAGTAATTAACTCTACGACCGCTGCCGCAAGTTTTTAAAGGAGAATTCCACACCAAAAGTTTTTTTTTTGTTCAACTTCATTTGCAGTTATTATTTTTTTTAAAGTGGTCCAGTTGTTATTTTGTGAAAACACTCCTTAATGGCTGTTTCCCTTACCCCAAAATAAGCTTACAATGGCGCTAAGGGGTGTTGTTCAAGTTCACCTATATACATCGCTCCAAAATGCATTTTTTTTGCTATAAATTCTCTCCACCATGTGAGTAGTGTGTTAACACTCACACTTTTGCTTTCACTTTTGGTTCAGCAGTGAACTTGAACAACACCCCTTAGCCTCATAAGCTTCTTTTGGGGTAGGGGAAACAACCATTAAGGTGTGTTTTCACAAAATAACAACTGGACCACTTAAAAAAAATGCAAATAAAGTAAACAAAAAAACTTGTGGAATTCTCCTTTAAACTCGTCAACCCTCTAACCCACTGGTGTCAAACATAAGGCCCGCGGGCCGGATCAGGCCCGCGCAATGATTTAATCCGGCCCCAGCCTTGTAGAGCAAAAATGTCTGAGTCTATCAAAAAAAAGGTAACGCTTCCTTTTACGGTACTGTAATTACCATGTATTTACATGGCAATTACAAGGTAAGTACCATGTAATAACTGCAAAATTACCATGTAATTACAAGGTAACTATATAGGTAATTACCTTGTACTTTTAAAGTAATTACCAAGTCAATTCCAGGCAAATACCAAGTAACTACCTGGTAATAAGTATTAATTACTGGATAATTTGTAATTATATACCAACTATTTTGTTAATTGCCAAGTACTTACTAGGTAATTGCCAAGTAATTCCTTAAAAAGTACCTGGTAACAGCCAGATAATAAGAAGTAATTCCTCAGTATATATAAAGTATTTATATTAGTATTTATATATTATCTGGTAATTACTCATTTGTTACCCAGGAACTACAGAACTACCTACCTAGAAAGTACCTAGTTATTAAAATGGATTTGTACTGTAAAAGGAAGTGAGGTCTGTTCTCATGTTATTAACTAGTAATTACTCATTTGTTACCCAGTAAATAGAAAAATATCTACCTGGAAAGTACCTAGTTATTAAAGTGGATTTGTACTGTAAAAGGAAGTGAGGTCTGTTTCCATTTTATTACTTGGGAATTACTCAGTATTTAGCCCGTAACTAGGAAACTATCACATTACCCAAGACACTTGGACTGGAAATGCCGCAAAACCGACCAGTGTCTATGATACAGTGTCAGAGTACACTGATACAGTTACAGAGTCTGATTCTCCCCCTGAACAGCACACTGTATCTGTCAGGAGATAAGAGTTCCCATCAAAAACCACCATCACCAGCCATCAAACTACATTAAGATGAATGCATTACTTTGACACTTCCTCACTCAAAACACCTCGCTGTGACAGATATTTTTCTGTTTACTGGGTAACAAATGAGTAATTACCAGTTAATAACATGAAAACAGACCTCACTTCCTTTTACAGTACAAATCCACTTTAATAACTAGGTACTTTCTAGGTAGGTATTTCTGTAGTTCCTGGGTAACAAATGAGTAATTACAAGATAATAGCATGGAAACAGGCCTCACTTCCTTTTACAGTACAAATCCACTTTAATAACTAGGTACTTTCCAGGTAGATATTTTTCTATTTACTGGGTAACAAATGAGTAATTACCAGTTAATGAAAAGTTTTAAAAAGTAACACACATCGCTAACTGGTGCTGAGCCCCAAAAAACTGCAAAAACACAGTAAACGTGGACAAAAAAGAGAGAACAAAAAAAGAGAGAAGGGGCTCGCAACTCACTTTAAAGTGCTCCAAACTTTATTCAGCGACAAGGGTTACGGCAGCGACGTTTCGACCTGTTCAGGTCTTCATCAGGCATCTGATTCTCTTTTTTGTCCATAATTACCAGTTAATAACATGAAAACAGACCTCACTTCCTTTTACAGTACAAATCCACTTTAATAACTAGGTACTTTCCAGGTAGATATTTTTCTATTTACTGGGTAACAAATGAGTAATTACCAGTTAATAACATGAAAACAGACCTCACTTCCTTTTACAGTACAAATCCATTTTAATAACTAGGTACTTTCTAGGTAGGTAGTTCTGTAGTTCCTGGGTAACAAATGAGTAATTACCAGATAATATATAAATACTAATATAAATACTTTATATATACTGAGGAATTACTTCTTATTATCTGGCTGTTACCAGGTACTTTTTAAGGAATTACTTGGCAATTACCTAGTAAGTACTTGGCAATTAACAAAATAGTTGGTATATAATTACAAATTATCCAGTAATTAATACTTATTACCAGGTAGTTACTTGGTATTTGCCTGGAATTGACTTGGTAATTACTTTAAAAGTACAAGGTAATTACCTATATAGTTACCTTGTAATTACATGGTAATTTTGCAGTTATTACTTATTACATGGTACTTACCTTGTAATTGCCATGTAAATGCATGGTAATTACAGTACCGTAAAAGGAAGCGTTACCAAAAAAAAAGTAAGTCTCTAGCACGTTCCTGTCAAAAGTTATGATCGTTTAAAGAAATGCTTCCAAGTTCTCTTCTCTGAGCACTAGTCCAGTAGCAGTAACCTGACTCCGCCAGATGGGGCAGCAGAGAGAGGAGTATTCCCTCCTCTCTCTGCTGCCCCATCTGGCGGAGTCAGGTTACTTCACCAGTATGAGGGTCTATGAGGGATTATTCAGATCACAGCTTGGCTATTTAAATATAATAATATGGGTAATAATAATAATAATTCAATTCAGAGTTAAAAATATACTGTATTTTAGAAGCATTAGTTATTTTTATTCATTCATTATTTTTGAATGTTCAATGATCCATCACTTCAATAAAAAGCAGGTCTGCACAAAACCATGGGTTTTGTAGCCATTTACAAATTTCAGCTAAGAAGCTATTTGATTTTTGAATGGTTTATTGGCACACTGTAAATAAAGTACCACCCATAGCAAAGGTCTTAATCTAGGCTACAAGTATAAAACCAATAATGAAAGTCATTAATAGCTATTAATAATAATTAATGCGACTGACCCACCGCAGCGTGACTGGCACCGCGGCGTGACTGGCACCACGGCGTGACTGGCACCGCGGTGCTCCGGCCCCGATGAAGTCACATTAAGTCCAATGCGGCCCCTACCCCAAAATGAGTTTGACACCCCTGCTCTAACCCTACAAGGTTTCATTTTGTTTGTCGTTCTTGCAGGATGTCATCAGTCTGACCAATAGGCATCAACTAAAAAACAAAAAAACAAACTAGGGCAACATACCTTTCAGAAACATGAACCACTTTAAAGGGCCAATTGACCACTCCTCACTAGTGTTGTCCCGATCACATTTTTTTTGCTCCCGATCCGATCCCGATTATTTGAGTATGAATATCTGCCGATTCGGATATTTCCCGATCCGATCACTTTTTTTTCGCTCCCAATACAATCCTGAATATTCTGATAATTTTTCCTGATTAGATACATTTTGCAAATGCATTAAAAAAAAGGACTAAAACTGAATTAAATTGTCCCAAGAAAAAGATCTTATATGAAGTCCACCAAATAGCAGAATAATATAGCAGACTAGAATAGTCAAATGTGCGCTTGGGCAACTCCAAAGCAAATTCCACAACATTTATTTACCTGCCATAGCCCCTTACCGCGGCTCTCTGGTTATGCTGGTATATTTACCAATACGCAATGGTCTGATGATGACAAATGAGGGCCAATACTGATACTTTTCTAGTACCGATACAATATTGCCGATACCGATATGAACCCATATGACAAAAAGGGCCGATCCGATACTTTATCCAATACCGATACAGCAGGGGTGCCCACACTTTTTTGACTTGAGAGCTACTTTCAAAATGACCGGCTCAACAAGATCAACACATAACAAAAAAAAAATCCATTTCAAGGCCCCCAAGAAAGTTTGACTTTGAAATAGTGGTGATGGTGTTACTTACTGTTATACTGTTTAAGAATGATGCACTTATAATGAAAAATAGATGGAGAGAATTGGAAGGTTTTCTTGTATATGCTACTACTGATGTTTGAAAACAGTATTTGGGGTTTGAGTTGACGGTTTGTGATGTTGAGTTTTAGTTTCTTGCACCCAAAACTAAAAACTTTCACGTTTTTGTCCACAATTGGGAAAGAAAACTGGCTCAAAAAAGGTTGAAAATAACAATTATTCTCCATTTTCTAATTGTGTGGACTCTTTACATAAGATGAGATAAGATGAGATGTTTAAAAAAAAAAATTAACTCTTGAGAGTGTAAAATGAAACCAAATGGACCCGTTAGGGTGCATTTGGTTTCATTTTAACGCTCAAAGAGTTACAGATCTATACATTTTTGGGGACTGTCATGTGATCTACCTGCATGGTCTGTGTGATCTACTGGTAGATCACGATCTACCTTTTGGGCAGCCCTGCGATACAGTATCGGGACATCCCAATACTGGACATAGTCCTCACTAATGTATATGATAAAATACCACTATTCCTCTTCTACTTTCTAGTCTGCATCTCACAGGAGGGCAGTGGACAGTTCAGAAACCTTGTATTCCAGTGACATCATTGATGGGGAATCCAAGCTATTAGACACTGCAGGCTTTCTATTCCTTAAGACATTACGCCCTTTTCAAGTTGGTTTCCTTCTGTGTGTGTTTGTTTATGAACCGCGTCCGTCCCGGGTGGCGTTGTGGAAAGTGACATGCGGGGTGACAGTTCTTCAGAAGTGCGGCGCCAGGCAATTTGCAGCGCTGTCTGTCTGCGTTTTGTCGCGCTGGAAATGAGGGTGTCTGCGGGGGTCAGGGGGTCGCGCCGCGCGAGACGCCTTGAGACGCTCTCAGTGACACCAGTCATATGGGATTACGCACGCACGCACGCACGCGTGTTGGTATACCATGTCCGCGTAGGCAAGCATGCATGCGTGTGTGCATGCACACACACGATATATTATACTAGAGTGATTTCCGCCGGGCTCTAGCCCAGAACGATGCAAGTTTGAAATTCCAGACATACTGTATATACCGTATCTACATGTACTATATATATATATATATGACTTCTCCATATTTTTTGACATACCCAAATACGGAGTGTGTGACACGTGGATGCACAGACGGCAGACATTTCTACCTGGCTTACATAGATAGAAGTGTCGCTCACTGCATACAACCACATGCACGTGCACGTGCACGTGCACACACACACACACACACACACACACACACACACACACACACACACACACACACACACACACACACACACACACACACACCTTCACACCCTCCTATAGTTCTTCAGTATCCCAGCATGCACTGTACTTCTCCATTTGTGGCTTCCCTGGCTGTTAACCCCCCCCCCCCCCTCTCTCTCTCTCTCTCTGGTTCCCTTCCCTTCTGAAGAGAAGACATAAGCGATGCATATTCATGGGCTTATTTGCATTGCAGTCTCCTCAGACACACAAAGGTGACAGCCGTAAGGGGGGGAGAGATGGGGAGAGAGAGGGAGGGGTAGAGTAACGGCAGGTGTTTGTCATATTTTGGTGGGTGACAGTGGCACCTAGATGATTGACATTATCCTTGAAGTATAACAATTAATATCCTGTGTGTGTGTGTGTGTGTGTGTGTGTGTGTGTGTGTGTGTGTGTGTGTGTGTGTGTGTGTGTGTGTGTGTGTGTGTGTGTGTGTGTGTGTGTGTGTGTGTGCCTATGTATTATTGTGATCCACTGCATTCCTGTATTTCCCATATTCTCCATTTCTCTCTCTCTCTCTCTCTCTCTCTCTCTCTCTCTCTCTCTCTCTCTCTCTCTCTCTCTCTCTCTCTCTCTCTCTCTCTCTCTCTCCTTTTGAATGCATGCGACTCT
The DNA here is from genome assembly GCA_039105355.1 of Benthosema pterotum. NCBI lineage: Eukaryota > Metazoa > Chordata > Actinopteri > Myctophiformes > Myctophidae > Benthosema > Benthosema pterotum. The sequence goes on along the minus strand of CM076972.1, from coordinate 55,185,914 downwards.
GCCGGTGCCAGTTTGGAAGCGCTTGATATGTAAATGCCCCGGCGGGGTTTATTGTGGCTTGTTTATTGTGCCTGCCACTCCTGCTTAAAGAATAGAGGGAAGCGCCGCATTTAGAAAACCCTGTGTGCACCGGGCGCTTGACGCTCCTTTTAACCTCTCATACGGTGTGTGTGTGTGTGTGTGTGTGTGTGTGTGTGTGTGTGTGTGTGTGTTTGTGTGTGTGTGTGTGTGTGTGTGTGTGTGTGTGTGTGTGTGTGTGTGTGTGTGTGTGTGTGTGTGTGTGTGTGTGTGTGTGTGTGTGTGTGTGTGTGTGTGTGTGTGTGTGTGTGTGTGTGTGTGTGTGTGCACGCGCATGCATTTGCGCACTTGTGGGTGTGCGTGTGTGCATGCACACGGGTACTGATTAACACACATGCACTGCAGATCCGCACGTGCGCATGCGTGCGTGCATGTGTACACGTTCCGACACTTACCTCTCGGTGAACCCCCCGGGAGTTCTTAGAGCAACCGTTGTTTTTTTTTTATTTATTTTATTTCAGGAGGGGGCAACGGCAACACAGGCCCCCTTTTCTTTAACAAGATGACTCAAGTGAATCAACCGTTATAAATACGTACTGTTCTTTCAACTGCCTCAATCCCATTGGGTTCGCTTTCTGTCAAATGGCTGCATGCATGGGTCCTAGCAGGCTCATTTAACAATTGGGGGGGGGCTCTGTGGGGCTCTGTGGGGCTAAATTGTCATCAAATGGTGGTCCGTGGATCAAATGCTGAATAAATAGTGGGCCCTGGTGTCAAAAAGATTGAAAAACACTGCTTCATATGAAAAACGTTGCCCACCCTGCCATTCTTCTTGCCCACCCTAGTAGGGCTGGCTAAATCGGCCCCGCATAAGACACCACTGCTTCCCAGAACTATCAAGGCCACGAAAAAGCTATGCGAAAAACGCAGGACTCAATTTCCGAAACAAATACTACAAATATTTGCACACATTTTTTTTATTGTGTATCTACAGTAGGTTAGCTTGTATAGAGGATATATATATATATATATATATATATATATATATATATATATATATATATATATATATATATATATATATATATATATATATATATATATATATATTTATATATATATATACAGTGTTTCCCCCAGCGCTTTAATACTAAGGCGGCCGCCAGAGTAAAACCCGCCCCCGCCTTGCCTACCTTCCCCCCCAAAAAACAAAAACAAAAAAAAAACAAGAAACCAGAGTTAAAGTTAAAATGTGTCGTTCATACAACGCATGCCGCATGATGAGCCTGTAGATCAGTTATATTTCGCATGCGACGCTGCCTCGGCTCGCTAACACTGTTCCGCGCACCTAGGGCACGCGTGCCAACGTTGGCACGCCGGGTGGAATCGGCTGGCACGCGGCCAGATTCTGAAAGAAGTTTTTCCCCCCTTTGGTAACAAAATAACTGCATTTCTCTTCAATGTGCACGTTATAAAATAAAGTTTTCTGTGCTAAGGCTTCAAACCGAAATTGCGATTTGAAACCATGCCATTAGCAAATCACAACGGCCGCGATTATGGATTAATTTAATCAATATTCAACCGGAGCGAGTCTGGTCCAGTGTTTCTGTGCTGCGCAATGCCCAATCAGTGTGTCTGCAGTGCTTGTGTGCACGCACGCGGAGCAGAGCAAGTTGTTTTGCTCCCAAAGCAGTAAAAAGTCGCGTTGCGTGGCTGTCTG
>CM076972.1:55149176-55179176 GCA_039105355.1 Benthosema pterotum | reverse complement strand
ACTTCCATCCTTTTCCTTTTGTGTTCTTTGCTGCCAAACGGTAGTTATTATAGCAGTCTGGAGCAGGGGTTTTCAACAGGTAACCCTTGCGGGTCCATTTGGTTTCATTTTTACACTCTCAAGAGTTAAAATATTAGCCCCACTGTTTTGTTTGCAAAATCAAGCCAGGACTTGTGGAGGAGTTGACGTGGTGGTTGAAACAGTGGTGGGAACAAATACTCGTATATTACATTAACACCTTTACAGTTTTCCACGCGAAACATCGTGATGGAATATTCTGTCCCCTGCTTCCCACGCGAAAACGCGTGTTGTACTTTTTTAATCTATAAGCATAGATTAACTTGCAGACTATCATGCCATGTAGTCACTTAGGGGTTAATGTCACTAAAATAGCCGAAAAAACACTGGCGCATGTGATGTGGTATCAGCCCGCCCCATAGAGAGCCATTAGTTTGGTTGTTGTTGTGCCATGTGGCTACAGAACAATGCTAAAGGAACTCACCGCTCTTCTCCTTCGTTGCATGCATTGGGCGCGCGTGCGTGCGTGTGTGTGAGTGTGTGTGTGTGTGTCGCAACGCTTTCTCTTCTCCTCTCTTCTGTGTGTGTGTGTGTGTGTGTGTGTGTGTGTGTGTGTGTGTGGGGGGGGGGGGATCTGGGATCGTGTTTCTGTTCAGTCAAAAGCAAACGATGATGGATAGGTCAGCTTTTTCATGCATGCTACCTTTAGATGGCGCCATCTCCACACTGGAACATGTCAGAAAGTTTTTCTTTTTTTTTTAAATTGTAGCCAACCACCTGATCTTTAAAATGGTATAGGCATATGGGTATCTACTTGAAGCAGAAAAAAGTTATATGAAAGATAAAACTTTAAACCTGATTATTTCATAACTAGTCCTGGAGGAAACGCCAGTGTGAACAACGGGGCCCTTTTGTACAATTTATATAAAAAAAAGTGGACACCTCAAGCTGTCTTTGGATATCATTGGTTTGCACAAATTCATAACAGAGGATTTTCTATAAATCATTTTGTTGTCTATTGAGCCCAATGGGAACAAGACTAGCTTTTTGCCTGATCAGTTAAGGAGTTAAAGACCTGCTGACTTTTCCCAGTAGAGATCCGCGGATAAGCTTTTTTTTCTCATCCGAAATCCGCCCCCACGTATTGATGATCCGTCCGTGTTAATTAATTAATCAAATTCATACATCCGAATCCATCCGCCATCCGTCTTATACATACTATTCTACAAGCTCACAACAGCGCGACGCACGCACGCACGCTGCTGCGGTTCTGATCGGCAGCTGTGATCGGCGGCTTTTTATTCACTCATCCCCTCCGGTCAGGACTCCAGACAGCCGTTGTTTATCCCGTTTCCATAGAAATAGCAATGTAAATAGCATTCAAGCAAAAATATATAAAATATAGATTTCACAAGTATGTACTGTAAAAACGTTACAGCTTAGCAACAACTTAACAAGATGCTACACGGGAGATACAGTAGAGACAGTATGGCAGTATGATGACATACAAAAGGTTGTGTTACTGGGTCATAGATATTATTTCTGGTGGCCAACCTTTTTTATAGCAGGGGGCAAATACAAAGATCTAAAAAGAGGTGTTACTCCAGGTGGGTATTTTGCATGATATATCATGTAAACTACTGGCTCAGATAGGATATATGAGGTGTAAATTCAACTAATCTGTATGTATATGATGTATTGCAATGTTTTTTTTTCTTCTTTTACTTAAACTGGATCGCTCTGGATTAAGAGTGTCTGCTAAATGCCTACATTGTAAGTGTGTGTGTGTGTGTGTGTGTGTGTGTGTGTGTGTGTGTGTGTGTGTGTGTGTGTGTGTGTGTGTGTGTGTGCGTGTGTGTGCACGTGCGTGCGTGTGTGTGTGTGTGTGCGCACGTGCACACTTGCGCGACAACAAGCCTTGACGTACACAAAGCATGTGACATCAAAGTATAGAAATCTCTGCAATCACATTCACAGCATGTTCTGTGTAAACAACTCTCTGTCAGCAGTGTGCGCACGCATATGCATGCGCACACACACACACATGCCTGCGAGCATGCCAAGCGTATAGCAGTAGGTCACACTGCTATACATGCGTGCACATACAGTACACATCCCGCCACCCCAAATGTTTTAAAGGGACAGTACGCCATTTTTTACTTAGGTTTTATGAAATACTATAGATGGAAAAAGTATACACCTTAACAGTTTTCGTGCTGTGGAAATGAATCTACGTCACCCGTTATCATTATGATTTACAGTAACAACTGATGCCGCTGACGTTACGCTACTTGACGTGACGTTACTTACCGGCGCCGGTTTAATACGATCCCATGCTAACAGCAGCTCGCAGCGACCGCAGCGACCATTGCTAGACCATAACAAGGGACGGACTAACCCGGAACCAAAAGTGTGTGTCCTCCACTAACTTGTCCGTCGGGAAACATGGACCGAAATATGAAATATGACTTTTAGATGAAAATCGCTGGCACTGGCGACCTCCAAAAATATGAAAAAGGGCTGGCACTGAGAAAGTATACACCTTAAGTAGAAAAAAAAAGAAGTATCCCTTTAGGTTAAAAAATATAAAATATTGTGGAGGGCCAAGACTAAAGCAGTGGCTCAGGGGTAGAGTCACCGGATGGTAACCACAAGGTTGCCGGTTCGATCCCGGGCTCCCGCAGAGTTGTAGTCAAAGTGTCCTTGAGCAAGACACTGGACCCTAATTGCTCCTGATGTGCTAGTAGGTACCTTGCATGGTTTCCACTGCCATCAGTGGATGAATGTGTGTGTGTGCGTGTGAATGGGTGAATGTGATGTACAAGCTACGTAAAGCGCCTTGGATAAAGGCACTCTATAATTGCACCATTTACCATTTTATGATGAAACGGGCTTCTGAACTGCCCACAGCCCTCCTGTGAGACACAGACAGAGTCGAAACAATGGTGGTATTTTATCCTTTTTAAACTGCCGATAAAATATTACATACTGTATGTCTACAGTACCCCCTACCACTGACACCTTTAAAAACACAGGCGTATACAGTGATAGTGTTGTATTTGTGTGTTTCAGTGCATGCGCGTGTACAGTACATACGTCCGTGCATGTGTGTGGTTGTGCGTGGCACGTTGTCCTCATCCGGAGGTCAAGTACACGGGGTCAGTGCGCGACTCATTATCGCTGTACGCGGCCCGTGGAGAAGTGTTAACAAGCAGGGTGTCAGTCGCACAGGGAAACGCTCCGCTGCCCTCGTGTTTGGTGGCGTAAACACCCACTGCCATGTCTTCAGCGCTTCCTCCTTAATGACATCCTTCCAGGAACACTCACACACTCACACACACGAGCGCGGAACACGCCCTTATACAACACCCAGAGCCTTATAGTGGGAGGGTTGCGATATTCCCGCTCACTTCTATGTCCCCGGGCGCTTGCTCTGCTGGAGGAGCATGGAGGGACCCTATAATGCCACTTTCGAACCGGAGGTCGATGAAATGAATGGCATTAAATAGGGGGCAGAATACTAGGGGTGTGCTGAAATATCGTTATCGTGATAATAGCGTATACTTCCTCCTACAATATATATATCGTATATTCCTCAGCACATATCGTGATATTTTCTGAGTGATAATTCCGAGAGGAAAAACAGGTCGTAGAACTAAAATGTTAACTGACTTCTATAGCTGTTTCATTGCCAAAAAAAACAAACACAGGATAAAAACAAAAAGCCCAGTATGAAAATCAGTTGAGACAAATAAAAGCTAAGATAAATACCTGAGGTTATAACATTAGTAAGTTCTTTTTTTTGTCTTTTAGTCTTTTATTCATTCATGTATTGTTTTTTGTTTTTGTTTTTCAGCTGCAGTTACAGTATCATGATATATCATTGATGAATTTCATGCAATATATTGATATATAGCAAATATCGCAATATATCAAATATCGTGATATATTCATTATCGAAGGCCTAATATCGCCACCTATATCGTATTGCGAGGGACCAACATCGTCCCAGCCCTACAGAATACTAGTGTCTCCAATAGCACCCCATTCAGCCAAAACAAACGGCCAATCGGTGTTACCTGCCATCGATCCGACCTGAATATTCCTAGCCTAGTCTGTCTTCACCGGCCCAATGAAGGAACCGTTTTATTCTAGTGCAGCGTTTTCAGTCAAAGGACCTTCTTCAGGCATGCAGCGATATAACGTCGATTAACTGACTCCACAGATAAGAGCGTTTGGCGAAGTGCCCGGAACGCAACGCAGAAAAAGCCGGTGCAGATATATACTGTATACTATACACACCGGAAACACCAGAATGTGCCCGGCGTGTGTCTGCTCTCGCCGCTCTAGTCCGACAGAGAGGTCATTTCTTTTCTCACTTTTTTTTCCCCGTTCTCCCGGAGTTAAATTAATTTTGCTGTGTAGGCGGGTATAAAAGTCTGTGAGAGAGAGAGAGAGAGAGAGAGCGAGGTGAGGGTATGGATTTAGAGGCCTCCTTTCAAAAAAATGTGGTGGATTGCTTCCACCGCAGACTTGACTTCTGCCTGGACTGTGTGTTACCTCGTCGATTTCATTCCAAGTTGGCGTCGAGTTGAGGAGCCTGCCGTAAAAAAAAAAAAGAATGGCGACTAAGCATCCGCGATCGTTGGCATAGAGACCAGACAGACATTGGGGAGGGGCTTTTTATTGCGTTACCTATACACTAGATCAGTGGTTTTCAACCTTTTTGTCACCAGGACCAGTGTTGCCAGTAACGCGTTACTTAGTAACGCGTTACTGTAGTCGGACTACTATTTTCAGTAACTAGTAGTCTAACGCAACTACTATTTCAAAACCAGTAGTCAGACTACAGTTACTTATTTAATATTAGATGCGTTACTTTTTCGCATTTCACTCTGTAGAATCCACGAGTTCAAGGCGGCGTTCGGTTGGAACATGCGGGCCCTTTTTTTAGGTATTCATTCCATTGTCCAGAGGTGCGACAACAACAATAGTCTACGCTAATGACTCCTGCCTAATGTCTATGCATTCAGTATAGCTCCCCGATCGCCCATAGGCATGTTAATTTAAGTCTTTGTTTGAATGGGGCAATCACATCACCGTGGACTTTAGGTAGCCTACTTGCAGAGCTGTGGGAAACACCGCTATAAGTCTTTATGCTGCGCGGCGCCCGAGCTCGTCCAAAACAATGCATTTCCAACTCGGAAGGAGAATCGGAGCGCTCCTTCTGAATTTAGTTCCTACACGTGGAATCAAAATGACAACAAACTTCGCCTGGATCGCTCCTAATGTTGTGCTTTTACCCTGTCACTATCCGAGCTGAATAAAAGAAAAGCTGATTCCAAGCCAATGCTGCCGAAAAATACCAGTAATAGTCCACAACCCGCGGGTTCAGATTTTGCAGAAAGAAAGGATTAAAACGCTTACTAAAAACATAGTAAACAAGTGAGCAATTGCAGCTTCTCTCAATGCTGCATAGAGATACAGTACAGGAGAGGACTGCTGCGGCATCTCACTGTGTTGCATGGGGGAAAAATCACACCCGTGTGAAGAGTGGTGCAACTGCATATGGTGGTCTCTGGGAGTTCCCCCGAACTTGCAAACAGCACACACACACACACAAACGTATATCTAGGTGTGATCTGATGTTTTTGGTCTATGAAAATCCTTGGGACAAAAAAAGGTTGAGAACCACTGATCTAGTGTATTCTATGACTGTTGATTTTAAAATCAAACTGTTGTACTTTTACTTAACCCACCCCCTGCTGTCCACGTGGACTCGTGATCTTCTCTGTCCGTCCCCCCCGCCAATCACGACGATCAGCCCAGTCACGACGATAACCATTTCCCCCATTATACATTAGATTAAACCCTTGTGCATCCACCCTGTGGATATCAAACGTCTACATCAAAGGACAACACCACAGCAGACGATCACAGCACACCATGCACAGACAGAGTAGCCAATTGTATCTAAAAATCAACTGAATATAACTTGCTGTGCCCACCGCATGGCAGCAGCAGCAGAGAGAGAGAGAGAGAGAGAGAGAGAGAGAGAGAGAGCAGACGGCTGCGCACACACACACACACACACACACACACACACACACACACACACACACACACACACACACACACACACACACACACACACACACACACACACACACACACACACCCAGTAGTCCGGGGACCACCAGTGGTCCCTGAGAGCATGAGGTCCATTTGGTTTCATTTTTCTGATCTCAAGAGTTACAGACCCATAAGGGTCCGTTTGGTTACAAAGGATCCATCATTTAGCTGGATCTAACTAGCTCAAACAATCAGTGCCGCCATTACAAAAAAAAAACAAAAAAAAAAACAGCAACCAAGGCTTTTTTAAACCTTACCTTGTCTCCAAATAACAGGTCAACCACCAAAGATCAGGGAAAAGATCGCTATTAGATCCAAAAGTCAATAAATCCAAGCTCCTTCAGTGTACAGATCCATAAGGCTCCCTCTACTACACTCTCTCGTCTCTCTGTTTGTTGTGTGGTTGCTATGGAAACCCGTAGCTGACACATGTGGCTCTCCTGCCACGTGGCAGGGAGAGCCACGTGGGTGAGGATGAGAACCCTGTAGACTCAACTACATGCAACACATGCTCTCTCTCTCTCTCTCTCTCTCTCTCTCTCTCTCTCTCTCTCTCTCTCTCTCTCTCTCTCTCTCTCTCTCTCCCTCTCTCTCTTCCTACAGTGTTGCCAGGTTGTCGGAGAGAAATAAGTAACCAGGTCTCAAAATAATACTACTTTACACATGAAATAGTTCAAATCCATCAGGCATTGAACATGGCAGTTCTTCAAGCTCGTTGTGATGTGTTGTGGAAGTAAATGAAAAAAAAAAAGTTTGAGGTTGGCATGATTTTATTTATAATATTATTTTGATGTATTTATATGGTTATGGGTATTGTATAGTACATTTTGGTATGGTGCCGTTCAAGTTTAGTACAGTACATCACAGTGTGTGATGTGGATGTGAGTGTGGTATATTTCCCTAACTGTGCTATATCATAAACTGATTTCTGCAAGAAAATGCAGCCACAGAACATCATCTGTGGGGACTACATGAACATGCCGTATCTCTAATGAAAGGTTATGATGTCCTCTTGAATACAAAAGAAAAAGCGAGTTTCTAGCATGTACCATTTTGGAGTTATCAGTGATCAAAAACAGATTGATGTCACATAATTCAGTCACTATTGAGTAACAATGCTGCTTTCCAAGGCTGATATTTACATAACGGTAGATGCTATTTTATTATTTATTTTTTTAGATTCAAGCAGGCATCATGAGGTTTAATTTGATATATGGCATGGATGTGTAGCAGTAATATTACCTAATGTTAAATGCTAAATAAAACTTTGAATTGAGTTATTGAAAATGGCCTCTGGCCTGCTGCATCATCTGCCATTATAACGCACTGTATTCAATTGCTAATATCTACAAAACAGAACATGTTATCAACTCACTTATTTTTTTTCCATGAAAGCAAAGAGATGGAGGATTTTTTAAGGTATTCCGTGTCTCGAACGGCCCACCATAGATTTTTCCATAATTGTCTAAAAGTCAGGTATTTCTGGCAGTGACACTTACTGTCCCCCTTTCTTGCAGCAGCGGGTGGGTTAAGTACAAAAAATGAGTACTTTTCCCATCTCTGACCATTGGTAACCAAATGGACCCTTATAGATATCTAACTCTTGAGATCATAAAATGAAACCAAATGGACCCAATTGGAATTTGCATCTAAAAGTTACAAAATGTATCTACCCCAGACCCCCTGTTTCAAAAATGTCTTCCTTTTTGGTGCTAGTCCTATATGCCGCAAGTAACTAAAAGTAATCTAACTTAGTTACTTTCCAAATCAAGTAGTCAGTAACGTAACTAAGTTACTTTTCCAAGCAGTAGTCAGTAGTCAGTAGTCGATTACTGTTTCAAAGTAACTGTGGCAACACTGACCAGGACCCACAATTTATTCTGCATTTGATTGCTTGCATGGAATAGACCTTTCAGTAAGCCCCTCCCCAAACCGATATGGTCCAATCACAGCTAGCATAACATGTGATAGACAAACCTCTCCACCAATAGCTTTCCTATATGATAAAACATTGTTTTAAAAAATAAATATCATACACATTTTCCCACTGCATAGGGCATGCCTTGTCGATGGATTTGGAAGAGATTTTGAAGGTATCGTCCCAAAAATGAACCAGTATTTAATGTGTAATGTCCATGATATTTACATTGGAATGAATGAGCCCGGCTGGAAAGTGTCCTAGCCTTGGGTGAACACTGGATAGAGGGCGGGGCTTATTGAAAGGTATATTCCTATCACACAAACACTTTGCAGACAGAGAGGGGATCATTCAAACTTGCCCTACAGCTGCATCGTTGGAGTTTAACGTTGTTTAATGCAATCAGATTGGACTTTTTTTTTTCTGTTTGGATGAATGGGGTGCCGATGCCAGAAAGTAGTTTTTCCCTGCACTCAGTAAGCGCTCCTGCATAATTCATATAGCCTCTGGGTGCGATGATGTCTCAACACATTGAATCTATAACAGTTTGGGAAATAATATAGGAGGTTTATCCCCCAGGACATATAGGGTGAGATTTTCGTTACCGCTATACCCCTTATCCCTTAACTTCTTTGCCTTTTTAAACTATTAAAAAAAACATTTCTCAGTAGTTCAAATGGCCAGTCTACTAGCTCACAACGTGTTAATAGATTGACATGTTGAAATAGTCCAAAAAAGTTTTTCAAAATAGTGAAAATGAAATAAGGGATATGGCATAAGGGGTTTAGCATGTAACGAAAATGGAGCCCGTAGTCTTTCACTCTTACATCATGACTAGTGAGTATGTTCCAGTGTGAAAAGTTGAGGTCCGGACCCACCAGTCTGTTTCCTCTTAACAATTCAATGCAGAATAAATAGCGGGCCCTGCTATGAAACATGTTGAATAGCCCTGCTCTACATTATTCTCTGAGTATATGGTATTGGTGGTGTCGGGTTCCGATTGGAAATGAAAAAAGTGTATCGCTCATCCCTACTGAGTATCATGACTATCACAGTATTCTCATGTGGTGTGTGTGTCTGTATGTGTGTCACTCCGATTAACTTTCTGGTAAACTTCCTGAATTATACCGTCACTCCTGTAATATTACCATAATTACTGCATATGCCTGCTGAACTTGACGTTTTTAGGGGAAAATCTAGTGCCCGTAATTGCCAGATAACTCCTCTTTCCATGCGCCTGTGTGTGTTTGAGTTCGTGTGTGTGTGTGTGGGGAAGAGAGACTGACCGCCGTGCTCTGGCGCTGTTGTCCGCGCGTCAGGCTCATCATCATGGCTAATTGGCCAGGCTAATCTCCCTATAATATCCCTGAGAACATTAGCCTACTGTAGCATATTAACGCTGATGAATAGGCTCTTATTCACGGGAGCCACAATGAATGGACCCGGACCGCGCTGTCTCCTCCCACTTCCTTATACGGTAGTGGATGTCTTTGTATCCACATTTCAATGTCCTGTGCCTCTCTCTCTCTCTCTCTCTCTCTCTCTCTCTCTCTCTCTCTCGCTCTCTCGCTCTCTCTCTCTCTCTCTCTCTCTCTCTCTCTCTCTCTCTCTCTCAAATATGTGATTATTCCGTAACTGAAAATCCATTTTAAGGCCCTTAGAAAGTTTGAGCTTTGAAGTAGTGGTGATGGTGTTACACACTGTTATAGTATTTAAGAATAATGGGAGAGAATTGGAAGGTTTTCCTGTATATGCTACTACTGGCATTTGAAAACAGTATTTGAGGTTTGAGTTGACCGTTTGTGATGTTGAGTTTAGTCTCTTGCACCCAAAACTAAGAACTTTCACGTTTTTGTAGCAATTGTTCTCCATTTTCTAATTGCATGGACTCATGAGAGTGTAACTCTTGAGAGTGTAAAATGAAACCAAATGGACCCGTAAGGGTTCATTTGGTTTTGTTTTAACGCTCTCAAGAGTTACAGATCTATGGGGACTGCCGTGATCTACCTGTATGGTCTGTGTGATCTACTGGTAGATCACAATCTACCTTTTGGGCACCCCTTCACTAGCCTGATCATCAACCCTAATAAAAGTAAGTAAAACACCTGCAAAAATATATATTTTGTGATGATTACAACAGTGTAAATTTATTAAAAGATATCCCAAAATATAGATATATTTTAAAAATGTATTATAATTATTTTAATAATTATCCTAACTTGCATATTTTGCACATAATTATCCAAAATGAAATATTTTTTCAAGTCTTTTTTTTTTTTTTTTTTACTTTTTGAAATAAATCATCCTAGTACAAACTAGTAGTAGGCTATGGTTGATGGTTGAAAACAGTTTTTGCCTGGGCCGTCTAGGGTTAATTTCAATACAGTTATATTATTACACCCCAGTCTATAAGGTAGCACATACAGTAGTACTGCTATCGCAAAGTACTGTATAGGGCATGCCTGCGCACGCACGCACGCACGCGCACACACACACACACGCACACACACACACACACACACACACACACACACACAGAAAAAGAGAGAGAGACATGCATGCGCACCCACAAAGGGCACAGTGTGCAGGGTTCACAGGATTTCGGCATCCAGCTCCTCTATTGTGCAGGCGGGAAGTGCCATGCAGGCACAATAAACAAGCCGCGCACAATAAACTGACTGCTGCATTTACATATCAAGGACTTCCGCACTGGTGGAGCCCTATTCAGAGGGAGGGAGAGAGGGAGAGACTGTACATGTACCAGTGACTCTGGACAAATGATATACTCAGTGTACACTCATCATTTCAAAGTAGCCTATGTACTTTTTTCATATCAATGCCTCTGGAAATCCAGGGAGACATTAACATATAGTAGAAGTAGCAGATCGATATACAAGTCAGCACTTGTATGTCAGCTGCTTTTATCATTTATCACCATTTATCAGCTTGATTTTTCCAACTATAAAATGTCTAAAGGGAAAATGTCTACTTGGGACCAATTTGGACATTTCACTTAGGGGTGTACTGACTTTTGCTGCCTGCAGTTTAGACGTTAATGTCTGTGTTTTAGTTTTTTAGAGGGGGAAATGAAATACACCCCTACATCCTAGCTGTACAGTGACCACTTAACATTATGTCAAAGTTTCATGTCGTCAGTATTTTCCAGTGAAGAGATATAATGAAATATTTAGAGAACTGGGAGGGGTGTACTCACTTTTGTGAGATACTACCCATCGAGATATTGCAATTTTTTTTGCCACGAATGACTTTGCTTTTATTATACTAGAACATTTTTAAAACGATTGTAAAGTATGTTGTTGCATGAATGACCATGACAAGTCAACTAGTCTCAGTCAATTAGTACACTTTAAAGACATTCTAAACAACACAGACCACAAACAGTCAGTCTTTCTTACCGGAGCAGATGAACAAATACATAAATATCCACAGAATCAATTTTTTTCCTGGTAATTTGATATTGATATCACGGCACTAATAATTGCGATATATTGACGTATCATTTTTTTTTTGCATACCCCTATAGCAGGGGTTTTCAACCTTTTTGACACCAGGGACCACCATTTATTCAGCATTTGAGCCACGGACCACCATTTGATGACATTTTAGCCCCAAAGACCTAAAACTAAAGAATTCTTTTGGTTTTGTTCACAATTCCAGGCTGGATTTTGCAAACAAAACAGTGTAGACTTCTTAATTGATTAGTGCTAATTCAGATGATGAATATTTTAACTCTTGTGAGTGTGAAAATGAAACCAAATGGACCCGCAAGGGTCCATTTGGTTTCATTTTTACATTCTCAAGAGTTACATCTGGTTAACCAACTTTCCATCATTTAGCCTGGGGACCACCTGGAACCCTAGTCTCAAGGACCACTGGTTGAAAACCCCTGCCCTATAGAATATCCAGTTACTATTTGTAACACAGATCGGAATGGTGTTGTATCTACATTTCAGTATGTTATTGTTATTTTTTCTTTGTAAACGCACGCAGTATGGCTCCAGTTATAGTTCCTGAAAGTATACTGAGCCTCCTTGCAGCGCTGCAGCGACCCGTCGCCTCTGGCTGGGTTTGTTTTCATCTTCTCTTCCCTCCTTAAACCCCCATTCATGCTAATGTTAGCAGGGGCTTAGCACAGCTTACTGCACGTGCACACACACACACACAAGCACGCATGCATGCACTGTTGCACATGCATACAGCCTACTGTGTGTGCGCGTGCATGACTGCGCGTGCGAGAGAGAAAGAATGACTCCCATTACTCCTGTCTGTGCTGCACATCTGTGACTGCGGGTTGATTGACAGCGTGAAAACACACACACACACACACACACACACACACACACACACACACACACACACACACACACACACACACACACACACACACACACACACACACACACACACACACACACACACACACTTTTGTTATCCTGTATGCCTGGAGCTATTCTGTTCTTGCGTATCTCAGTATACAAGAACACACACACACAAACGTACACACGTGCACACGGGCCTGCACGCGCATTTACACATACGCACGTGCACACACGCACAGCAGGGGACTGTGGGTATACTGTGTACTGCATGTGCTTGTATTGTAACTCCAAGGTTAAGGCAAGCCAACGGATAGCGAACACTAAACTGTTAACTGTTTAGTGTTCACTGCTTTTACCCCCAAAATACGTTAAAAAATATGTTACAATTCCCTGGTATCTTTGTGTTGTGATATGTGGTTTCATTACATGGACATGAATGAATGCTCCAATCAGAAGCCAGCGTTCTGGTCACGTGAGTGGTCACATGTGTCACAACAACGGACTGATACGCTCAACAACAGACCTTGTGCGGGCGTACGTAGCCTCCACAACCCCAGATAAATAGGCTAAATGATGGAAAGTTGGTTAACCAGATGTAACTCTTTGAGAGTGTAAAAATGAAACTAAATGGACCCGCAGGGGTCCATTTAGTTTCATTTTTACGCTCTCAAGAGTTAAAATCACCATCAATTCACCATCTGAATTAGCCCAAGTCTACACAACCAGAGAATGTAGAAGATTAATGGTCATTTCGATCTGTATTTCTAAAATCCAGCCTGGTATTGTGGACAAAAGCAAAATAAATCTTGAGTTTTGGGGTCTGTGGGGCTAAAATGACATCAAGTGGCGGTCCGTGGCTCAAATTCGGAATGAATAGTGGCCCCTGGTTTTAAAAAGGTTTAAAACCACGGTATTAACGGATAACAAACCCAGTGTGAGCCCAGTGTCATCGACATTTCTGCCTGCAACTACATGTTGTCTCAATAAGACAGCCCCCATCCACCTCATGCACAAGGAGGTGCAGTGCACCAAGGGATTGTGGGGATTGTAGTCCAGGAGGTCGTGTCGATGACATCTGAGACACCAGGCTTACTGCTAAAATCTAAAATATCTAAAAGAAAAAAAATGCATGTTCAACACACAGACATCAAGGAAAATGTTAGATCTTTCTAAATGCCAACTACTGTATATCGTTTGGCGGAAAAAAAAGAGAGAAAAAAAAAGAAATGTTCCTTTAACTGAACTACGCCTAAAATGGAATAAAAATAAACACTGAAAGTAATATTAGCATTATGCAAACTAGCAAATACACTGAAAAAAAAAACAAAAAAAAAAACAGGATAAAACCTTTGTGAAACCATAATGCCTCACTCTCCATTGCAGTTTGTTTTATTAGCTCTAGTTCTCTCCCGCCGTGTGTGCGTGTGCGTGTGTGTGCGCGCGTGTGTGTGTCGCTCTCTCCTCTTTAATTAGCATGAATTGGCCGCACTAATTAATTTAAGAGTCCATCTTGAGATGAGTGAATGGACACTCCACATGTAAAAGTGGCCAGGCAGGAACACGATACCCAACACTAGCTGTAACGCGCACACACACACACACACACACACACACACACACACACACACACACACACACACACACACACACACACACACACACACACACACACACTCTCTCTTTCTTCAGGGTTGCCAACTCCCCAGTAAAGGAAAAGGTCTGTGTGCCGGTTGCTAGAGGTCGGATACAGTATGTGCTTTGGTTCTGATTGGGATGGAAAGTGCATCCCATAGGATTGGGGCCAAAAGGGGGAAGGGTATGGGGTGAGCTTCCCTGTGTCAGCTGATGGGAGTGCACAGGAGGGCTTGTAGGGTGCTATGAGGCTAGCAAGATGACATCCCTTCATGGTGGCATGTCTTCATGGTGACATCTCTTTGGTTGGTTTTGAATGCAAGCGGGAGCCAATGGAGGGAGCGACATGTGAGAATTTTGGCTGGTTAAAGACCAAGTGGGCCACAGCGTTTTGTAAGGAGGCAGTTACAGCATGGGCCAAGCATTGTGTAGCCTCGACACCCAGGCTTTCATTTTCATTCGCGTTGCGCGAAAACTGAAAGCCTGGACTAACGCACGTTGGAAAGTGGCCTTGAGGGGGGAGTGAACCTTCCGGGGTGGGCGTCACTCTAAATGATGTGACGTAGAACAGCAGTGGACGGGAGGGGGAGGGGCCGGAGATGACGACACGTTAGTGAGATCAAATCAGAGCGCAGCACTTCCGCCGTGTGGATCCCACGACACCCCGCCCCCCCAAGGCCAAAATCATTGAGGGCTAGACCAGGCTAAGCATTGTGTGACATGTGCTCCACTGATGCAACATAAGCAAGAAAAATGTCCCTCAGGACTCCCATCTTGAACCCTTCCAGATCCGAACAGCTCACTTCCGTGTTTCTCACAGCAACGGTGAGACATGTTTCGCTGGACGGCAGACGTAGATTTAGGATGCGTGGACATATTCAGAGGCGCTGCCGCGGTGGCCGTCGAGCACGACGTGTACATCTTTTCGCGGTACGCCAGCGACAACCTGTACGGCCGACGGGCCGCCATCCACGTCTCCGTTTTCAACACGGTGTCTCTGCGCTGGAAGGACCTGAGCTCAGTGTCCGCCGGAACCGAAATGTACTTTGACTTTTTGAAAGCCATATGCACCGGCCACAGAGCCGTGGCGATAGGACGCGTCGTCTACGAGTGGGGAGGGAAGGATCCTTACGCCGACGTGCTCCACGCGCTGGACGTGGACGCCTGCACCTGGTCCACGCCCACGGTGTCCGGCGCCGTTCCCGAGCCGCGGAGCGGCCACTCGGCGTGCGCCTTAGGGACGGCCATGGTCATCTGCGGGGGGCAGGAAGGGTGGTGCCACGCTGAAGAAATGCTCAAGTTGGACACGGAGACGATGGTCTGGTCGGTGCTTCACACCAGAGTCACTGCCCCTCCTGCTCGGTACGGTCACTCTGCGACCGTCATCGGAGCGAAGATTTTTGTGTTTGAGGGATGCTACGACATCGCGGTGTTCGACACCGAGTCCTCCCGCTGGCTGAGTACTCCTCCTCCTGTACGGTCCTTCCCACGAGAAATCGGATCAGCCTTCGCTTACAACGGAGAGCTGTACATCGCCAGTCGCGCGTCAAGCACGGAAAGCTCAATCAACCTGCGGAAATTCAACCCAGAGAGCTTCTCCTGGACCAGGGTCGAGGCAAAGGGCAACGGCCCGCCCCCGTCTCCATTGCTTTGCGCCTACTGTTGCGTGGTGGGGGATCGCCTTGTTGTCTTCGACGGAGGCCGCTTCACGTCTGGAGGTCTGTGGATCCTCGACCTGAGACCCTGTCTGAAGACGCTCTGCAAACTAGCGGTCATCCGGTACGATCTGGATCAGTCCGAACTCCCACACGACGCCCGGTGGGAACTGAGCGCCATGAAAAACAAAAAAAGACAAAAAAGAACCAGAAGCCAGGCAACTCCCGAGCAAATGAATACAAATGAGCCTTAGGTGAATCGCCGCATGATTGGCCGCTCGAGGTGCATGATCCACCCATAGGCAGATACGATACAATACAACTACGTCATTGTCAGCTTACGCTGAAATTTGTTTTGCATCCATGGCATCACGGTTCACAAACAACAGACACAACATTACAGTATCGTCTGTTTTTCTCTAAACCCCCTCATGGATGGCAATAGTTGGTATTCTCCATTCAGAACACTTGAGGCATCAGAAGAGATACTAATTACCAGTCTAAGCATGCTCTTGTGGGCTTCTTTGAACCAGATCAGCACTCGGTACAGTGTAAACCTGCACGTTGCGCACAAGTAGAACACCACGCACGGGTCGCCTTACTTGTACCGTAACACGGCCTCAACCGGCCTACCAGTAGTTTTAGCACAGATCTCAATTTGGCTATACTGTTCGTTCTTATGGGTTATTGACAGGCCGATAAACCAGGCCGTGCTACAGTACAACAACACAGTTTGAACTACAGAGGTGTAAAAGAGAGGCGGGATCATCTGGATTGACGTCAGACGTAGCAGATCTACAGCTACGATGTGATTGGTGGAGTGAAACTCTAATCCCCTCCCTCGAAATTGCTCAGACAGGCTTAAGTGATGTCATTAAGAGACCTTTATAACTAATGTCATGAGTATTATCTCCCGAAGGAGTTCCAGCAACACAGCGATTACGTGTTTTCTAAGACAAGCGTAGGTGACCTTTTCAAGATGATGATGCAGTGTCCCTATTTTCTTGATAGTCAGCATGCCATATCAATGATATGTTTAACCATTTCTGTACTGGACACGTTCTGGTGTTCTAAGTTTTATTCGCATAATTAGCATTACTTAGCATTATTAGCATTGCTTAGCATTATTAACCTGACTTAGCCTGTGCAATATGTATCATTACCAGCATTACTTACTTAGCATTATTGGCATTATTAACAGTACTTAGCATTCGCAATACTTAGAATTATTGTCTCCACCGTAAGGTGCGGGTGACGTAACAAAGCGTGACGTAACAGACATGTGCGGGTGCCTGTAAACGTAAACAGACGTGTGAATGGACAGACGGGTTACCACCATGCTGTTACGTCACCCTGACAAACGTATGCTCAGTCAGAGGTGTGACCACCATGCTCACCCTGCGGGTGACGTCACAGGCACGTGCACGGACCTGCCCGTGCACACGTCTGTCCATGCACGCACTTGTGGGAGATACTGGTTTCTTTTTTGGCCATATCCTGAGCAACATGGGAGAGACAGCCCTGCTTTATACATGGTTGTCTTTTTAGCTAGTGTGATGTGATGTGACAACAGTGATCAGCTAAAAAATGAGCTTTTTGGCTTGTTGAATCACGTCACATCATGGCAGCCACATCCATGGACTTTTAGTGTTGGTTTACACTTTAGAAAAAGTAACAATCATGCATATGGGCTTTCAATGTTAGTTTGGGGCATTTTAAACGGTAATGTTTGTTTGAGTGTGAAAATGTTTCCCTATACAAAAGAAAGGCAAGCATGGGCATAGTATGTATGGGGAGTTTTATCATCATCTGAGAAAAATCATCTAGGAAAAATACATATATTAGCCAACCCTGATGCAAACCAGCATTAAGCGACGAAAGGTAGCAGGTTACCAGGGATCGGCAGGCGAGTCTTCTGCCCTTTCATTGTATTAAAAGCGTAACACTATTAAATTCACAAAAGTAACTTTGCTTTGCATCCATCAGCAGCCACACTATATTGTTTTCACTCGCCAGCATCTATAAAACGAGAGAGATCTCTTTGCAAGGTGCCAGGAGCCACACATTCACATAACAGTCAAATGAGCGTGTAAAGCAGGGGTGCCCAACCCTTTTCGACTCTAGAGCTACTTTCAAAATGAGCGGCTCAACAAGATCTACACATCAAATATGTGATTGTTCCATTACTGAAAATCCATTTCAAGCCCCATAGAAAGTTTGAGCTTTGGAATAGTGGTGATGGTGTTACTTACTGTGCTTAAGAATAATGCACTTACAGTAATAATGAAAATTAGAGGGGACGTTTTTGTCCACAATTGGAAAAGAGAAGAGGCAAAACAACTATTCAAAATAACAAATGTGCTCCATTTTCTAATTGTGTGTAGAATAATTGTTATTTTTACCAACATTTTAGCAGTTCATTTCAAAAACTCAAACCCTTGCTTCCGGGTCAGAGAGAGACTAAACTCAACATCACATGGTGGTCCTCCGTGGGTAAAACGCAGGAAAAAAAAATAGTTGATCCTGCAGGGGTTGACACTAACGTCTCTGAAGCACTTGCCCATCGGGCAAGTGCAAGTCAGGTTCTACTTGCCCTCAGGTCATGGTCACTTGCCCCCCCAAAATATATTGTAAATTTTGCATTTAAGTTTACTTCCTACTTGGGTGCTTTAAACCAGGGGTTTTCAACACATGGTCCCTGAGAGGGTTCCAGGTGGTCCCCAGCTAGGTTGGTTAACCAGATGTAACTCTTGAGAACGTAAAAATGAAACCAAATGGACCCTTGCGGGTCCATTTGGTTTCATTTTTACACTCTCAAGAGTTAAAATTCATCATCTTAATTAGCCCAGGTCGCAATGACCATCTTCAAGACAAATTTATCTTTTGTTGTGTTATAGTGCACTAAGTTGCACACTTGCCTGATCGGGCAACCAGGTAGGAGTCTTCACTTGCCCCACCATTTTTTTTACTTGCCCCGGGCAAGCGGGCAAGTGTTAGTGTCAAGCCATGGCCCTGGTCTGAGAAAAGGTTGAAACCTCCTGCGATGGTATACTTAATTCGACTTGTCATCGGCATTGCATGAGGTCCTCCTCGCCGGGTCATTATTTATTCAGCCTTGGTGCAGGGCCGGATCTAGAGGAGGGGCAGGGGTGGGCAGGGAGCCCACCCAATGAAAGGTAATATCAGTGGTTTTCATCAGTGGTCCGGGGACCACCAGTGGTTGACCAAATGTAACTCTTTGAGAGCGTAAAAAATTAAACTAAGTGGACCCTTGTGGGTCCATTTGGTTTCATTTTACACTCTCAAGAGTTAAAATATTCATTATCTGAATTATTGAAGTCCACACAACTAGCGAATGTAGAAGATTAATGGTCATTCTGATCTGTATGCCTGCAATTGTGGACAAAAGCAAAATAAATCTTTAGTTTTTGGGGTCTGTGGGGCTAAAATGTCATCAAATGGTGATCAAGTGGCTCAAAATCTGAATAAATAGTGGGTCCTGGTGGCAAAAACACTGAAAACCACGGCTTCATACATACAGTATGACACCCTGCCATTCTTCCAGCCCACCCTAGTAGGGCTGGCTTAATCCGGCCCTGCCCCGGCGGGTCTCTGGTCTCCCACAACAACAACAACACCAGCAGCAGCAGCGAGGGGACGCGCGACGCCCTCTTACAGGGTTGCCTTACATCAGGGGTGTCAAACTCAGATACAGAGTGGGCCAAAACTTAAAACTGAACAAGGCCGTGGGCCAAGTTTGAACGAACTAACCTTTTTAAAGGGGAATTCCACCCATTTTCAAAATTTTCCTGAGAGGGTACAAATGTGAACCAAATGGACCCGCATTTGTACCCTCTCAGGAAAAATGGGTCTGAAAGAAAAATCATTAACATGGTGAAAATACATCTCAGATGTATTTCACCATGTTAATGATTTTTTCAGACCTCCATTTTTAGGAAATACAGAATTGGGGGAACATTTTTTTTCATCATGTCCACATACACAACATCTTTAAGGTATACAGTATTAATGGTGGTCTTCCACTTTAATTTGATAATGTCTCAAGGGCCAAATGAAATTACACGGCGGGCCAAATGTGGCCCGCGGGCCAGAGTTTGACACCCATGCCCTCTACATCTTCCCTGGTGCCGGGTGTCCGGGGGAAGCCACACGTCCGCCACCAGGAGCGAGGTCCGCGCCGCCCGCCGTATCGGATGAGCTGCTGCTGCTGCATTACGCAGAGTGGCTTTTTTTATCCGTATCAAATGAAACCGGTTTAGACATACATAGTAATGGCCTGGTCGCCAGGGCCGGATCAAAGGAGGGGGGGGTCAATGCCCCCTAAATGCCCTGACTGCCCCATCAAACATGATGGCCTGCAAATAACCCACATTTCAAAGATCTTTAAAACTAAAGTGCTCAGAATTAAAATGATTTGAAACACTACTGCTGCCACTAACGACAGTTATCTCATCACTAAAGAATGTAAATGCAAATGGCATGGGTGCGGCTTCATCGCCAGGCGTGAGGGCGATGAAGCCGCCCCCATGCCATTTTCGCCATCCGGGCCTGTCGCTCACACTCGGCTTCCATCTAAGTGCGAACTCACGCACATAATGCATTACATGCACACACTGCATGCACGCAAACACACACACACACAAATGTGTGTAACTAGCAGGACAGGCCAAATCATTTTGCGATTCGAATCCACAAGCTTCCAATGAACTAATTCCATGTATCATAAAATTGTGTACGATCGGGGAAGGATTATGCAACGGGCATGTTGGGCCAATAGAATAACCAATCAATAGAATAACCCAAAAAGTACTAAACCATCGTGATATGGAACATTACTGCAAGTGTTTAAACGGTTTGCATTTATTCGGCTTAGTTATTTTGTGTCTTTGTTGTTTTCACGCAATCCCATGCTGTAAATCCAGCTGAAATGCAGGTTAATAACCAGGGGTGCACATAAGTGGTGCTCAGGTGCTCAGGAGCACCAAAAATCCTACAATGAGCTGTCAATCCAGGGGTGGAAAGCTCCTTTGAGCACCACACAGCTGGGGCTCATAATGACTGCCCGACTGGGCCAGTAAAAAAAAAGCCTTGAAAATGAAATAATTCTAACTAAAGTCTAAAATACTACCAGTATTTTAATGGATGTAGAATGCAGGTAGTACTACTACTAGGCTAGCCACTATTGCAACGCCCAAACTATCGCCCTGTACTGTAATCCTGTACATTGATCGTGGAAAAAAGGGGTCCCAGGGCCCGGCGATGTGGGTCGCCGCATTTTGGGAGCACCAAGTAACATCCTCAGGTGCTCCTCTGAGTACTGGACCAAAATAGTTATGTGCACCCCTGTTAATAACACAGGCCTATATGTCGTAATCGATATGCGGGTGTGCAGAGAGTGAGACCATGAGACGTTATTTTCTTTTTTGTTTCTATAATAATATTCTTGTGATACATCTTACAGTGTAAGGGAAGATTTGCTACATATCCAAATGTTCATCAAGGTTAGACATTTTCCATCTTCAGACATTGTCTATCTTCAGAAAACATATAGCACTAGATAAGCTAATCACATTGCAAACATGGCAAAATGTGTACATCTTGAATTTAAAAAAAAGACAAATCTGTGGTGACTTCCAACCTGTGTTCTGTGAGTGCTGTTTCAGCAGCTGGGGGGCTGTAAGAAATGGAGACATTGATATAAGACGGTTAGAAACGGCTCGGTTCAAGAGAGTTTTGGAAAGAAGTCCTGTAGTTCCAGAGTGTCAGACGGGTCACGAGTTGGCTTCTGGGAGGAGAGGAGGAGTTACTGTGGCTTGACAGCAGCAGCAGATTCTTTTTTTTTAGAGAAAGAGTGGCAAGTCGTGCAGGGAGGGAGGCAAGCCCTTGAGCGCTGCTCATGCATGCTGCGCCGTAGAATGACAAGCTGGAGGTTTAAAAGCATCGTTTTCACAGAGGGCGGCGCAAATATCAGCAATTTGAGGTACAAATTGGAGTTAGGGTTAGGCGGTCAGGGGAAATGGTTAGGGGGTAATGGGCCCTAGGGACTGAACCTAATGAACCTACTAACCCCTAAGCTTAAACATAACCTCAGTAAAACTTATGCCTAAACCTAACCTTAACCCCCGGCTGATCTACAAGCTAAAAAAAAAAAAAAAGCGTAGCAGTGTGGGGTGTTTTTTGAACTTTTAGATCAGCGATTTTTTTAACGTTTCAGTAGGAAGTACTGATTTTTTTTTTGTTTTTTTTTTTTGTTGCTTTTTTTAAATCGGAATCCTGAAAAGTCACCTTTTATATCATCTCAGTTATAGTTAAGTTGACTTTATATGAGTTGGTCTGCTGGATATCGCCATACCAGGGCCCACTATTTAATCAGCATTTGAGCCATTTGATGGCATTTTTAGCCCCACACAGACCCCAAACCCAAAGATTTATTCTGTTTTTATCTACAATTCCAGGCTGGATTCCAGAAGCATAACAGGCAAACCTACTGTAAATCTCTAGTTGTATAAACTTGGGCTAATTCAGATGATGAATATTTTAACTCTTAATTGTAAAAATGAAACTGAGGACCACCTCAGAACCCTTAAGGACCACTGGTGGTCCACAGAGCGCTGGTTGGAAAACCACTGCTGTAGGATGTGGAACTTTAGTTTAACAATTTAGTTTGTGGGGAATATTTAAAATGGTTAATTTATTGTTTGTATAATTGCTTTGAAAGGAAATCTGTGCAGCGACCGGTGCATCTGGAAAAGGGCGTGTTTGCGTGTGTATGTGTGTGTGTGTTCATGGGTTGCGCGCACACGCGCTCCTACTGCCATTCAAACGGCAGTCACAGATGTGCTTCACAGACAGGAGTCCTGGAAGTCATCGTTTTTCTTTGTTCTTTCTCGCATCACACATGCGTTGTTGACAGACACAGGGGCGGATTGGCACATATTTTCCCACTGGGACAATTTTTTTTTTTTGGGGGGGGGGGGATCATGTGAATTAGCCCAACTTAGTCTACACAACTAGAGAATGTAGAAGATTAATGGTCATTTTGATCTGTATGTTCCAGGCGAGCATCTAGTGCATTCTAGTGCATTTTGGAAGTGCCACTAGTGCATTTCGGATCTTGTCCAGGCCACTAGGTGGCGCAGGCCACCGGGAAAACTCCCTGTACTCCAGATGGCCAATCCGCCCCATGGACAGACATGTACAGCATAAGGCACAACCACGCAATCACGGGCGCATGCTCGACACAGGCGGCACGTTTGCTGTGAAACAATATAATAATCTTTTTTTTATAATAATCAGTTTTAGTTGTAATTATTTCATGCCTATAATGTAATTATAATGCTGCACCAAAATAGACACATTTTTGTATATTATAAATATCGGAAAAGCATGATTGTGGATGAAAAAAAAATCAAACTGAGACCAATTTGTCTATAATTTCAGTTAGCTTTGTGAACCTATACAGTTTCAGTGTAGTATTTATATATTTGTATTAGGTCCAGTTAACTGAAACTTTGTTAAATTCTAGTTTTTCATTTTTTTTAGTTACTAGTTAACTATTATAACCCGTGTAATCCTGCAAAAGCAACAGTTTTCGGTACATTGTGTGGGTTTGTGACTCGGGGCCGACGTGGCATTCTACTCCGTGTTGGATGAATAAGATCCTACCCGTCAGCGCTAGCCGGCCGCTACGCTACATGCTAATCCTCTCCTAGACGTAAAAATCAATGTTTCTTCTTCTTCTTCTCTGTTAGAGTCTTCCCTTTTGTCCGCCGCGACCCACTTTTTCGGGCCGGGTCGGGGCCTGACCCCCTCCCTGCAGTGCCAGCGCCGCCAAATACCTTTCGGCAGACGTCTGGAGTTTTTTTTTTTTTACACAATGCCGTCGCTGAACTCTCTTCCCGGCTGCAGGGCGGGCGCCCAGCTGCTGTCTCCCAGAGCGACAGCCAAAAAAAAAAAAAAAAAAAAAAAAAAACAACTTCCCCCCGCCATCAGCCGCGCGTGTTGACTAGCAGGGTTTATATGGCGCCACCTTATCACCACGCTGCACCTGGGCCTCTAGGGCGGGAAAAAAAACAAACAAAAAAAAAATACAGGACAGGACGAGAGAGAGACGTCTGTCATGCACGGAAGGACACATACACACACACACACACACCTGGCGACAACACACACAAAGGGGACCACATGCATGCATGGGAATAAATGGGGACACATGCAGAGGCAGATGGAGGTGCACGTTTTGGGGCAATATTACTTATTAACCAAATATTATTGCATTACTTATTACTTGAGAGCTTGAGGGCTAGAGAGTAATTTGTAACATATTGCATATTACCTTTTTATATTCCTTTTGCGGCCCCATTCCACAAAAAAAAAAAACCCTGCACGAACAGATATCGAGCGCTCAGTTTCTGACCCCTCAATGTCGCAACTGTAGACGGCTTTGTACGTCTGACTGTATTAAGAATAGGTTGCCGCCTGTACATCGCACTTTTTTAGGTCAATGTAAAGTCGCATTAGCTCATCGGTAACACTTGTAATACATTTATTGATAATTTACCAAGGTATGTGAATGTTATTCTTTATCTGCCAATAGGTTATTAATACACTATATAACTTATGTACAAATGATTTATTAACAATTTCACTTGTATATAAACGGCATAGTCATGGATAGTTTACTACTTAATAATAATTTACTAATAACTTATGAATGAGCTTTAAATATGTTTATAAATGTTTAGCTAAGCATTTACAGAGGTTAATACACGGTGTGTTCATGATTATTGCTCATGAATGTCTATAAATGCTTTATAACGGGCCGTTACCAGCTCATCTCCTTTTACCAACACAGTACTGCTGAAAGCAGCAGCATGGCAAATAAGTAACTAGAAATAATAATAGAAGTATCTGTAGTATTATTACTGTCTCGTAGGACGTGATCTCGCTATATTAATTGTACAGAGAAAAGTAATAATAGTACTGTAATAATATTTCATATTACTTATATTACTATTTCTCTGCCCGCACATACGTGTGCGAGACGCGCACACACACACACACGCACGCACGCACAAACACGCTCTCAAAGGTCATATGCTTTGACAGTAGTCCTGTCATCATCTCTCCTCTCTCAATCCGTCTCGCTCCGTCTCTCCGTTTCCTCCCCCTTTCCACGCGTCGTTTCGCGCGGCGCCCTTTGTTTTCCCTCCAAATTGAATCTCGTCGTCGCCGCGTTTCTCTCTCGGCGGGTGTGTGTGTGCGAGCGTGCGTTTGTGGGTGATGGCTGATTTAAACGGTCACACCTGGCCTGACTCAAACTAATTAGACTCGGGGCCGGGAGTGAACTGGATATACACCTGTGATGCTAATCAATCGAGCTAATCAATACGCGCAGGATCAATTGGAAACCACGGCCCCTACACACACACACACACACACACACACACACACACACACACACACACACACACACACACACACACGCAAGCATCAGGTAGTTTTATCTGCCGCTGTGTGGATGTTATTTCTATTTGGCGACAACTCCAGTACTAATTATTCTACCACCGTCGGGAACACAAGATTCATGGCGATGCCTGATCGATCTCACCAACACTAGCAACACAAACAGTGGTGCTGAAAAAAAGTACCCACACTTTACTAATGTAAAAGTATCACTGCACTGTAAAAGTCTCTACAGTATATGCAGTGTTGTAGTGTGACTTTTGGAAGTGGGGGTACGCTTCTTGAATTGGAATTCCACCCATTTTCATTTTTTTTCCGAGAGTGTACAAATGTGAACCAAATGGACCCGCTCGGGTCCATTTGGTTCCATTTGTACACTCTCAGAAAAAAAAGGAAACTCATTAACATGTACTGTATTTCACCATCCTAATGATTTTTTTAATCATGTCCACACAACATCTGTATATTAATGACAGAGTAAAATATTGACAATGAGTGGAATTCCCCTTTAAGACACATGCATTTGCATGCGCATTTGCGTGCACCTGCGCAACACACACAGACTCACTATTAAAACAGGTATAGCATATTGAGAAAGATTGTTTACAATGCCTAATTGTATCCATAGTATCCAAATAAATGACAAGTCAAAAAACATAGGCCTACTTTTGCCCCAAAAATATTTTAGATGTGAGAAGTGGGGGACGCTGTCCCCCCGTGCCCCCCCTCCACTGCACCCCTGTCTATATGCACTCGAAAACCGACCAGTCCCGACCCCACATTTTAGGGTCGGGTCTGGGCCTAACATTTTTGCAGATTATTCATGCCGGGTCAGGCTTATGAGGGTTCCATGAGAAAAAAGTTAATACCCTAATTGCAGTGGTTTTCAACCAGTGGTCCGCGGACCACCAGTGGTCCTTGAGAGGGTTCCAGGTGGTCTCCAGGCTAAATGATGGACAGTTGGTTAAACAGTTCATTGAGAGCGTAAACAGGAAACCTGACCTGGTTTCAGCTCTGGTTTTACATTTACTCAAGAGTTAAAGAGAGGGTGCCGTGATTTTTATATTTTTTTCCAATTTTGTACATGTTTAAGAGGTGACAGTATGTAAATAGACCCCTTGGTGTGTTTTTTATGTGCAATGATGTCTTCCCTTTGTATTTAGGGTTTCTTCCTGGGGGCTGAACCTTTCCAGTTAAACATGCCAATGAAAAAAACTTCAATATAGTGACATCACCTGTTCAGCCCCTCCCCCAACTCCTCCCCCTTTATCATGCAACTAAAGCTGTGGGTGTGGCTTCAGTTCAGGTGGATCTCCACCCATCACCACCCACCAGGCAAACCAGGCATACTCAATGAACTGGTAGGGTGGAATCATAAAAATGACAGTTTAACAAACACTGTACACTTTTTTGGGGAAAAAATCTTACTTTTCATATAACATTAATACCTGATGATCATGTTTTAGGGTAGAAAAAATCATGGCACTTCATCTTTAAAAATGCATCATTTGGATTAGCACCACTGGATAAGTCTACACAATGAGAGAATGTAGAAGATTAATGTTCTTTTTTTTATCTGTTTGTTTTGTTTCCCAAATTCAGCTGGGAATTGTGAACAAAGCCAAAAGAGATCTTTAGTTTTAGATCTGTGCAGGGCTAAAACCTCCTCAATTGGTAGTCCGTGGCTCAAATTCTGAATAAAAATTGCGCCCTAGTATCAAAATGGTTGAAAACCACTGCCGTACCCTAAAAAATTGGGTTGTTTGCATGCCATTTTTGCATTCAGGCACTTTAATTTGACATATTGGGTTGTTTTGCATGCCATCGTGTTTGGTAGGGCAGTCTGGGCAGCCCCCCCATGCTCATGCCTAGATCCGCCCCTGGTTGTATGTATTTGTTCAGTTGGGCTTACCTCGCAGGGCACAACGCCACTCTCCTCACTCTCCTATAGCGTTCTATCTGTGCCGTCATGCAGCTTTAGTTGTTGATCTAACATGTTTGTTGACTGAGTCGACTGGCTGTATTTGTTCTGTCTACACATGGGTACTCTGGTCACCATCATGGTTCAGTGGCTGTGACTGTGAGAGAGAGAGAGAGAGAGAGAGAGAGAGAGAGAGAGAGAGAGAGGGAGAGGGAGAGAGAGAGGGAGAGAGAGAGAGAGAGAGAAGAGGGGGGAGAGGGGGAGAGAGACTGTGTTTGAAAAAAAGTTAAGTGAACTAAATACAAAATACCCAGGGCTTAAAGGGGAAGTCCACCCATTTTCAACATTTTACCATGTCATTGATATACCTGTAACAGTGTGAATAGTGAACAGTGTGTATAATTACACAAAATATAATATCAGTGCTTCTACCTGACAAGATTCCCCATGATTCTCTACGTATAGTGCAGTAATTGGTGTGTTGTGTTATGTGTTGTGCTATTGTTGATCAGCTCTTTTATTTCCGTGATTGGAATGTGTGATGTTGTTGGATATTAGTGGGAACTGATATGGGCTGTCGAAATGGTAATAATGTGGTAATAATGTGTGATTACCATTTTGACAGTGTGTGCCAGTTCCCACTAATATCCAGCAACTTGACACAGCCATTGAAGAGGAGTGGACCAACAATCCACAGGCCACAATTGACAATCTGATAAACTCTATGTGAAGAAGATGTGTTGCACTGCATGAGGCAAATGGTGATCACACCAGATACTGACTGCTTCGGAGTAAGGCACAACAAAATTGCACATTTCAGGGTGGCCTTTTATTGTGGACAGTCTAAGGTACACATGTGCACTAACCATCATGTCACATCTGCATATTGATGTGGCACACCTGTGAGGTGGGATGGATTATCTTAACAAAGCAGAAGTGGTCAATATCACACATTTAGGCAGATTTGTGAACTGTGTTTGAGAGAAATGGTAATATTGTATATCTGGAATGAATTTTAGGTCTTTAAGTCCATCCCCTGAAAAATGGGAGCAAAAACAAAAGCGTTTATATTTTTGTTGAGTGTATATACATGTCAAGTATGTCATTGGTATTGAAAGGGCTAAGTACCATCGAGTGCAAGAAAAACCCCGGGCTGAACAAGTCATGGCGTCGGTCTACATTTGCGTCCACACTCTGTCTGTGAAAGCAGCGTTTGCGTCAGCGCAGAGCCGCTCACTGAACAGCTAATCTGTCTTAGAAAGGCCCAGGGGAGTGGCTCAGACTGACTGCGCCGTAGCCAGCAACACTACGCCGTGGTCCGCGCCTTTGTTTGCGGACAAACACGCCATGCTAATCCCCGCGTAGCGGTGGGGGAGAGAGAGAGCGTGGGCGGTGGGATTCCAACTGTGAAGGATTTTTTCCTATTTGTTTTCTTCTTCCGAGGAAAAAAAACCAATAGTATGTGTGCGCCGCATTGTGTCGCCAGCCTCTTTCAAAGACTTTTTACGGAGCGTTTCGGCAGCTTTGCTTACGGCTCTGTTTATTTATAAAACAACCGCCTTAAGATACCTTAGTACTGTACTCGTTTTAGATGTTGTTGTCAAGACTTGGGAGATTTTCTTTCTCCTCAAAGCGGCACTATATGTACTACGCAACTAAGTGAGTAGGATTCATGACGTTCGGTTTCATTTCTCTTTGTTTTATTTCATGTAACCTGGATTACACCGACTTTGGTCATTCAATGTTTTTTTTTTTTTTTTTTTTTTTTTTGTGGTCTGTGCCGTTATGTAGAAGTCTATGGTATTTACACGCACATCGACAGTGGGTGCAGGGCCAATGTGGCAATCATGGTAGTAGAGTGGGACCCGCGCACCAGTCTTATGGCAAATAATTACTTTATTGAAAAAAGGACGTTTCGATCTCACTAGATCTTCATCAGATCCATACATAGATCCACACATGATACTGCATTTAAATCTGTTCCCCCTTGATTGAAACCCTCCCCCCGCTGTGAGCCAACCCCACAGAACACGGTGTGAGAGGTTTCCTCATGAGAAGCACAAGACAAAGTATAAGTACTGGAAGTACTTGCATCTACATACCAAGTTACATACTATTTACAATTTAAAACATTGTAACACACAAGAACATTATAGAACCATTTTTCTTGTGCCGTTATGTAGCCCTTTGAGCTGCAATGAAAATCCACATGCAAAATCCTTCAACAGTGTCATCTGCTGGCAAATGGTTATGTCATAGGATTTGTGGACTCTTAGCCTCACAGTACACGAGAAAATCACAGCCCTTGTTTGAGCCTGAAAACCACAGAGCACAGAAAATCTACTGATTGTTCGACTCATTTCATGTTGTTTGTAAAGTCATGACCCATTTAATGCAATATCCGTTGTACAATAGGCGTGATTGCACCACTTCATCTCCATGCTCTTCGTTGAGACATTTTGATCGTGTCAAAGGTTGATGTTAGATTAATATTTATGTTGTGCGCGGGATGTGTCGCGCTGAAAATAGCCCACAGATGAGATTGCGATGCGTCACAGCAAAATGCTTTGTGGGATAGATTAGCTATTTTCGTATAGTAGCTATTTTGGGGGGGTGAGACAATAAGCAACACGTTATACCTTAGGGCAGAGGTGCTAGAATTGTGGTCAATATCGCTAATATCGAATATCTAGGTTTGAATATCGAATATACGAATATACGAATCAGCATTCCTCTTATATTTTAAGAGCGGCTCCGAATCTGAAACAATTTTTGTGTCGGGACAATTGTTTTGTGTTTGTGTGGGGGGGTGGGGGCATGAAGTGTGCCACACGTTATGGCCCTCAAGTCTTGATGATGAATATGAATCCGCGAACACGGTGTGCCAAAACCTGTCAA
>CM076972.1:55104176-55146676 GCA_039105355.1 Benthosema pterotum | reverse complement strand
CCGATGTAGCCGCGAGTACAACCTTTGCGACACCTGACACTATATATTCTACAAAACGTTCACTCTGGAAAAAAAAAAAAACATACAAGATTTGTGAAAAATCGCGTTTTCACACGTACAAGCTCTCATAGCTATGAGGCATGTATACGTGCTATTTTTCGATGAAACGTAAAACACACGTACAGAATTGGATAGCATCGGGGAATGTTCAAGTATCCCGAAAATACCCATATTCCAATAAAGTAAAGTTACTGAAGTGAATGTATTTTGCTGCAGGAATAGTGGGAATAATAATTACAGTAATAATTACATCAGTACTACTCAGTATTTTGAGTTTGATGAGATTGTTGAAGATTGTTGATGTCACCCACATTCGTCCTCTCGATATGTTAAAGGTAGGGTTAAAATTGGAAAGCACTAGCATACCCTCTTTTTTTGAACCTGCAACATTCTGCAATATTTGTTACTAGTATTTTTACTTTTACTTCTCTTAACTACATACTGATGCCAACACTTTTTGTACATAGTGGAGAACATCTATCTACATACAGTACCTCTATATCTATATCGACATCTATGTAGAACATTGCAGTATTGATACTCCTCAGGGGCGGATGTTACATTTCCCAATTGGGGGGGCAGGAGAAAATGGTGTGGGGGTGACTGAGGGCTTCGCGCTACGGGCGATTAAGTCGTACCCATACCATTTTCAGTTACAGGACTTGTATGAGGCAAGTGAACATCAATAATAACATCAGTTGTTGCTGAAGTTGCAACAGACAAGCAGCATGCATGAAGCTAAAGGTCTGACTCAGAGAGTTTTCTGTTTTCAATGATGAAATGCTGTTGGTTTAGTGGTGACACAGCTGTAGTTAGTGAGTAGCAGTAGTAGTGTTTCAAATCCTTTTAATTATGAGCACTTAAATTTGAAATTTGGTGGGGCAGTCAGGGCATTTAGGGTGGGCATTGCCCCCCCCCCCCCCCATGCCCATGCCTAGATCTGCCCCTGATACTCTTACATTCCAGTACTGTGGAGTAGCACTCGGCTGAGAAGGATGTGTGCACCACAGGTGTGCTCGTAAAACCATTGCATTGACGTACAGTTTCCGCGGAGCCGCATGGGGCGGACAGCGAGCGCTATCAGGATCAAACAACACGACGACTACGTGAGCACACTCACTATATCGTCATCGTATTCCTTTAACCCATTGTGTCCTGACCCTCGATTCGAGTTTCTGACACCAGATTATACAGTAGTTCCTGACACCAGATTATAGCTGCAGTAACATTCTAGATTTTGACGCTAGATTCTACAGTAGTTTCTGACACTAGATGCTAACATATTTCAAGCCAAGGACCACCAGTATTATCCATATTTGGCTGCAGACCCCCATCTGAAAACATGTTGTTCTAGGGATCCCCAAGAAGCAAAAAATTGAGTTAAAAATGTTTGCTTCCAAAATAATGTATTCAGAGATTTGCAGCACATTTTCACAATTTTTCAAAAATAGCAGAACTACAAGCTCATATCGCGCCACTCGGTGGCGCGATATGAGCTTGTAGATCTGCTATTTTTCAACAGATAAAACACCAAAATGCGTTCAGTACACAAAGGTTTAATACCAGCATGCGTGGAATTAAACTAAAAGCCACCTATAGCTGCAGATCAGATGCAGTTCGCTGTAACACGCCTCGGCCCACATAGGCTTACTCATCTCTGCCAAGAGAAAAGCCTGGTATTCGTTTCCATTCTGTGGCGTTGCTTTTGTGAAACCGACTCAAGCCTCAACATATCCACGTTAGCTGCATGGCCAAGTCAATCTGGCAATATTAACCGGTTTTCATGAAACCTGCTAATCACTGATCCAGGATGTAATAAACCAGAATACCTGTCGAATCCTGGCTTAATCCCTAATCCAAGTTTGGTGAACTAGGCCCCTATAGTCTTCATTTGGATTTTGTTTACCGACACTTTTTGTCCATGGAAAATAGTCGAAAAGATAATTTTCACCACATTTTTAGTCCAATTCTGCCAGGAGATTCTATTCTCTCGGTGCTCTCTCTCGTTAAGTCTACACGCGAGCAGCAACTGCATGCTGTTTCTGTTGTTGTTGTTGTTGTTGTTGTTGTTGGTATAACAATGCCCAGATTAATGATACTCTGTCAGGGGATAGTGTCCCGAGGCCGAATAAGGAACCGGTACCAGCTCTGCCCCTCTCTTCTCTTCTCTTCTCTTCATGGTGGTGTGTAAACATGGGAATGCACTTTTTTTTCTTTTTCATTCGCAAGTGTTTGCCAAAAATGCGTAGTGTGGAATCCAGAGAGGAGAGCAGAGTGGGGTTCCATCCAAATCCTCACTGTGGGGTGGGTGGGTGCGTCTGTTCCACCCACAATGCTATTAGTTTACAGTGTACCACCACACGTGCACACACACACGCAATTATGTAGGCCGAGGGAAGCGAGGGACCAGCCTG
The DNA here is from genome assembly GCA_039105355.1 of Benthosema pterotum. Taxonomy (NCBI): domain Eukaryota; kingdom Metazoa; phylum Chordata; class Actinopteri; order Myctophiformes; family Myctophidae; genus Benthosema; species Benthosema pterotum. The sequence continues at coordinate 55,144,202 of CM076972.1, read as the reverse complement.
ACACATTTTGCTAACATTCTCTGGCAGGGCCAGATATTAGAGATAGTGTGGAGAGAGAGAGGGAGAGGGGGAGAGGGAGAGAGAGTTTACCTTTAGTATACTATTTGAAGAGTGAATGACATGAAATTCATCATTTTTATTTTTTGTGTGTGTTTTTGGTGCTCCCAGGTGTGTTTTCTACAAATGATCTAGTTTGAACAATCAGTGTTTCATATCATAGAGGAGCTTTAACCCTTGTACTGAACGCGTTTTGTTGTTCTAAGCATTATGTTTAAACTATTGAAAATTAGCAGATCTACAAGCTCATAGCGCGCCATAGCGATTTTTGAAAAATCATGAAAACGTGGTGAAATCTTTGAATATTATGTTATTCAGAAACTAGATAGGACACAATGGGTTAATGTAAATTGCTCTCAGGAACAGGTGGTCTGACTTTGTCCTCATGGTGATCTCATCAATGCACTCTGCTTTGTAGAATTCCTCCTCTACTTCAGTCTTCAGTTCCAAATGTGCATTTCCACTGTGTTTACAATCAGTGTTGGTCTATATTACTCAGGAAAGTAACTTCTTTACTTTACTCGTTACCCTTAGACAAAGTAATATCATTACTTTACTTATTACTGGATTTGAAGAGTAATATATTACATATTACGTTATTACTTTCCCAGATTCACAACACCGCTTTTGAAAAATTAGAGAAGTACAACATAATTCGTTTATTACAAAATAAAGCAGCAATGCGATTTGTAGTGTACATAACTGCGCAGGATGCAGCGTGTGGACTGGATCTACAATCTACTGCACATCTCTGTTGTTACAGTACCTGTCAATAGCTTGTATATCTATTTTTGCATGCAACAACAAGCTCATTTTAAAAAAGTAACTTGGCGTTACTTGCAAAGTAATGCGTTACTTATTACCCATTTTTGCAGAGTAATCTCGTTACTTTACTTTTTGGAGCAAAAGTAATAATATTACAGTAATATGTAATCTAAAATTAGTTACTGCCCAACACTGTTTACAATGTCCACCATTGTTGATTTTCCAAGTTGACATGGAATTTAAACAAGCCTGGTTTTATCTAGCATCAGTGTTATAATGACTCTACTATAAAACATCCTGCATACCAGCGCCCCCAGCACCTTAGGACATTGTGGTACTGCAGCTAAACTGTCCATAAAGAAATGACAAGGACTGGTTATATTACTGGTGATTGAGGCTCAAACCATTAGAAATAAGCTTGAGGAACATATACAATATGATATTAAGTATAAAACACTTCCAATCCATGTTATTTGTGCTTGAATATTGCACACATTGTGAGCTTGTAGTTTGGCTATTTTGAGTATTCACAGTAGTGCAAGTGCAAATAAATGTACGGTAGCGTAAAGAAATGATAAGCGTTTTAGCATGGACGGTTTTTAATACCATTTCAATAATCCTCCTTTTTAACTCAACTTCAAAATAAAATAATCTCAGTAAACGTAATTCTTATTCTCACTTCATATTAACCTGCACTGAATAATTTATATGATGATTATATTATGATGATTTATATTATGATTTAAATCACAACATGAACAAAACCATATAGAGCTCCATGGTGCCATGGTGCCTCTTCGGGAAGAGATTTTCCTCATATTTGAAAAAATATATATATTTTTTGCTTTCTAATGCTTTGTTAATATTGTGTTGGTGGTCATTATTTGGCAGTTGGCTTTGTCCGCGGCATAATCGTCATCGAGGCTTTTTTGAAAAAAAGAAAAAAAAAAAAACTGAGGAAAATGAAGAGGCGTGAAACTCTCTCTTCCGAAACGGGCATCTCTCTGGCGTCACTGCGGAGCTCTCTGTTCTACCAGTTTGCTCATCCATCCGTCTGTGTCCAGTTAATCTCCAGCATGCACCGTTGGTCCGCTCACAGCCAAGCTGTGCACACAAACACTCCATGTTTGACATTAACCAACCTCTGCCACAGATTGTCCAAAATGGCTTGTTAGTGAAGCACTTTTTATCATTATTATTATTGTTGTTATTTTTTTTTTTATTTTTTTTTTGCAAAAACACATTTTGTACCTTCAGATTTTGTCCAAATTTATCGTAAAACTGTATCTCTACAGTCAGGTGAAAAACACATATACATATGTTGAATATTGTCCATATTCCATTCTGATGTTGTCCAAACATAGCAAATCTTTCCAGTGCCTGTGGAGCACAGGTTGGTTTGTGTTATGCATGTTTTGGTTTGGCAAGGTCGACACATTTAACAAGCGATGCAGTAAACCGGGATACTGTGTGTGTGTGTGTGTGTGTGTGTGTGTGCGTGTGTGTGTGTATGCGTGTGTGTGTGTGTGTGCGTGTGCGTGTGTGTGTGTGTGTCTACAGTATATCTATGCATATGTATATTTCTGCATTGTGTATGTGTGTTTGTGTCCAGTTGATTTAGCGTACAACTGGTTCCATTTGTTCACTGTCAGAATAAAAACGCCAATCTGCATTGAAATGTATTAGGCATGTACTGTATGTAGGTTTAGGGGCAAGGGGTAGGTAAGCATGAGACTGTGTTATGTACTTATTAATTGTTGTGTGTACAACCTATTATTGTACAACCTATTGTTGTCATACTACTACTGCTATTACTACTACTACTACTACTACTACTGTCCTCTTCATGTGACAAATTAAAGCAATAAGCCACTCGAGGTTGTAGGTTACCGTGGATTTTACCCTGGTGAGACCAGTGTTGCCAACTTGGCGCATTTGTCGCTATATTTAGCTTTTTTCCAGACTCCCCCCTAGTGCCAAAATGAAAAACTCCTGTCTAGCCATCTAGTGGCTGGTGGGGCGAAATTGATTGACAGGCGCCAGAGATAAAACCCTCATTTTTCACCATTTTTCCTCCTATGACAGTGGTTTTCAACCAGTGGTCCCCAGGATAAATGATGGACAGTTGGTTAACCAGATGTAACTCTTTGAGAGCATAAAAATGAAACCAAATGGACCCGCAAGGCTCCATTTGGTTTCATTTTCACACTCTCAAGAGTTAAAATATCCATCATGTGAATTAGCCCAAAGATACAACTAAATGTGTGTAACCCACACACGTGGGTCATGTGGCGGTGAGCAGCCAATGAGAATTGCCCCCCCCCAGAATGGGGGCCATGCAGACTTTGGCGTTCAATGAGTTAACTCTCTCTCCCTCTCTCTGTCTGTCTCTGTCTCTGTCTCTCTGTCTCTCTGTCTCTCTGTCTCTCTCTCTCTCTCTCTGTCTCTCTCTCTCTCTCTCCCTCTCCCTCTCTCTCTCTCTCTCTCTCTCTCTCTCTCTCTCTCTCTCTCTCTCTCTCTCTCCAGGGCGTGGTTCCAGGCAGGCCTCAACTTCCTGTCGGTGAAGCCCAGCAACGTGGTGGCGTGGGAGATCAAACAGGAAATGGTGCCGGGGAGCAGCTCCCTGGCCGTGCTCTGTCAGAGGAAGTTCACCGCCACGGGAGAGAGGTATGGAGCACACACTTGGTTGTTTTCGGCTGTTTATTATTTTCAAGCGATCCCTTGCTGTAAACCCTGCTGAAATGCAGGTGAATATCGTGTGTGTATGCAGACACGATGCGATGTACAAGTACACTCCCTGGGCATGATGTACAAGTACACTCCCTGGACATGATGTACAAGTACACTCCCTGGACATGATGTACAAGTACACTCCCTGGGCATGATGTACAAGTACACTCCCTGGACATGATGTACAAGTACACTCCCTGGACATGATGTACAAGTACACTCCCTGGGCATGACGCTAGTATGTCACACAGCAACTCGAATCAAAAAGTTTCAGGCTTTGGGTGACAAAGCCTTCATCCAATCAGGATGAGAGGGGCTTTCCTCGGACAGGCATTGGTGCACATGTAGATGCAGCTTCCCCTGCGCTGAAAAGGTAACTATTTAGCAAAAAATCAAAATAGATATAGCTCTACGTTGCCTTTTGATGCTGCAGCTGTTTCCCTGCAGACAGACACTTGCTTCATCCTGTAGACCTTGGGAGCCCAACCAGTAGATCGGGATCTACCGGTAGATCTCGGCCTGAGTGTGTGTGTGTGTGTGTGTGTGTGTGTGTGTGTGTGTGTGTGTGTGTGTGTGTGTGTGTGTTGTGTGTGTGTGTGTGTGTGTGTGTGTGTGTGTGTGTGTGTGTGTCTGTCTACGAAGCGGCCTCATTGGGAGGATTGTTGTCTGCTGTCTGTGAATTATGCCATCAGTATTGTTCTGCAACGTGTAATGGACTGTTCTGCAACTCATAATGGACTATTCTGGACTGTTCTTATTATGATTGCATTTGCAATGGCAGTGTTTGTCCCAGTCTATTGTAATTTATGCTTATATGGACATAAAGTAAAGTGGTAAAACAAAGTAGTGTTGTGTTGTTGTGAAGTTACTGCAGGCTGGCAACGATGCGTGTGTTTTGAAATGTTGATATTGGACTGGTAGATCCCGGAGGGGTTGGCTGCTGAAAAGTAGATCTTGGGTCAAAAAAGGTTGGGCACCCCTGTCTGGAACTTTGTTGTTGTCAGCAAAACAAAACATTCGTCGGGCTCAGGGAAGGCGGTGCTAATTTGTGAAGGGGGGGGGGGGGGGGGGTAGGGGGGGGGGTGAGGCAGCGTTTTAGCCAATCACAGCACAGCAGTCTTCAGCAGATTCATAACGACCCAATAGAGTAGAGGTGAGGTGGAGTTAGATTCTGTTTTGAAACAAATCTCTTTAAAGTTACCTCTATTAACATTTAAACCAGGGCATAAGTGGACAATATAATGAGTATATTACCAATACAAAAGGTAATAGGATAACACCCTTTTCCCTTTTGTTAAACTAGTGTGTTTTTGAAGGTGGTATAACATCTACATGCTACAGTATTACTATTACGGTATTATACTTCTGAATACATTAAGCCGATAAACAGAAACATGCGCTACAAAGCAAACACTAACCAAATACACAATACCTGTTAATGCAGCTTCGACCCAAACCATTTTGTAAGTGTCTTTCGAGTATTGCTCCGAGAGGACCGGGTCCAATTAAGCGCGCGCTGTGTTTGGAGGGCTTTGGATTGTCGGACTGTTTCCCACACTTGGCGAACCCTCAGTAAGTGGATGGATGGGGGAAAAAAAAAATCAAACTCGGACCTCGAAACCTGTTCCCTAGCAACGCGATTTCCACACTGACAAGCTCGGGCGCCAGGCCCCTAATAACAAGGAGAAAGCCATGTTCGAGGACATTATGAAAATCATTGTCTGTTCTGACCCAAAGTGCCCTTTTTTGTGCAGCCTTGTTGTGCCAAAGTAATCCCACTAAAGCTTTAGCCCGCCGCTCCGCTGCACTGTTAACCCTAACCCCCCAACTCCCCATCCTCTCCCTCGACGAATAGAATGAAGGAAACTTCTCAGCGAGAGCTGAAAACCCAAACGGTCGCCCAGTGCGCCACGGTCATTCATTTCGGTTGAAGGGCCTGTGGGACAATGCGACAGGGGCGGATCTAGGCATGGGCATGGGGGGAGGTCAATGCCCCCCTAAATGCCCAGTCTGCCCCACCAAACACGATGTGCATGCAAAACAACCCAAGATATTTCAAATTAAAGTGCTTATATTTAAAATGATTTGAAACACTACTACTGCTACTAACTACTAACTACAGCTGTGTCACCACTAAACCAACAGCATTTCATCATTGAAAACAGAAAACTCTCTGAGTCAGACCTTTAGCTTTATGCATGCTGTGTGTCTGTTGCAACTTGAACAACAACTGATGTTATTATTGATGCTTTACTTGCCTAATAAAAGTCCTGTTACCGAAAATGGTATGGGTGCGGCTTCAGCGATGAAGCCGCCCCCATGCCATTTCGCCTGCCCCTCCCAATTGGGAAATGTTACATCCACCCCTGCAATGTGAGGACACTAACGTCTACAATATGATATTGATATTGTACGAGAATCTTGAGATAATGGCGTCTGAAAGGCAAACCGTAATATTTTAGAAATAATTCAATAATACTAATTATGTTTTGTGGATTAATGTACATTTACGGCGTGGTCCCAGGGACCGCCACAAAATGACCGGAACTACTTAATATTGACCAAAACCAGAGCAGAACTCCCACCCTGGGACTCTGGACATCAATTAATACAGTTGACACCACTATATGAATGGCAAGTATTTCATACAACATAAGTTCCAAAAAAACTGAACTATCCCTCTAATGCAGTCCAATTTAACATGATGAAGAGGGGGAGCGTATAATTACGCTATTACATTATGAAATGAACTGACTAACTGATACGTTGCCAATATAATTCAATGCACGTGTCAAGACTAGGACTATTTGTTCCCCAATTAATTTAGCCACGTTTTCTGAAAGTCACACTTTTACATGAGCCTCAGTCGTGACTCATGTTGTGCTACTCCGTTATACAGTATTGCCTCCATTTTCGTTTCGTTTTGTGTTCGTATGCCCCTTATCCCTTAACTTCTTTGCCTTGTTAAACTACTGGTATTTAAAAATAACATTTTTTTTCAGTAGTTCAAATGGCCAGTCTACAAGCTCACAACGTGTTAATAGATTGACATGTTGAAATATTCCAAAACGTTTTTCAAAATAGTAAAAACAAAATAAGGGATTTAGGATAAGGGGTTTAGCATGTAACAAAAATGGAGCCCTATATGTACTAAAGATCTCAACGAGCCTGAAAATTAAGGCCTGGCCCTAACTGGGCCCTAACAGTTCGGGCCCGGCCGGCCCGGCCCGACTAAATGGAATAGATTTTAGGCCCTACCCGGCCCTAAACTGTCGGGTTTGGGCAAAATGTGAGAATTCACCACAGATTAAACATGAAATGGCAATCAGCACCATCTTCATAATAGGTAAATACAGAAAAGAACTGAACTAATAAATTATTTTTACTATCGTAAAATAATTCAATATATTTTTTTTTCATGGGGCCCGAGGCCCTATTGATTAGCATATATTTTAGGCCCTACCCGGCCCTAAATGTCGGGTCGGGCCTGTTTGGGTTCCGTCCTGGTCGGGTTCGGGCAGAGTTTGGGAACTATATTATGTACTATGGAGAATTGATCCAACCAGAAAGTATTGCCTTTTTTCCAACTGACAACACACTAATAATAATGTTTTCCTTGCTCCAAATTGGCTTTGTCCATGACAGAGTGCTTTGTGGTAGTAGACGTGTTGCTCCCGGCACTTTGAGCAAGACTCGAGGTATATAACCAGGGACGTGCATGGAGTGTAAAGCCAAAGTGTAAAGTCCATCTGAAACACTCTCAAGGGCCACTGGTGGTCCCCGGACCACTGCTTGAAAACCACTGATATAAAACAATGCAACTATTGTTGCATTGTTGCACTATCTTTGTAAAGTCAGCAGTCTTTGAGTCTTAGGATGGTTTATCTGTCAGCGACAGAGTGTATTGTGTGTGTGTGTGTGTGTGTGTGTGTGTGTGTGTGTGTGTGTGTGTGTGTGTGTGTGTGTGTGTGTGTGTGTGTGTGTGTGTGTGTGTGTGCGTGTGCGTGCGTGTGCGTGTGCGTATGCGTATGCGTCTGGGGGTGTATGCAATGGTTTTGACATGGATTTGAATTCTGCAAATCCTCATAAGTAAAAGGAAATTAGTTATTAAGCACATTCTCAACTCTCTCTCTCTCTCCCATTTTCCCTCTCTGTCTCTGTCGCGGTACACTTTCCTCTTTGTCTTTCTTTAATGTACAACATTAAACATAATTCTAATCCTCAGTATTGTTCCGGTTGTTGCCTGTTCTCATACAGACCTAAGCCGCCCGCCACAGTCGTCGGGAGTCTATGTCGACTTGCTGCATGGGAATGAACGCCTGTACACGTTTCCTTACCTTAAAATCCCACTGAAGTCCTGTAATCCTTTTGATATAGTTCTTAAAAGGGATAGTTAGTTGGCAAGACTTTGTAATTGTCTTAATGTTGCAGCAGGACTGTTGAAATTCTACAGTCCATGACTGCAGACAGAGAGATTTCCAGCTTGCGTGGTTTGTTTGTTGTCTTTATTTTTGACACATTACCAACTTGAAGCTGAGGAATGGCTGACTTTTAATTATCGGCTCCTAAAAAAACAATTACTTCAGTGTCGCCTCGTCGAAGTCCTCCGGTTATTATCTGTGGCACTCATACTGTAAATGTTTGCACATTGTAGTCCAATTTAACACACACACACACACACACACACACACACACACACACACACACACACACACACACACACACACACACACACACACACACACACACACACACACACAGACAAATGGTTACCACAGATTGAGTATAAGTGAATTTTAAGTCAAACTAAGGACTGGAAGTGGCACTGTATCAATAGGAAGTTAACTAACCGGAAGTCCCGACTTCCATCAGTCGTTTTGGGGCACCATGATTACAGGCTCTCATCTCGCAGCATGGATGAGAGCCTGGAGATCGAGGCTACTGTCGTAGTGGGGTGAATTCGTGTTGGTTGAAAGCAAACATGCAATATTCTTGGCCAGATATAGTCTAGTGTTGGTTCGCCTTGATCTGGCAACCCATAGAAGGTCCACGGACCATGGCTTGCCCAGGTTTAGCTCTGTTTAGGCCAGGTTCAGGTCTGTTTTCAGCGAAATCACAGCAAAGTATATATAAATCCCACCTCCCACTCCCACCCCTCACACACACACACACACACGCACATGCGCACACGCACACACACACACACACACAGACACTGTGTGTGACTGCTGATCGTTGATGGCCGCCCCCCACCCCCGCGCTGACGAATGGCGTCCATTAAGTGGAACGGTTATTGCGGGACGTCGTTTGCAATTAACGCCACTTAGCGGCAGCCGTTATGGCCACGTCCACAACCTTGACGGACGGACGGACGGATGGGGGGGGGGGGGGGGGGGTTGGGGGGTTGGTACACGGGAACGACGCACAACCTTCACACACAGCGCAGCACAGTACAGCACAGCCATGGACAGGCGAGGCGTGTGTGTGTGTGTGTGTGTGTGTGTGTGTGTGTGTGTGTGTTGTGTGTGTGTGTGTGTTGTGTGTGTGTGTGTGTGTGTGTGTGTGTGTGTGTGTGTGTGTGTGTGTGTGTGTGTGTGTGTGTGTGTGAGAGAGACACTAGAGACTTCCGTGCGAGGCAGACGTTATATTAATCAGCAGCCCGCGTGACAGCCGTGTTTTTTAAACACTGCCCTGCCGCTGGTTAAGATTGAGACTTTGAGCGGAGCTGCGTGTGTGTGTGTGTGCGTGTGACACACACATGCGCAGCACGGCTCGCAATATATCAAAGTGTTTTAACAGACTTCAGCACTTTAGCAAAGTAAATGCAAGCCATTAGAAATGGCCCATCGGTCCGCTGCTGCGCTGCCACACTGTCAGAATCCTCGGTGTCTTCGTCTTAACTGTTCATTTAACTGTATAACTGGAACCAAGCGGACCCTTTCGGGGTGCAAATCAACACTGCGGATTTGAGGGCGTGCGTCGAAAATGAGTCCGGCGTCATTAGTTTTGTATATCTGTGTGCTGTGGAGATTCGTTTTTTCCCCCATAACTTGATGGATAGTTTGTATTGCCCTTGACAAATACAAAGAAAACATGCACGCACACCTAAGACGCCTGAAGGGGCGAAAAGTTGGCAACCCTGTTTTAATGAAGTTGGCAACCCTCCCTGTTTTCACCTAGTTGGCAACCCACCGATTTTTTTTACTATGTCATTAATATACCTTGTGAGGACTTGATGAAAAGCAACAAGTGGAACCAAATGGACATTTGGTTCACATTTGTAAAATGTGTTGAAAATGGGTGGGATTCCCCTTTAAACAAAAGTTGCCGATCACTGCTAAAAGTTGTCAACCCCCCATGAACTTTGGTACCTTTACAGCATAGGGGTTACATGTCCGGTGTACGTACAGGGCAGGCGTTACATTCCCAGAATACATATTAGGTGTGAGTGTGTGTGTGTGTGTGTGTGTGTGTGTGTGTGTGTGTGTGTGTGTGTGTGTGTGTGTGTGTGTGTGTGTGTTGTGTGTGTGTGTGCGTGCGTTAATCCAGCCCGATCTCACAGAGAGTAGTACACTATGCACGGGATGCCACCTACGGAATTGCGTGCATACACTACTAGTAAGAGCTAAAATCCGTGAATATGTACTTGGGCGTGGCATTCGCAAACACGGATGTGGCTAGTTGGGGCTGGGGCGGTTTGGGTTTTATAATATTTACTATTCTGTCCCGAACACATCGCAACTCGGATGCGGCTGAGTCATCACAATGCTCAGCGCAGCAATTCGCTCGGCTAGCGCCTCGCTCAGTGGCGCTTCACAATGCTCATGGTCGGCAGAGACGGCGCCGCTCCATCATTTTCAGTGGAGTGTATGCTAGTAAGATATGCACGGATTCATTTTAGTCTAATATGCACAGATTTATCTTAGGCAAACATGCACAGATTTTTGCGTATTCTAGGCGAGTATGGACGGAATGGCACTTCCATGCATACTCGCCTAAACCTCATGAGACTGGGTTGGTTAATCTGTCAAATGCATTAGAGCAGGGGTGCCCAACCTTTTTTGACCCAAGATCTACTTTTCAGCAGCCAACCCTCTGGGATCTACCAGTCCAATATCAACATTTCAAACCACACGCATCGTTGCCAGCCTGCAGTAACTTCACAACAACACAACACTACTTTGTTTTACCACTTTACTTTATGTCCATATAAGCATAAAGTACAACAGACTTGTCATAAATAGGCCTACAACAGTACAACATAAGTACAACAGACTTGGACAAACACTGCCATTGCATTTTCTTATCCACCGCCTTTTTTTTTTCTTTCCCCCCCACATCTCCCGAGATCTACTTGAGATCAGGCCGAGATCTACCGGTAGATCCCGATCTACTGGTTGGGCTCCCCTGTATTAGAGGCAACCGTTACTGTGTCTGGTTACATACCTGGTTTACATACAAGGGTTAAACACTAAGTGTGACAGTCCTGGACACACATATTTCGCCATGTAGTAGACGGAATCGGCACTGCATCCGGTTCCCCATGTGTGTGTGTGTGCGTGCAGGCCGGGGGGGGGGGCATGTCCCCGTCTGAACCTCGGCCCGCCGACCGACCGACCGCTGCCGGCTCAGTCAGTCGAGAGAGAGAGGTGAGCGTGGGTGAAGCGAAAGATGCTGGAGAACAAAAGCTCACTTTTAAAGCACGAAAGATGTAACGCCGGCAAACGTGCACCGAAGAAACCCGTTGCTTTTATCAGACGCCTCTGATCTCTGAGACAATATTGTCGTCTGGGTTTCCTTTCCTTTTCTCGCTGCACAAAGTCGCTGTGTAAACAGCAGCCGTCCCTGGCCTTTTGTTGAGTCTTCTGCTTAAACTACACACTTGTGTTTTTTTTAACGTTTTCTGGTTTTGAGATTACAGTACGTTCAACACGACCAGGCATAAATGGTGTTGGCTTAATACAAAACAACAGTTAAAGAGTTCCTATATTTAAAATGATTTGAAACGCTACTACTGCTACTAACTACAGCTGTGTCACCACTAAACCAACAGCATTTCATCATTGAAAACAGGAAACTCTCTGAGTCAGACTTTTAGCTTTATGCATGCTGCGTGTCTGTTGCAACTTCAACAACAACTGATGTTATTATTGATGCTTATACTTGCCTAATAAAAAGTCCTGTAACCAAAAATGGTATGGGTGCGACTTCATCGCCCGTGTCGCTTCGCGCCACGAGCGATGAAGTCGCACCCATACCATCCCCCCCCCCCCCCAATTGTGAAATGTTACATCCGCCCCTGAGGCGCATCCCAACTGTTTCCATCGTTTGCTTGCACTTCTTACGGTGAGTGAAGGTTCCGTGTGTAACTTTCTCACTCGTATAAGTCCTAACCATCTATCTCTGTGCCAGTGTCCTTGGCACACACACGGCAATATCTAATGTTTCCAGTGCGATGCTGTCAGCTCTCTTACACTGAGTCGGTTGACAAATGGCCGCTCTCTCTCTCTCTCTCTCTCTCTCTCTCTCTCTCTCTCTCTCTCTCTTGCACACACTTGCACACAGTGTTGCCAACTTGGCGCATTTGTCGCTATATTTAGCTTTTTTTTTTTGGACCCCCTTATCGCCAAAATTAGTGAAAAACTCCTGGTGGAAAATCTAGTGCTTTTTGGCTGGTGAGTTGCGGCGGAATTGATTGACAGGCGCCAGAGATAAAACCCTCATTTTTTCTACGATTTTTTTCCTCCTATGACGTGGTCCCCCAGGCTAAATGATGGACAGTTAGTTAACCAGATGTAACTCTTTGAGAGCGTTTTACACCCTCAAGGGTTAAAATATTCATTGTATGTGTCAGGATAATGCATCTAGTGCATTCTGGAAGTGCCACTAGTGCATTTTGGACTTTGGCAGTTGGCAACACTGCTTGCACAGCCTCGCTCTAGTCCATATTGGATTTTGGCAGTTGGCAACACTGCTTGCACACCCTTGCTCTAGTGCATTTTGGATGTTGGCAGTTGGCAACACTGCGTGCACACCCTCACTCTAGTGCATTTTGGATTTTAGCAGTTGACAACACTGCTTGCACACTCTGCATCTAGCGCATTTCGGATTTTGGCAGTTGGCACAACACTGTTTGCACACTCTCGCTCTAGTGCATTTTGGATTTTGGTAGTTGGCAACACTGCTTGCACACCCTCGCTCTAGTAGTGCATTTTGGATTTTGGCAGTTGGCAACACTGCTTGCACACCCTCGCTCTAGTAGTGCATTTTGGATTTTGGCAGTTGGCAACACTGCTTGCACACCCTCGCTCTAGTAGTGCATTTTGGATTCTGGCAGTTGGCAACACTGCCTGCACACCCTCGCTCACACAAATCAGCACCCGACAGAGGGGACGCTGCGGGTGGCTTCGCGTCAGCCACTGTGCGGGCGAGGTAATTACTCGAAAAAGACGATTTCAATACATGTCTAATTAGGGTTGTTACGATGCCGCGACACGTGCCGCAAGGGACCATATGCTGTCTTGTGAATGACTGATTCCAAAACGGTTAGTCCCCACTCGATTTCTGATTAGATCGTGTACTAAATGAGACTATGCTGTAGTCTACACCATAAGAGATTTTTTTTCTTCTGGCGGGGGACAAGATTGGACAACGTTAATTCATGATCACAGATAGCAGGGGCGGATTGGCACATATTTTCCCACGGGACAATTTTGCGTTTGCCAGGCCACCCTGTGGGGGGGGGGGGGGGGGGGGGCTGCTAGTTAACCAGATGTAACTCTTTGAGAGCGTAAAAATGAAACCAAATGGACCAGCAAGGGTCCATTTGGTTTCATTTTTACACAATCAAGAGTTATGTGAATTAGTCTACACAACTAGACAATGTAGAAGATTAATGGTCATTTTGATCTGTATGTTCCAAGCAAGCATCTAGCGCATTCTAGTGCATTTTGGAAGTGCCACTAGTGCATTTTGGAAGTGCCACTAGTGCATTTTGGAAGTGCCACTAGTGCATTTTGGAAGTGGCACTAGTGCATGTTGTGCACTGCCTCCAGCAGCGCCAGCGCCCTGGCGCACAGGGGTGAACGGGAATATGGCTTGGCGGGAATATACTTGAAGGCTCTTTTCTTTTCTTTTTCTCTTCTTTTTTGAAGGATAGAAACACTAGCCCTGGTCTGCCCTGGACTTTTCAATTAAAAAAAAAAAAAAAAAAAACCTGTCCAGGCCACTAGGTGGCGCAGGCCACCGGGAAAACTCCCTGTACTCCAGATGGCCAATCCGCCCCTGAATGAGCCTATGCTGTAGTCTACACCATAAGAGATTTTTTTTTTCTTCTGGCGGAGACAAGATTGGACAACTTTAATTCATGATCACAGATAGCCAGGTTTCAATCAGGCAGGATAAGGGTTTATAGTGTTCGATACTTCATGTTTTTGTTGTGATTGTCGCCAGGTAACGGGGTCCCTTCTGCATTCATCGGTTATTTTACAAAATACATCCACCCGTCCCCGGCTGGCGCGTATCCAAAAAAAACCCTCTGTATTAGAATGGAGCTCAGGTTGAGAGTAATCAAAGGGTTTTTTGGAAGTCAATAAAAAAATCATTGTGACAGATAAGATGAGAAGTAACTACAAACAAAAAAGTACAATACTTGAGTGTAGTGGTGTAGAAGTTGGAAATTGGAAATACCGAAATAAAGTAGAAATACCTAAAAAAAATGTTTTGCCTTGTTCTCAGCTTGTAGATCTGATATTTTTGAAGAATCAATATTTTTAAACGAAACATGAAAATGATATGACCTTTGAATATATTCAAATCTTTCAAAGGTTTGCGTTTTTTTTTTTTTTTTTTTTTTTTTTTTTAGAAGAGCGTCCGCAGCCAAACACAGATAATTGTGGGGAGTCCTTGACATTAAATATTTTGAGCATTACTGGCACAGAAAAAACTACAATCTAGTGTCAGAAACTAGAATCTCGGATCAGAAACTAGATTCTAGTGTCAGAAACTAGAATGGTGTGACAGAACCTAGAATCTAGCGTCATAAACTAGAATCTCGCATCTGAAACAAGAACCTGGCATCAGAAACTACACTCTAGTGTCGGGACGAAATGGGATAAGTACAATACTTGAGTAGATATACTTAGTCATGTTCCATCAGCACAACAAAGAATAAAACGGGACATTAATTCATGGCCAACAGCGGCGATAAAGGAAGACCTCCTATTGTGGGGAACACATTGAACTGACAGTGGTATTAAAGATAGCGCGCTATATACAGTATCTGTGTGTGTGTGTGTGCACGGCGTGCCTGGGCGGGCGGGCGGGCGGACGACGTGCGCTGTAATTCCACACAACCGGAGGAGGCTATTGTCTTATGAATTGCTAATAGCCGACTATGAATGCTCTTTTATCCCGCGCCCGTGGGAGTGCCGTTTATTATTTTTTTCTCTACCCATTCATGGGATCCATTACTCCTAGCAGTGTACTGCTCTGCTATGCTATGCTAGCCACAGACAGGCTGATCCCTGCTAGGAGCGGGCGAGGTCTCGCAACGGCGCGGGTGGCAAAATATGTACGTGTCTTTTTTTATTTTAACCGGAAGCACAAATTGCTCTACGTGGGCACCCCGTTGCAAGGGCGGATCTAGGCATAGGCATGGGGGGGGGCTAAATGCCCCCCTAAATGCCCAGACTGCCCCACCAACCATCCCAACAACCCAACAAATTAAAGTGCTTACATTTGAAATGATTTAAAACACTACTACTGCTACTAACTAACTACAGCTGTGTCACCACTAAACCAACAGCATTTCATCATTGGAAACAGAAAACTCTGAGTCAGACCTTTAGCTTTATGCATGCTGTGTGTCTGCTGCAACTTCAACAACAACTGATGTTATTATTGATGCTTTACTTGACTAATAAAAGTCCTGTAACCGAAAATGGTATGGGTGCGTCTTCTCCCATACCATCTCTGGTATGGGTGCGAAGCCGCCCCCTTACCATTTTATCATGCCCCCCAATTGGGAAATGTTACATCCGCCCCTGCCCCGTTGTATTATTAGAGCGGTGGTTCTTAGTTAGAATGTTAGGGCATTTTATCCCACGTTTGACCAGCGTAAAAATGAAAGGTTTCCTTTTTTACGCTCTCAAGAGTTACATCTGGTTAACCAACTTAGCTGGGGACCACCTGGAACCTTCTCAAGGACAAGGACCACAGAGCACTGTTTGAAAACCACTGGAATATAGGAAAAAAAATACTACTATAATGCAAATTTATGGCAAAGTAGCATGAAACACTAATTTATGGCCGCAGACAGTTTAAAAGTTAATCCATTCAGTATTTAGATGTGTGATGTTCATTTTAGCTGCCCCGTCCCCTTCAAATACAAACCCATTATAGCTTAAAACTATTTTAACCATAATAGATTGGGTGTTTTTATCAATCTTCATCAACCATCATGGTTTAAATTGAAGTTTTAAGTTAGAATGGTTTGTACAGTGAAGGGGAGTGGCAGCTAAAATGAACATCAAATATCTAAATATTGAATCAAGTAATGTAAAAAAAAAAAAAAAAAAAAAAAAACTGTCTGGGTTGTTCACATGAGCCTGAGTAGACCATAGACATTTTTTTATGAGAGTGAAATATCTGTGAGTAAGACATCCTCCTCGCATAAGAACTTTTTTATATGTATATACAGTATATATATAATTCTCCATAAAGACTTGTGTTTTGCCTCTGTTCCACCAAAACAGGATTATTATGACTATATCTCCACCAGACAAACTGACGGTTCTGCAGCCCCGGGGGCGAGATATATATGTACTGGAGAGACCAGGAAGATGAGTTTTAAAATTCCGAAAACGCTCTTCCCCTGTCTGATCAATTTCTGCATAACATGGCCTCTGGCCACGTTTCAGTGGTCAGAGAGAGCCACGACGGTCTGTGGCAGAACGGAGGGAGGGGGGACGACGACACAAAGCGTAACGGATGCTTATAATCAGATGCCACTGCACACACAGTGACGCGGCATAACATAACATAACATAACATAACATAACATAACATAACGCAGAGAGAAAGCCAGTGTCGTTGTACAAATCAATGTCCGGGTGGTTTGAGAAACTGTTGGGAGGTTCGGTTGAAGAATCGAATAACCTATATGAACGGTTTTCAACCTTTTTGTTACCCAGGGCCCACTTATTTGTTCAGCATTCGAGGCCTCGGAACACCTTTTGATGACGTTTTAGCCCCACAGATGACAAAACTAAATATTGCTTTTGCTTTTGTCCACAGTACCAGGCTGGATTAGGGGGAACCAAAACAGCCAGATCAACATGCAGATAAAAATGACCAATCGTATATTAATCGTCTACATTTTCTAGTTGTGGCAACTATGATGCTCAAGTGCTCAAATGGATATCTGGAAGCTCTGCTTTTCTTACCAGTGGTAGAAAGTACTGTACTGGAAGTACTGCACTCAAGTACTGTAACAAAAGTGCACTTTTGAGGTGTTTGTAATGGAGTATTACCCATTTGTGTTACTTTTACTTGTACTTGTATTACTCCACTACATCTCTGAGACAACATTTGTGCTTTGACTCTACTATACTGAAAGCTTGAGTTACCATGCCCGCATGTAACATTTCCCAATTGGGGGGGCAGACGAAAATGGTATGGGGGCCGCCCCCAAACCATTTTCGGTTATAGGCCTTATATTAGCCAAGTAAAGCATCAATAATAACATCAGTTGTTGTTGAAGTTGCAACAGACACGCAGCATGCATAAAGCTAAAGGTCTGACTCAGAGAGTTTTCTGTTTTCAATGATGAAATGCTGTTGGTTTAGTGGTGACACAGCTGTAGTTAGTTAGTAGCAGTAGTAGTGTTTCAAATAATTTTAAATACACTGTAAGCACTTTAATTTGAAATGTCTGTGAAATGTGCGTTGTTTTGCATGCCATCATGTTTGGGCGTGCAGTCAGAGCCCCCCCTCATGCCCATGCCTAGATCCAGCCCTGCTAGTTACTATTGTTAGTTTGGAGATTTGAAGTTTGATTACGAAACATTATCGACTTAACGGCTTTACGTTAACGACTTAAATCCTATATGCGCATTTTGTGTGTTCAAGTGCGGAAAAGCGGGAAAATTCACAGAGGGACACACAAAAGAGAGAGGACAGAGCTCCCCCACACTCCTCATATTTATACACTCTTCTCCCACAAAGAAGAGCCAAGTTGGCTAGAATTGGTCTTTTTTTCTGCTGGTGTCATTGACTTTCATTCGCATACAATCCCCACCCTCAGGGATAAATAAGCCTTTATCGTATTTGGGGCCTGCTTAGCTGTTATGAAATAAACACCCAGAATGGTATAGACCTGACGGCTTGTTTTTTGGCCAAAGTTTGGCCTGTGATGAGAGATGTGCATTATAGTACAGCAGAGGTTTTCAACCAGCGGTCCGGGGACCACCAGCCGTCCTTGAGAGGGTTCCAGGTGGTCCCCTGCTGAATGATGGACAGTTGGTTAACCAAATGGACCCTTATATATAGATCTGTAACTCTTGAGAGCGTAATAATGATGCCAAATGGACCCTTACGGGTCCATACTATGAGGCAGTAGACCATAGTATAACAATATTATTTTAACACTTTGACACCCCAAAACAAGTTAAACAAGTTTGTTACAATGTTTTTTTTTTAATTATTATTTATTTAATTATTTTATTTGCCTGTGCCCAGAGCCCATGGAGCTATTATTTGCATCAGAATTAATATACAGATGAGTTTTTACTCTGTTTTGTTATTTTTTTGTGTTAGGAGCTCAATAAAACAAATCGACCACACATAGAGTATCTTCTGGAATGTTTTCATGTTCCCGGAAGTGCATCGATTTTTTTTTTGTCGGTTCTCGCTTGTAACAAAAAAAAGTTGTGCTGACCCAAATCTATGGCAGCGAAAGTGTTTAACATTATACCGTACTATGATCCAGTAGTAGTCCACAGTTTATTATTATTCTTATTTTAACACCATGGATGTGCCAGCATATTTCAAAAATAGGCCAGTGTGCCAGCATATATCCCATTTTACTCCTCGGAAAAAGAAGAAAAAATCCCTGTCCTCCATTCCTCCTACATTTTCAATTTTGTCGTGCTGAGACGGGAACGGTTTGAGCGGAGACAAAACATTAAATCGGTGTGTGTGCGTACGTGTGTGCATGCGTACGTTAGGGGTGTGGAGATTAATCGATATAAATCGATACATCTGTACCCACGTGCGCGATGCGAGTGCATCGGTTCCGTCACTCTGTATCGGTGCAATTGACGGGTGGAATCTAGATGCGTCGCGATGCATTTGCTTGAATCGGTAAAAATCGATGTTGAGCGGGGTTTTCACGATTTATTTCGCCCTATTTTATGTTTTCTAATCTGTGTTGAACGCACCATTATTGGGAAGGGAAAAGGCTCTGCCATTCGGCACCGACAGTTACGACAACTCTGCTTACTTCCTGTACAGTCCAATCGAGACTCTTCTACATAGACATCTATTGAATAGGGACAACGTGACGAGGCCCGTCAATGTCGCAGCTCTGTCTATAGTCCCCTCCCCTCCTACGCTCTGCAACAGCGGGGCAGCAGCAGCAGCAGCAGCAGCCAGTCAGCTCTACTACAGCTGACTGGCTGGGATCAATACATGCTACCGACGTGGAGACTAATACCCGCGACTATAAACTCCACGGATTAAACAAGAGAACTAGTGAACGAAGCACCATATTTAGCTTCATAAAATCTCTGTTGTGTCCGTGGTTGAGCCGTGTCGCTCAGTCCGTTGTTCACGGTAGCACCGACAGGTAATGATCCACACAGTTGTTCCTCTCGTCTGATTCTCGAACGCAGTTGCAAATCTATGCAATCTGCGCGATCATTGTGTGTTGTTAAATAAATCTTCTGCACACGTTTTTAAAAGTGGTTTTCAACCCCCTTCGTTTTACAACTTTCCACTGTGCAGCTTTTCCTTGGAGCCTCATTTACTGTATATTCTGCAACACGATGGTGTTGCACACCGAGTCAGCGACAGTAAAAGTGCACATCCACAGCTCACATCCACAAGCTCTCAGTGACTCAGTCTCAGCGTGGTGTGAATGCAACGTGTTGTGATCTTGTAGAAGAGTGGTTTTCAACCTTTTTCATTTCAGGACCCACTATTTATTCAGCATTTGAGCCTCGGACCACCATTTGATGATATTTTAGCCCCACAGACCCAAAACTAAAGTTTTCTTTTGTTTTTGTCCACAATACCAGACTGGATTTCAGAAACAGTCCAACATACAGATCAAAATGACCATTAATCTTTTACATTTTCTAGTTGTGTAGACTTTAGGCTAATTCACATGGTGAATTACTCTTGAGAGTGTAAACATGAAACCAAATGGACCCACTAGGGCAATTTTGGTTTCATTTTACACCAATAATTGCATAATGATTGATTATATTTTTTATAATTGTAATAATAGGGTCTTTCAGGTTAAGCCAAGGACCCCTTAGGCTTAGCTGCGAGTGAGTGAGAACCAGGGACCCCCATATATACAGTATAGTATTATCTATGTGTTGATTAAGATACACATAGACTTGTTTGACAGTACTCTGTCTGCAGTGATCTGTAAATGCATGTTTTATATTGGTTTATTTTCTATTTGTATGTACATACATACAGTACATGATTAGTATACGCTAATCCAACAATAACACAATAACCAGCAGAGAGCAGAGCAAAGCAGGCCCTTTATTTGTTGTTGTTTTTTTTTTTTAAGTTGGGAAGTTAGAGATACAGTAGGCCTACTAACCTACAGTAAAACAATACATTGTTTTGAATTTAAATGTATTGCATTTTGGCATTTTTTTGGAAAATTAATAAACCTTGAATATAAATCCTTTTTATTATGTTAAATTGCCACCAGATCGCATCATATCGCATTGTTCAGAATAAAATTCAATGGTATTGTTAAAGTATCGGTTAAGTATCGGTATAAGGGGGTGTATCGTATCGTGTTGGGGTGAATCGTATCGCATCGTATCGCCAGGTAATTCCAAATAATCGCTAAAGTATCGAATCGCTGGCAGTGCATCGAGATGCGTATCGAATCGCCCTCAGTGCTGAGATTCACATCCCTAGCGTACGTGTGTGTGTGCATGTGTTTTCTGTCTGTTTAAATAAACAGGTAAATAGATCTATACCGTATGCAACACACGTTTGTGCTCAGGTGATATCCACACACACGCACGCACGCACACACACACACACACACACACACACACACACACACACACACACACACACACACGGCAGTGTGCACAGTATGCATGGCTGGCTGTCTATAAACATGCATCTCTGCTATAGCGTGTGACATGTTTAATTCATTGAGCCGAGCCATAACACCGTACGCAGCATAAAACGCTACATAAAGCTGCCATATACTGTAACCGTATACGCGTTCCAACGGGGATGTGTGTACTGTGTGTGTTGCGTTTGAGATATCACCGATATGCAACATGCACGGCAGTACGACAGTATAGAGCAGCTCTGTCCTGCGCCCACTGGGATTGATATGCTTGTGTTCTCACCCACCATAGAGCCCAGACCGCCCATGATAGATATGTGGGCTTGATTCTGTTTGCTTATAGATCTGCTATTCTATATTAAATAGCTGACAACAGAAGTAGACCGTATACCATACAGTATATATATATATATATATATATATATATATATATATATATATATATATATATATATATATATATATATATATATATATATATATATATATATATATACTGGGCGAGAACCCGTTTTAGTCTTAGTAATACTACCATTATTAAGGGCACTTAGCATTAGCATTACTTAGCATCATTGGCATTGTTTAGCCCTGTTATCATTTTCACAATACTTAGCATTGCTCAGCAATATTAACAGCACTTAGCATTGGCATTACTTAGCATTATTATCATTACTAATCGGCATTACTTTAGTTATTGAAAAATATCAGACCTACAAGACCTACACTCCGTGGCACGGTATGAGCTTGTAGGTCTGATATTTTTGAAAATGGTGACAATGTATCATGTGTCGTGTACAGTGTCACTGAGACATTAAACTCCTTCGACCTGCGATCAAGAGAGCGTTTAGCGCCGGTCGTTTATCATGTGGCGTCACTGATTTTGGGTGAGTCATTAATTCATTGTAAATGAATTGTAAATTCAGCGTGATCATGATCAGGTATAGCTGCTTGACTGCTTGCAAGGATGTATGCTACCGGGTGGGAAGTTGTTGGCTTCTGAGCCACGCATTTTGTGCGGTTCTCCCCTTTCAATCGCCCGTCGATAATGTGTGTGTTTATTATTGTTATCTGGAATTCCTTTAAGGCAGGGGTTTTCAGCAGGTGGTCCGGGGACCACCAGTGGTGCTTGAGAGGGTTCCAGGTGGTCCCCAGGCTAAATGATGGAAAGTTGCTTAACCAGATGTAACTCTTGAGAATGTAAAAATGAAACCAAATGGACCCTTGCGGGTCCATTTGGTTTCATTTTCACACTCTCAAGAGTTAAAATATTCTGAATTAGCACTATTTAATTAAGAATTCTACACTGTTTTGTTTTGCAAAATCCAGCCTGGAATTGTGGACAAAACCAAAAGAATTATTTTAGTTTTAGGTCTTTGGGGCTAAAATGTCCTCAAATGGTGGTCCGTGGCTCAAATGCTGAATAAACGGTGGTCCCTGGTGTCAAAAAGGTTGAAAACCACTGCTTTAAGGCATTCCACTTCTTTCCGTTGGGTACACCTTGTTCAATGAATCATAATACGAAATACTATGGAAGTACCTCAAAGGTGTCCTTGAGTAAAATATACCTGAATACGTACTTGGCTACTTCAAGACACCGTGAATATCACAAATGGTTGCTTGCGTGCGCGTGTGCGTGTGTGCATGCGAGCGGAGGGCCGTGGCATCTGTCAATTACAGGTAAAAAATAAAAGAAAGGTGTCGGGCCGTCCTTGGCCCCTCGCTGTGGGAAAACGCCGCCGATGCGCGTCGCCGTCCACCAATGTGCCTGTTTCTGTCTCGTCTCCTCCATCGTCCCCACGGCATTCATGCCGTCACATCTGTCAACAGCGTTAGTGTCCTTGGACGACGAGCGTTTACCGCCAGTCGCCTTGGATACCAGAGCAAAGCGGTCAGACTCCTAAATATGCAAATGTGAAAACCGTAGTCCCGTGCTATTCATACTGTGTATGTACAGTATACTGTATATATTATGCAGCGTGCGTGTGTGTCTGCATGTGTCCATGCGTGCGCTGTGTGCGCTGTGTGCGCTGTGTGCGCTGTGTGTGCGTGTGTGTGTGTGTGTGTGTGTGTGTGTGTGTGTGTGTGTGTGTGTGTGTGTGTGTGTGTGTGTGTGCGCGCGCGCACATCACATCATGTGGATCTGTAATTTAAAAACACGCTGAGAGTAAAATGATATTTTTGGAACAATGCAGAAAATATGTTGCCAGTGATGGGCAAGTTACTGGGAAAATGTAGTAAGCTACACTACTTGTTACTTTGTTGCAAGCTACACTACAAGCTACACGACAAATAACGCAAAAAAGATATAGTATACATGGCAATTTAATGTACACGTTTCTAAAAAATAATAATAAAATGATATAAACAAAAATCACAATAATAATAATCTAGGTGTGCGTTTGAACCTAGGATGGTGGCATGTTTATGTTTTGGGATGTATATTAGAGTCTACCCATTAAAAATGGGCGGAATTCGAAAATGTGTGGGAAAATGTAGTAAGCTACTTTTCTTGTTACTCGAAACAAGTAGTTTAGCTTCACTACAAGCTATTCCCAGAACAAATGTAGTAAGCACTGCAAGCTACGGGAAAATGTAATTAAGCTATGTAGCTTAGCAACTTGCAACAAGTTACTGCCCATCATAGGGAATACAATGGAGAGAGAGAAAGAGCGATAGAGAGAGGGGGAGAGAGAGGGAGAGGCAGGGGCGGATCTAGGCAATGGGGGGCGCAATGCCTCCCTAAATGCCCTGACTGCCCCACCAAACATGATGGCATACAAAACAACCCAAATTTCAAAGATATTTCAAATGAAAGTGCTCATAATTGAAATGATTTGAAGCACTATATGCTAGGGCATTAACTAAATATTCGACTATTCGATTATTCGACTAGCAAACCACTATTCGACTATTAATTCACTATTCATTATTCGCTAATAATCCTTTTTAATATATATTTTTATTTTTTCTACAGCAGACATAATGGTGTTGTGTTTTGGTTTTGGGACTGATTGTTGGTTGATTGCTTATTTTTCATGTCATACTGTAACTGAGTTACAGTAGTGTAATATGCAGGCACTGTTTCAATAAGAAGCCCAGAATTGCATGTTTTTATTGGACGGAAAACAAATAAATATCACTATAGACTACTAGTCGGAAATTATTCGACTACCAAAGTATTCGATTCGACTACCAAAAAAAACATGTTTGGTTAATGCCCTACTATATGCTACTAACGAACTACAATTGTCAAACCAACAGCATTTCATCATTGAAAACCGAAAACTCTCTGAGTCAGACCTTTAGCTTTATGCATGCTGCGTGTCTGTTGCAACTTCAACAACTGATTTTGTTACTGATGCTTTACTTGCCTAATAAAAGTCCTGTAACTGAAAATGCAGAGAGAGAGAGAGAGAGAGAGAGAGAGAGAGAGAGAGAGAGAGAGAGAGAGAGAGAGAGAGAGACTCAGGGTTAAGTGTTGTGCGGCCTTGGTGGTTAAACACAAACTCACTTAACAGAGGGCTTCTTGTCCCAGGCTTGGCTCTCCCTTTGGGGAAATGCGCGCACACACACACACACACACACACAGGAAACACACACACACACACACACACACACACACACACACACACACACACACACACACACACACACACACACACACACGCACACACACACAATACATGGGAATGGTAGCCTGGGCACCAATGTGGGGGTTTATGATCCGCAGTGATGGACTTCAAATTCTAATAACAATCCTGACACAGCTACGGAAATGGGTTAGGATTAGAGCTGCGCCTGCTCTCCCTCGATCGCACGTCTTATTTGTAATTGTTTTGTAGTCATCATTAGTCTTACACAAGTTCCATTTCTCTCAAACTGATTTTTTTTTTCAGTAAAAGCCCGCCGGCTATACAAGAGCTTTTATTGTTATTCTTCCGGTTTGACGGACGAGGAAGTTCCAGATGATTTTTGTTCCTAGCTGATGACCAGTGCAATATTACTTAGGAGAGTAATATGTTACTTATTACCTCTTAGAAAATGAATAATATTACATTACTTGGAATGAAGAGTAATATATTACATGTTACTTTTACCGGTACATTTTGTTTGCACCAACCCATCCTCTTGTCCACCCTAGGACCCTTTCCAGCCGGGTTCATTAGTTCCGACAAAAACGGGGGCGGATTGGTCATCTGGAGTACAGGGAGTTTTCCCGGTGGCCTGCCCCACCTAGTGGCCTGGACAAGATCCAAAATGCACTAGTGGCACTTCCAAAATGCACTAGAATGTGCTAGATGCTCGCCTGGAACATACAGATCAAAATGACCATTAATCTTCTACATTCTCTAGTTGTGTAGACTAAGTTGGGCTAATTCACATGATGAATATTTTAACTCTTGAGAGTGTAAAAATGAAACCATTTGGTTTCATTTTTACGCTCTCAAAGAGTTACATCTGGTTAACCAGCAATGTAAAAATGAAACCAAATGGACCCTGGCCGGTCCATTTGGTTTCATTTTTACACTCTCAAGAGTTAAAAGATCCATCATGCAAATTATTCCAAATCTACACAACTAGAAGATTAATGGTCATGGACAAGAAGCAAAAGAAATCTTTAGTTTTGGGGTCTGTGGGTCTAAAAATATCCTCAGTTGGTGGTAACCAATTCACTTATACCGCACGGGCAGATTATTTTGGTTGTTTCTAGTACTCTTACACTAGAAACAACCAAAATAATCTGTCCGTGGGATATGTGAATTGTACTTGGTAAGAATTCTTGTAATAAGAAATGTGTTCTAAAAACGAGGTTGATAATCTTATACAACTTGCTCTTGGTTGGTTAGTGTATCCACATTAAAACAAGAGCAGTCATACTTAAAGTCTAGATTTAAGATTACAAGACTTGCTTAGTTCAGAGTTTTTTTTTGCAGTGCAGACAGACAGACAGACAGACAGACAGACAGACAGACAGACAGACAGACAGACAGACAGACAGACAGACAGACAGACAGACAGACAGACAGACAGACAGACAGACAGACAGACAGACGAGGCCACGGGGGCGGCCGCTGTTCCCTGCCACTCCTCCGTGTCCCTCGTGGGAAAACACCTGTGGGCAAAAGAGCAAAAAAATAGAGAGAGAGAATTCCCGGCGGAGATAATATACTAACCCCGCTATAGGAATGCTGAAAATATCTAGCACGACGGTCGACTTAGTTTGCATATCTGGATAAACCCGCCGACCTCAGGCTGGGGCGGAAGCGCGTGGCGCTCGCGCAGGACCCCAGGGACCCCAGGGGGAGCACGGTATATATACCTGTCGTCTGGTCCACTGCTCCCTAAAGCTTTTTTAGAACAAAAAATGATACGTTGGCCTGCCTGGGACCAGTGTTGTTGTTCTTTTTTTTTTTTTTTTTAGAATAATTTGATTTAGTCTTAGTCTCAGTATTTTCAAGAAGACATTTTTAGTCCCATTGAGTCTTCTGAAATTCTTTTTTTTAGTCTAGTCTTAGTCGACGAAATGTCAAACATGATTTAGTCTTAGTCTTGGTAGTGTAGTCTTACATACAAATACATTGTAGGTAGGCTATGTTATACAGATTTATACTTTTTAATGTGACAAATGTCTCGTTTTAGTTCACATACTTTAAATCATCATTTTGTCATAAGTCTTAGGTAGCCTGGCCTAACCCTCAATGATTTTGGCCTTTGGGGGGGCGGGGTGCCGTGGGATCCACACGGCAGATGGAGCTGATCTGATTTGATCTCACGAACGTGTCGTCATCCCGCGCCCGTCCACTGCTGTTCAACGTCACATCATTTAGAGTGACGCCCACCCCGGAAGGTTGACTCCCCCCTCAAGGCCACTGTGTGTAACAAATTAGTCCAGGCTTTCCGTTTTCGCACAACGCAAACGAAAATGAAAGCCTCGGTGTCGAGGCTAAGTCTTAGGTGACTAAATATCAAAAACCTTAGTCTACTGAGCTTGGCTGAGACTGAGCTTGGTGCCGCCTGGCTATTTTAACTACTACATAAATGTTATACCTTTCTCATCTTAACGTCTTTGGCCCTAAACAGTTAACCAGCTCGAGGCTTATATATCGGCCATTTCTAATTAGCCGATCGACATGCCCCGCCTCGCGGGGGAAAACGAGGCAGTGTGAGCTTGTAGATCGGGCCATATCTTCACTCACCAGCCCCATACATACAGTGCCAGAAGTAGGACATTGAACTGGTTGACATGTAAGGAAAAGCATGGTATGCGTGTGTGTGTGGGGGGGGGCCGCCTCAGCATGTGTCTAATGTAAGAATGGAGAGCGGGTGTGGGGCTGCTACAAGAACAAAAGTGAATGCACTCCTCCCACAGTATATGAAACCAGTATATATATATATAGTGCACGCGCGGCCGCATGCATGCGCGTGAGTTCATTATACTATGCGTGTGTGTTGGTTGTGTTGTCATGTGAGCGAGCGCCTCCCTGTGCTCCGGCACTCGATCACAGCTGACCCCGGGTCTGGCTAATTAGGTACTATATACCAAGATAGGGATGGCTTTTTTTTCTTCTTGCGCGTATTCGTTGTCCAGGGCTATAGCTGTATAGCATCATTCTGTCACTCCCAGTGGTGACCCAAACACACCGTTATGCTGTATATGTATTTTATATACACACCGGACTGGTGTGTGTGTGTGTGTGTGTGTGTGTGTGTGTGTGTGTGTGTGTGTGTGTGTGTGTGTGTGTGTGTGTGTGTGTGGTGTGTGTGTGTGTGTGTGTGTGTGTGTGTGTGTGTGTGTGTGTGTGTGTGTGTGTGTGTGTGTGTGTGTGTGTGTGTGTGGCAGAGTAGTATAGGCACCCATGTATGCATATATGCACATGCACACCACGGGCATATGCAAGCCTATAGAGGCTATAGAGCTTATAGATCTTGTCCTGACTGGATTCTCGTTTCTGACATAGTTTTGACATAGTTTCTGATGCTAGACTCTAGTTTCTGACATTAGATTCTAGTTTCCAGCTCTAGATTCAAGTTTCTGACACTAGATTCTAGTTTTTGACATGAGGTTCTACAACATACTTTCTGACATTGCATTCTAGTTTCCGGCTGTAGATTCTAGTTTCTGACATTAGATGCTATATTCTGACACTATGTTCTAGTTTCTGAGACTAAATTCTAGCTTCTGATGCTACATTCTAATTTCTGACATTATATTCTAGTTTTGAAAAGAAATCTACGTTCCTGTGTCAGTGATGCTCATCATATTTCATACCAAGGACCTGGCAGAATTATCTATATTTGGCTGTGGACTATGGAGGGCCAAATCTGCTAGCTCATTCTATTAATGAATAAATGAATATATGTTACAATACATATATAAATGCATAAATAAATCCATGAATGCTTCATTTTATAAATAAATAAATGAATGTATGCGATAATAGATAAATAAATCAATAAATCAATCAATGAATATGGAAATCAATAAATAAATAAATAAATAAATAAATGTATAAATAAATACATAAATAAATAAATAATTAAATAAAGAATTTAATGCATAAATGCATAAATAAATAAATATATAAATAAATAAATAAATAAAAATAAATATCATTCATTGAAATGTGCATTGAAGTGTGCCTTTAAAAACACTATTTCAATAATCTTTTCTGTATATCATTAATCTTTGTAATGTGTATATCAGTACACATTTCAGTACACATTTCAGTGAACCTATGTTAATGAGGGGGTGTGTTTTTCCAGTTGTGGGCATGTCTTTCCCATTCAGCCACTAGCAATAAAACCCAGAGCAAGGGAAAAAATCCTCTGGAGATTTTTTTTTATTAGTGGTATTTGTGGTGTTTTCTTATGCATAATTTAATTTAAAGTTTCCAGATATATTTAGAAAATAACGTACCGTTCATCAATCTCACTTCGTTTCTCACAAATTAATGCTTGTCTACAAGTAAGTTGTAATTGTGAACAGCAGTGTCCAGACTATAGTGGGGGGGGGGGGGGGGGGGGCGCATAGACCATGTGAGACCCGTCTGTATCAGTGTTGCCAACTTGGCGCATTTGGCGTTTATATTTAGCTCTTTTTCAGACCCCCCTAGCGCCAAAATTAGTGGAAAACAGAACTCCTGGCGGAAAATCTAGTGCTTTTGTGCTGTTGAGTTGGAGTGAATTTGGTTGACAGACGCCAGGAATAAAACCCTCGTTTTTCACCATTTTCCTCCTATGATAGAGTCCTCCTTCCTTCCTAGAAAGGACCATTAGTAACCGAAGCGACCCTATAATTTAACTCTTGAGATTGTAAAATGAAACCAAATGGACCCCAAGAATTAAATTATATTTCTATATCTGAATTACCTAATTTTCCAATCTACACATTTTAATCTACACATTTAGAAAACATTGAAGAATTGTTATTTTGACCAACATTTTGCCAGTTATCTCTCCTAAATTAGTCAGAGAGACTAAAGTCAACATCAAATGGTGGTCCTCCGTGGCTAAAATGCAAAATAAATTGTGGGCCCTGGTATGAAAATGGTTGACAAACACTGCTCTAGCGCATTCTAGTGCATTTGGATTTTGGCAGTTGGCAACACTGGTTTGTATCGAGTTTGGTGATGTTTTCGTGTGTCTGGTGGAGGGTTCTTCTCTGTCAGAGCCTTCTCCGTGCTGCGCCGCTGGTGTGGAAGTGCATACGGCTACTTGACAGCACGACAGCACCCCAACACATCCGGGCTGGCCTGGAAGTCCGGTTGTGGTGGGGCGCTGTCGTGTGGGGGGTGAGGAGCTTCTTCTTTGTAGCTAGCATAACACGACAAACTAAACTAAACTAAATGTAAACCAAACGGGACTCTCACGGGTCCGTTTGGTTTCATCTGTGCTCAGTGCACTGTCAGAGTTAAGGGGGGAGTGGGAGACGTTTTGTCGTGTTGTGCTGGCTGTTCTGGCTTCACTTCTGGCTAGCCTGGTCTAGCCCTCAATGATTTTGGCCTTGGGGGGCGGGGGTGTCGTGGGATCCACACGGCGGAAGTGCTGCGCTCTGATTTGATCTCACTAACGTGTCGTCATCTCCGGCCCCTCCCACGCCCGTCCACTGCTGTTCTACGTCACATTATTTAGAGCGACACCCACCCCGGAAGGTTGACACTCCCCTCAAGGCCACTTTCCAACGTGCGTTAGTCCAGGCTTTCCGTTTTCGCGCAAGGCGGACGAAAATGAAAGCCTGGTGTAGAGGCTACTTCTGGCTGGCGTGGCGTTGCTCGCCTTCGCTTTAAACGGTGGGGGCTCTTCACTTTCTACACAGGTGGCTGTCTGCTTTTGTGCCGGCGCCTTCGTGGCGGTGTGGCGTGGGGACGGATTCCAGGTGGTCCCCGCCAAAGTTGTTTAGCCAAATGTAGCTCCTGAGAGTACAAAATGAAACCAAATGGACCCGCAAGGGTCCATATCGCATGATATCCATCAGCGAATTAGTCCAAATCTACAAAACTAGAAGATTAATCGTCATGGACAGAAGCAAAAGAAATCTTTAGTTTTGGGGTTGGTGGGTCTAAAAAATATCATCGATTGGTGGTCCCTGGCTCAAATGCTGAATAAATGGTGGGCTCTGGGATGAAAAAGGTTGAAAACCACTGAGCTAAATACTCCTTGGAATTTAAAACAGCTAGGAAACTGCGTGTGTTATGTTTACAGCGACGTCCTTTCTGCCCGCCAGCTAGGGGACGGAGAAACCACGTGACTGAAAGCTATGAATTGCCATGAAAAGCCAATTTTATAGTATCACCATTTCCGGGCAGTGGCGTACACAGAGAGTTTCAAGGGCAGGTGCTCAAATTTAACCATGAGGGCACTCTGGTTAAAAACCAGAAATTTTTTTTGAGTTTTGGGGGGTTAAAAATGCATAGAAAACAGCATTTCAGCATCTACAAGTACAACTATACAAACGCATTAGGCTACTGCTATATAAAATGGTTTGAAGAAAATAATGGCTTCTTCTCTAGAAACTGAATTTCAAGCTCCTGTCCCTTAGAATGAAAGCAGATCCCTTCCCTTTAAAACAGGCCATGACTCTTGTGGACAACAGTTCCATATTCTGACACAATGTGGTAGTGTTGCAAACCTACTGCACTGGACTGGACTCGAATGCCCCTCCTAGTGGAAGAGTGGTGAGTGGCACTCACCACTCTTCCACTAGGAGGGGCATTTGAGCCAACTCTAGTAGCAGAGTTGCGTCATGACCCAAGGAATGCTGGGAAAAAATAATTTTAAATTCATGACCTACGGTTCAAGAGTTATGGGCCAAAATGTAAAGTGGGCTGTTATAGCGCCACCATGAGGCCGACCAATGGATTTTTTGGCTACCTGTTGGTGCCACCACCCACAACATGCGATTCAAATTTGGGAGGTTTGGACATTTGAATGATTTGTGGCACTTATTTGTGAAATAGGCCCTCCCACTAACTTTGGAAGCCAATTATGGGCAAACGATACGCTTAATCAAAAATCTGTGTGGTCACTTTTATCGGATAGGTCCACAGAGCATGTGTGCCAATTTTTGTAAGATTTGACTAAAATATGTAGGAATAGGGGCAAAAAGTGTGTTTTTAACAACATCCAAAATGGCGGAAAAAATGGCAGAAATAGGCGTGGCCTATATGGAGAGATGCATCATGACCCAAGGAATGCTGGGAAAAAGGAATTTTAAATTTACGACTTACGTTCAAGAGTTATGGACCAAAACGTAACTGGCTGTTTGGTGGGCTGTTATAGCGCCACCATGAGGCCGACCGATATAATTTTAAAATCAAATATTTTTAAAAAATATGTCCACCCACCTCCCCAAGTTTTGTAAACATAGCCCTTATGGTTTCAGAGGGAAAAATCGTTGAACTTTAGATTTTGTTATTTTAAAAAGGGCATGTTGGTCCAGAGAGGGCCACTTGGGGGTGCTCAAGCACCCCTTAGCGTCTTACTGTGCACACCCCTGTTTCCGGGTAAAAAACAGACAAGTATAGTCGATCTGTGATCTCCTGCATAGATTATCCAATGGTTGCTTACTGACATCATCAAGGTCCGCCTCATCAGTGAGTGACATCATCAAATCCTGCCCCCTCATTAACATAGGTTCACTGAAATGTGTATTGAAATGTGTACTGAAATGCGTACTGATATACACATTACAAAGATTAATGATATACAGAAAAGATTATTGATATACAGAAAGGATTATTGAAATAGTGTTTTTAAAGGCACACTTCAATGCACATTTCAATGAATGATATTTATTTATTTATTTATTCATGTATTTATTTATTTATGCATTTATGCATTAAATTCTTTATTTAATTATTTATTTATTTATTTATGTATTTATTTATACATTTATTTATTGATTTATTTATTGATTTCCATATTCATTGATTGATTTATTGATTTATTTATCTATTATCGCATACATTCATTTATTTATTTATAAAATGAAGCATTCATGGATTTATTTATGCATTTATATATGTATTGTAACATATATTCATTTATTTATTAATAGAATGAGCTGGCAGATTTGGCCCTCTATAGTGGACTCCCATCTAAAAAAACAAATGTTCTAGGGATCACCCCAGAAGCAAAGATTTGAGTTAAAATTGTTTGATTCTGAAATGATATATTCAAAGATTTGTGCCACATTTTCATGATTTTTCAAAAATATCAGACCTACAAGCTCATAGCGCGCCACTCGGTGGCGCGCTATGAGGGTTGCGCCCCTGCATGTAACATAGTTGTAATGGAATAACTTAAAGGTAGGGTAAGTGATTTGAAATTGAAAGTTACTGTCTACCACTGCATGCACATACGCACATCTTGCATACGAACGCGCGCGCGCACGCACGCACGCACACACACACACACACACACACACACACACACACACACACACACACACACACACACACACACACACACACACACACTTGTGTGCTTAACATGTGCTTATACAGTATAGGCCAGCTTGAATAACCTTGCATTCCCATTGGTTAATTCCCAGTCCGTTCTCTGGAACGTATATATACACACTTCTCCCAAACCACACCACCCCACGCCTCTCTCTCTCTCTCTCTCTCTCTCTCTCTCTCTCTCTCGTTCGCCCACTGCGCCGCCGCCAAAAGCCCCCCAGGAGCCTCCGCATATAGCGGGACGCGTCGGCTAATTAAGGCGACCCGCGCGAACCCCGCGTGTTCGAGCCCCGCTCCTCGGAGACGCCGCGTGTCACAGCGCGAAGCGACGCACCTCCGCCGATAACTCCCTGTGCGTGCACACACGCATGTGTGTGTGTCTGTCCGTGTGTGCGCGCGTGTGTGTGTGTGTGTGTGTGTGTGTGTGTGTGTGTGTGTGTGTGTGTGTGTGTGTGCGTGTGTGTGTGTGTGTGTGTGTGTGTGTGTGTGTGTGTGTGTGTGTGTGACACTACCTCCTTGTATTGTATACAATACAGTATACACACGCGCGTGCGCACGCACGCACGCACACACACACTACAGCGTCGTCTGTGTTGCAGCATCTCGGCCTTTTTTAATGAATTCTTTTCATCATGTAAATCAAACAGGAGTTTCTCGTCTGTCATTGTCGCTCTCGCTCGTCCTTGACACTGCAGTGCTTTCTCTCTCTCTCTCTCTCTCTCTCTCTCTCTCTCTCTCTCTCTACTACAATGCGCGAGACGAGAACAACATTTTAGCGACTTGGTGCCGCTAGAGTCTGGTCTGATGCAGAACAAGCTGTTTTCTTTCTGAGTGTGAGAGAGAGTGTGAGAGTGAGAGTGGCTCAGGGGTAGAGCCGCCCCTCGGTTTGATGCTGTGCTCCCAATAGTCCCCCCGAAGTGTCCTTGAGCAAGAACCCTGAACCCCTCATTGCTCCCTCTGTGCCTTGCTATTGATATCACCTTAGGCCGTATCATATGTATTGTTTTTTTTTTTAATCAGCAGTGTGGATATAGGTTTTATAGAGCGCCTTGTGGTCAGACTGTATTAAATACATGTGGGCATATTAACAATTAGATTAGAAGATACTAGGTAGCTTTATCATCAAAACAAATCCTCAAAACAATTTTGATATCCATTATGACTGGCATATTTGCTACCTAAGCCATTCTCTAAATTCCAGCCCTCAAAGCTATTCTAAATATGTCTTCCTATATGGGAAAGTGATGGGGGGGTACTGTTCTTCCTGGGAAAATCACTTCCTGTGGATAATTTTGTTCAAATGTCTGCCAAAAATGACATCACAAACATTGAATGCCATTGACAACGCATGTGAAATGTACGTCATATGGAGACATAAATTCGGTTGTCGATGAGAAGACGCATCTGTATAATGATAACTACCCCCCTCACCTCACACGGGGGGTGATTCCACCCATTTTCAAAAAATTCCTGAGAGGATACAAACATATCCTCTCAGGAAACATATCCTCTCAGGAAATCCTCTTAGGAAAAAGGGGTCTGAAAGAAAAAGTCATTAACATGGTGAAATTCATCTTGATGATGTCATCAAGATGTTTCACCATGTTAGTGGTTTTCTTCAGACCTCCATTTCTTGGGAACACAGAATGGGGGAACTTTTTTTTATCATGTCCACCCAGCACTTCTAGGGTATACTAATGACATATTAGAACAGTGGTTTTCAACCTTTTTGATACCAGGGCCCACCATTTATTCAGCATTTGAGCCACGGACCACCATTTGAGGACATTTTAGCCCCACAGACCCCAAAACTAAAGATTTATTTTGCTTGTGTCCATCTTCTAATTGTGAAGACTTGGGCTAATTCAGATGATGGATATTTTAACTCTTGAGAGCGTAAAAATGAAACCGAATGGACCCGCAAGGGTCCATTCGGTTTCATTTTTACGCTCTCAAGAGTTACATCTGGTTAACCAGCTTAGCTGGGGACCACCTGGAACCCTCTCAGGGACCACTGGTGGTCCCCGGACCACCTGTTGAAAACCCCTGTATTAGAATGTTGAAAATGGACGGAGTTCCCCTTTAAGAGCTTTAAACAAAACGTTTGGCAGACTAAAGTATTCCACATACGGGCCTGAAGTGATATAGCTCCAGCTTCCTCTTTTTTTGCGCTGGGAGAATGTGCTCTTTTCTTCCTAGAAAGAGATGACTTGTTGACAACCGGAGGCAAAATGGAACATTTTAAAGGCCAAAAGGTGGACTGGAACTGTCTGTGAACTGTCTGTGTCTGCTGGCCTTTTGTGTTGGCTCTGCCATGTCTTTCTAAAGCAGACACAAAAGGCTCTGTGGGAAGAAAGAAAAGAGCTATACGGCGAGAGAGAGATAGAGAGCAGCCACCCTAGTAGTGGTGCCTGGTCTTTGTTCCATACGGCCAACAGGCACCACTTTGTGTTTTTTTTAACCTACGTTGGGCGGGTACGTCTTTTGGTGTTCTAAGCGTTATTAGCATAATTAGCATTACTTAGCATAATTAGCCTTACTTAGTGTTAGCATTACTTAGCATCATTAACATTATTAGCAGCATTACTTACATTACTTAGCATTATTAGCAATATTGACAATATTTAGCATTGGCATTACTTAACATTATTAGCATTAGTTAGCATTACATAGCATTCACAACATTACTATATTTATTGAATGTCAGACCTATAAGCTCTTAGTGTGGAACATACTTGCAGCATTACCATTTGCATAATTACTTCCTTGGTATTTTTAGCTGATATAGCACTACTTACTCATTGTTGATATCATTAGAAAGCATTATAACATTATTGCGATACTTAGGCAACTTAGCATTAGCATTGTTGACAATGCATACTGCATTATT
This sequence comes from Benthosema pterotum, assembly GCA_039105355.1. NCBI lineage: Eukaryota > Metazoa > Chordata > Actinopteri > Myctophiformes > Myctophidae > Benthosema > Benthosema pterotum. Next base: position 55,108,466 of record CM076972.1, on the reverse strand, counting down.
GTCATTAGCGTAGCATCATTAACAACTTAAGTACCAGAACTTCACGGCCACGGAGTATGAGCCTGTAGGTCTGATAATGGGGCAAATCTTTGTTATGTTTTTAACAAGAGAGAGAGAGAGAGAGAGAGAGAGAGAGACAGAGAGAGACCTTCTCTCTGGTTCCTGTTAGTGCTTCTGTTGTGTTTTTAATGAGAAAGAGAGAAAAAAAATGAATGGCACACTTGTACAACTTCACAATATCATTTAATGGGGCCTCAGGCGGGGTCTGAAACTAAACCACTTACCGGCATTTTGTGCTGCTCAAATAATTGTGAAACTTCAAAGCCATTGTCTTGGATTTCTCTACACAGGAAGATCAGTCGCATTATTAATTGCAGACTTGACTCTTCTTGACTTCCTGGTTCAGGGTGTGGGAACGGCCGCTCTCTTTTTTGTTTGTACGCAGCTATTATGTATAAGAAACAAGAATTGGTGCATCAGTTACAGTAATTGGAAGCTGTGAACTGCAACAGCGCGTGAGCGCTGTTTTCTGCCCCCTCAATGTCGCAACCTTTTGGGCCACCTCTTAGACACTGGGATCATGCAATGTCCTCTTAGACACTGGGATCATGCAATGTCCTCTTAGTCACTGGGATCATGCAATGTCCTCTTAGACACTGGGATCATGCAATGTCCTCTTAGACACTGGGATCATGCAATGTCCTCTTAGTCACTGGGATCATGCAATGTCCTCTTAGACACTGGGATCATGCAATGTCCTCTTAGTCACTGGGATCATGCAATGTCCTCTTAGACACTGGCATCATACAATGTCCTCTTAGTCACTGGCATCATGCAATGTCCTCTTAGTCACTGGCATCATACAATGTCCTCTTAGTCACTGGGATCATGCAATGTCCTCTTAGTCACTGGGATCATGCAATGTCCTCTTAGACACTGGGATCATGCAATGTCCTCTTAGTCACTGGGATCATGCAATGTCCTCTTAGACACTGGGATCATGCAATGTCCTATTAGTCACTGGGATCATGCAATGTCCTCTTAGTCACTGGGATCATGCAATGTCCTCTTAGACACTGGGATCATGCAATGTCCTATTAGTCACTGGGATCATGCAATGTCCTCTTAGACACTGGGAACATGCAATGTCCAAAATCCCCGTGCCTGTTCATTAGGCAGCCAAAATACATATCCTGCAAAGCAGTGGCGGCCGGTGAATAGGGGCGCATGTGCGCCGCACCACCATGCAATAGCCTACCTCATGAATGACGGAGAAATGAAATCTGCAGCTTGTCATTTTCTTTAAATAAGCAGTCCATCATGGCAAATTGTATATAATATAAGTAACTAAAGCCCACTCTAACCACAAAGTGATTAAAAGTTGTAATATACTGCCATGAAATGTCAAAAGTTGTTTACGTTGTACAACGTTGCTGATAGGTTACTGAGTCTCACGTGTTGGTTCGCATTGTCTTTAGGCATTGAGCTCTGCACTGAAGGGCAATGCATTGCGGTCCTATTCACTTCAATGCAAGCGGTAGGAGCGATCCCGGTCGCAAGATGTGCGCGACCAAACCACTTGAGGGCAGCACACAACACTGTTTTACATAGAGTTGAACACAACTCCACCACAGACATGAAGAGACAGAGCCAGGTAAAGGGAGGAATATACAGTAGTTTAATTAATTTTGATAATGGAATAACAAGACAAAGATATTATAAGATAACTATAAAGCAATGCAGAAAACACCAATTGAAAGCAAAACACTGCAGGTTTTTTTTTAAACTAAAGAGCTGGAACCAGATAAATGTAATCATCACACAAAAATCCAAGGACAGAGGAAGAGAGTATCCTACACCAGTAGCCTACCCAGGAGGCCCAGGACCTTTTCAAAGAGCTGGTAAAGATTGGCTGACAGCATCCATTCACACCAACTCATTGTTTTGCTTCCATTGAATGTGATGATATTATTATATTATCATCATTATTATCATCATTATTATTATTATGATTTTTTTTAATAGCGCCCCCCCTAAAGAAAAAGTCACCAGCCGCCACTGCTGCAAAGGCTATTTATACATCCAGTGGCCATAATTTCTGCATAATTCCACTTGGCTATCCTCATGGCAACAGCATACCTTATATTCCACGCCCTAGAGCAGTCATATAGGTCATGTTTATAAAAAAGTAACTAAGCATCAGGGGCGGATTGGCCATCTGGAGTACAGGGAGTTTTTTTCTTTTTTTTTTAAGTCCAGGGCAGGCCAGGGCGCCAGGCCCAGGCCAGGCAAACTAGTGTTTCTATCCTTCAAAAAAGAAAAGGTGTCCTACACCAGAGCCTTCAAGTAGGAGAGTTGCCATATTCCCGTTCACTCCTGTGCACCAGGGCGCTAGCGCTGATGGAGGCAGTGTTGCCAACTGCCAAGATCCAAAATGCACTAGTGGCACTTCCAAAATGCTCTAGAATGTGCTAGATGCTCGCCTGGAACATACAGATCAAAATGACCATTAATCTTCTACATTCTCTAGTTGTGTAGACTAAGTTGGGCTAATTCACATGATGAATATTTTAACTCTTGAGGGTTTAAAAATTAAACCAAATGGTTGGTTTCATTTTTACGCTCTCAAAGAGTTACATCTGGTTAACCAGCTGCCCCCCCAGGGTGGCCTGGCAAAGGCAAAATTGTCCCGGTGGGAAAATATGTGTCAATCCGCCCCTGCTAAGCATTGTCCAAGGCGCTAACATTAGACGCTCACTTCCTGTGGATAATGCAGTTCAAATGTCCGCTAAAAAAATGACAATGAAGGCAAAATGTACATCATATGTGGACCCGCAAATAATACATATCCTGTCAAGGCTGATTATACATCCATTGGCCATAATGGCTGCTGTTTGACTTGGCTATTCTGATCGCAACAAAATAGCCTATATTCCTTTATATGTGGCTATTTTGTATAAGAATAAAAATAAAAAGAATAAAAATACATATCCTGCAAAGGCTGATTATACATTCGATGGCCGTAATTGCTGCTGTGTGATTTGGCTATTCTAGTGGCAAAAAGATTTCTAGTGTGTGTGTGTGTGTGTAAGTAATGGTAAATGGTGCATTTATATAGCGCCTTTATCCAAGGTCCTTTGTGTGTGTGTGTGTGTGTGTGTGAGAGAGAGAGTCCGTGCGTGCGTGTGTGTGTGTGACGTCACAATGGATTGGACCATGGCAGTTGGGTTTTAAAACACCACTTTAGATATTGAGGAGTGTAAACTTCCAGGAACTTCGCCGTAATACGTTTTTAAAATAAATAAATAAAAATACACTAAACCAAACCTGAGGTATATTGTGGGAGGCTATGGGAGGGGGACTTTGAGGTGGGTAAATTGGATTACAGCCGGGATTACGAGTTGCAAAGCGGAAAAGCCAAAATGTTTGCATGCTGTCTGTCTGTCTGTCTGTCTGTCTGTCTGTCTCGTCTCCCTTGTCTCTGTTTCTGTCTCTGTGTCATTGGCTGCGTTTTTTAGCGATGTTTGCCGCTTACTTAGGGCTTGGCGAGGACGGATGGAGTCTGGAGGAGGAGTGTCTGTGCCGAGCTCAGACGTTAGACAAACAAAGCTGCCGCCCGTGCAGTCGCCCCGAAGATTTGCCTGATGATGAAAATAGATGAATAAAGAAATAAAGATTCCCATTAAATACCGGTTTGAACGTCTCACCTTCGCTCAGGGTTGCCGCGTTCTCAACACAAAACGGCTGCTCCTCGTTAGAATCACCTGCGCACGGCGCGCTGTGGTGACATTATGCTTCGACCGACGGTGGTAAAATTACTCACATGTTTTACTATATGTAAAAGTGGAAACACTGCGGAAATACCCCAACGTGTTTATACAATGTGTATTACCGGATATTCTCCGGTAGGGAAATAGAATTTTGAGGAACTAACCTGATTGGTTGGAATAGGTCACATGATGCAGTTACTTTAACCAACCACCAGACAGTCACAGCAAATCAGCAAATCAGCAAATCAGCTCGCTAGTTTCTCTGGACATTTGTTGTCGTGGTGACTGCATCTGTCATTGGAAAAAAATGATTATTTTTCAGTCATCCTCTTAATTTTAAGTTTACGTACCTGTGGTAGAATAGCACTAGTGATGCTTCAGTGATGCGTGCCTGTTCTGGAATGAAATTTCCCCCTTCATTTTCCTCATAGACTTTTCAAAAAGTTTATCTATTTAAATACCTAAGCTTAACCCTAACCCCTAACCCCAAACATATAACCTCAGTAAAACCAATCCCTTA
>CM076972.1:55059176-55094176 GCA_039105355.1 Benthosema pterotum | reverse complement strand
CGACTACAGAAAAAAAAGCCTGTTAAAGACATGTAAACAGAGCCGTGTAATCTAAGCATAGCCTTGTAGTACAAGTACACCCCCTGATACACCCACCCCCACCCCCACCCCCATCCTGCTCAGCCCCCACCCGAATTGTGAGCCAACAGGCATTAGGTACTGTATGCAAGGTAACATTATTTTTGCAGTAGGGAGTATGCGTGTGACATCCTTGCGTCCCCTATGGGTGGCTCTACACCTTGAAACTACACCTTGAAAATGGTATGGGGGCGGCTGAAGTCACACCCATACCATTTTCGGTTATATGACTTTTATTAGGAAAGTAAATCATCAATAACATCAGTTGTTGTTGAAGTTGCAACCAGAGTTTGTGAGCCGAGCGGAGCGGCCGAGAATTCCGCTCATCGCTCTCGACGTATTTGGTCCCGCTCGCAATCCGCTCACCTGGACCCCCTCCCAGACCGCTCCCCCGCTCCGCTCCCAACTCATTTTCATTTGGGCAGCTCTGCGCTCCTCGCTCCGCTCAGCCCGCCCGCTCAGGAGCAAAATTTGACGGCTGGAAAAAAAGGCTGCTGCTTTTTCTTTGTCGAAACACATCGTGGTTATTGCCCCCCTCACAGCATAAACATCTAAGACAGGAGTTATATGTGCAGTTACACTGCTGTCTCTATTAACCCAGACAGGTGCGGTGAATAACTAATTAATCTTATGCCGCGCTATTTCGTTTCCAAAATGCTATACGGGATAATACGTTATTGATGATGTTACACTGTGGGGGAATTGGATATAATTGGGGGGCTCGCTGCGCTCAAATACGTTGCCATTATGATGTGCAGTGCTTCAAAATAAATAGCGAGACAGATGACGCATCTAAGGCAAGATAGACAGCAAGACAGTCAGCTTACTTTTTCTTTTTTCCAATTTCCATCATGATCATCATCTCCTCCTTCCTCCCGCACCTCTGAGAGGATTTTAAATGTCTTGATCGTGTTGCTGGCACTGTAGGCCTATAGTCGCCATCTGAACCACAACCACGCGTTTATGCTGTGCTACTGAATACGTGTGCCGTTGTCTGGACTGAACGGCTTGGAGCGGGCTGGAGCGGAGGATAATTCTCGCTCCAGAGCGCGCTCCGACCCATTTGAAAACGCGCTCAGCGCTCACTTAAAAATCCACACGCTCCGCTCCCCGCTCCGCTCGCGCTCCGCTCCGCTCACTATCTCTGGTTGCAACAGACACGCAGCATGCATAAAGCTAAAGGTCTGACTCAGAGAGTTTTCTGTTTTCAATGATGAAATGCTGTTGGTTTAGTGGTGCCACAGCTAGCACTTTAAACATAAGCACTTTAATTTGAAATAGCTTGGGTTGTTTTGCATGCCATCGTCGTGTTTGGTGCAGGGGCAGACTGGGCCTTTAAGTTAGGGCATGCCCATGCCTAGATCCGCCCCTGGTTGTGTCCCTTTCTTGTTTCTCCTCCTCTGCTCCTCTGATCTCTTAGAACCAAACCCCATCCACGCTGCGCGCAACCTCCCTGTCTCTGTCTATGCTGGCACAACGTCATTTAGCACCATTCACACACACACACACACACACACACACACACACACACACACACACACACACACACACACACACACACACACACACACACACACACACACACACACACACACATAGGGGCGGATTGGCCATCTGGAGTACAGGGAGTTTTCCCTGTGGCCTGGAGAGTTTTTTTTTTTTTTTTTTTTTTTTTTTTTTTTTTTTGAAAAGTCCAGGGCAGGCCAGGGCACCAGGCCCAGGCCAGGCAAACTAGTGTTTCTATCCTTCAAAAAAGAAAAGAGCCTTCAAGTAGGAGAGTTGCCATATTCCCGTTCACCCCTGTGCGCCAGGGTGCTCGCGCTGCTGGAGGCAGTGTTGCCAACTGCCAAGATCCACTTCCAAAATGCACTAGATGCTCGCCTGGAACATACAGATCAAAATGACCATTAATCTTCTACATTCTCTAGTTGTGTAGACTAAGTTGGGCTAATTCACATGATGAATATTTTAACTCTTGAGGGTGTAAAAATGAAACCAAAATTGTCCCAGTGGGAAAATATGTGCCCTCTTGTGTGTGAACCTAAGGCTTGGGGGGGGGCGTGCTCTGTGTCTTCAACAGCTGCTGTGTGCGCGATAAGGCCGACCCCAAAGAAGCATTCTGCCGTTCCTTTTTTGTGAAAGAACTAAACAACACAAGCACCGGGACATTTTCTGAAACACTTAACCCCTGTACCGCTGAAGTCGCGGTCGTCGTGTGCGGTCCTGTCCGCCGGTAACGACGAAGGCGCAGAAAACAACAGAGATGTAGATTTCATTCTTTAATCCAACTAATACAACTTATTTTTTTGTCCCATTCACACCCATTCAATCCAATGCATTCAAAAGCCTCTCCTGAGAATCTGCCCCTGAATGTCGTGGAGCGCACGGGTAAATCAACTAGGGCTAGACGTCACTTCCTGACTTTTGACCCGGAACTTTTTGCTCAGATCGTGAGAGGACAGGTTAGTCAAGACACCAGAAACAGCATGACGTCATCGCGCATCCTGTTTAGGAGATCTGGCGCTTCAAAATAAGGGTTTTTACCGAATTCACTTGCTTGAGCCGTGGCATATAGCAGACGAAAAGACGAACACGCGCTCGCGGTCGATGTGTTAAGACCACGTAAAACGTGCTTTCTGTTATTGTGGGGAACGCTTTTGCTGAGCATAGCCGATCCGACATCAAATAGACCATCTGGCCAAATGTGTTGAAGATGTAGGTTGAAAGACACTACTACTCTCCTACTCCGCTACTGTACTGTGCTGTGCTGTATCGTAGTGCAGGGGTTTTCAACAGGTGGTCCGGGGACCACCAGTGGTCCCTGAGAGGGTTCCAGGTGGTCCTAAGCTAAATTGCTTAACCAGATGTAACTCTCGAGAGTGTAAAAATGAAATTCATTTTTACACTCTCAAGAGTTAGAATATCCCTCACGTGAATTCGTCCAAGTCTACACAACTAGAAGATTAATGATGACCATTAATCTTCTACAGAAGCAAAATAAATCTTTAGTGGCTCAAATGCTGAATAAATGGTGGGCCCTGGGATGAAAAAGGTTGAAAACTCCTGTCTGTCGTAGTGTATTGTGCTGTGCTGTACCGTACTTTGACATCTTGAGAAATCATGTGAAGTGTGTGTGTGTGTGTGTGTGTGTGTGTGTGTGTGTGGTTTTGTAATTGCTACATGGTGGGGACGTCCGTCTGACAGCACACTCACCAACTGGGGACCCAAAATCCATCTGGGGTCCTCACCCGAGGTCCCCACACCGTTTATCATTTAATTCAATCCAGAACATTGCAATTATGTGCCCAGTGAAGTTCTGTGAAATGTCCCACTTGGTCTTTAAAATCTGAAAAGTGTGTTAAAGTGTGCTAAAAGTGTGCTAGAAGTGCTCCTCCAGTGGCTACAACAGGTACTGCACAGGAGTGTGAAAAGTTTACACACTTCCTGCTGTCTAGCCAATGGGAAGAGAACAACCCCCCCCCCCCCTCTCCCCCAGTTAATTAACGACCCGCAATCATAATGCTTCAGGAGAGTAGGAGAACAACCCCCCCCCCCCCCCCCCCCCCCCTCCCCCAGTTAATTAACGACCCGCAATCCCTGTGCCTGGGCAATTTGAATTCTCTGTCTGTTTGTACAGAGTGGCACTGAGTGTCAGAACAGTTTGGAGTTTGGAAGCATACAGTTTTCTTACAATATCGTTGTTGACATTATTGCCTTTGTAAACCTTTTAGTGTTTTAAGAAGTATATGTTCTTTAGCATTGCCGAATACTATCAGCAAGGGTAAAGTAATACAATGAATAATTTTCAGGATTCAAATTCAAAAATGGCAAAAAGCAGCAAAAAGCAGCAAGCTCAAAAAAGTTTATCCAAAATAGGAACCTGATTCTTAAAAGGTACCGTAAGTCATTTGGGTGATTTGAAAAATCCCACTGGCCTGGCCTCCCGGTAACAAGATCTGCACACTAAATTTTGGGGTTCAACCACCCATTACTCTACTAGCTTCCAAGCTGTTATGTAGAAATATTCCTATTATTAATGCTGTTTTACACAGTGGTTCTCAAATTGGATTCCAGGGAATCTTGACTGTATACATCCCTAATTAATTATGAACATCATTGTGTCAGGTTAGATGATATGTCCATTTGGTTCCATTTATAGACCATATATTTTTCTGTTCCATTTATAGAACAGAAACATATTATATAGTATACAGTATACACTGAAGCTGTGTGTAAAGTTGGTCTGACCTCTTCAACAGCTTATGCTCTGAGTTGAACTGTCAGCTAGACTCTGCGCCCATCCCCCACTCCACTCAACTGTAGCACTCTGTAGCATCTTTCATTCAGTGTGGACTGGAGTGGGGGATGGGGGGGGGGTATGCAGGTGCATTGATTACAAGAAATTATACTCCACTACATCTCAGAGCCAAACATTGTTAAAACATTAGGCCCACTGACCCACTACAATCATTTAAAAGGTATAGTAAGTGATTTGTGTGATTTGGGAAATCCTCCAGTCCTACTGGTTACAAGATGTGCACATGCACATACTCTACAGTGGGGTGAAGTGCACACCTTACCTTACCATAATGAAGCATTTTAACAGAAAAAATTCAGCATGGAACACGCAGTAGGACAGGGGTCTCAAACTCAATTTGTATGATTCTTATGGGTATCCAAATAACATAATAAAATGGATTATTATATAATAAAGCTGGTGCATTCCGTATTTCAATAAAGGGAACTTCTTATTTAAGTAGATCCAGTTTGATCAGTTCAGTGAGTAGAGTAGAGTTGCTGCAGGAGAGAGCACCCCCCCTCTCCCCTAGTTAGAGTGGGAGAATACCCCCCACCCCCCACCCTTGCACTGCATTGATTGGGTCGTTAATTAGCAAAAACAGCAGAAGCCTGTCTGGGGTGTTCACATGAGACTGAGGCGACCTGTGCTCTCTCCAATGTGGAAAATGTTGAGTCAAGTATTTTTGTACACTTTGCAACACTGCATCTTTCGTCGAAGGCAACTTAATTTTTGGACATAAGAGGAATTGTAATAGTAGTGAGTACCATGAAATTATTCCTTAAGATTAGCTGATCTGCAAGCCTACAATGTGTCGCCTCTGCAACACGTGCGCTTGTAGATCTGTTGTTCTCACCATATTTGAAAACACAACGTAATATCTCAACTGAATTCCTACAATTCCAAGTCATCTCAGGGTGGGGGGATTTAGTAGACAAGAATGTTGGCAGAGCTTGAGGGCATTGTCATAGCTGATTTTACTGTTGTTTCCATGTTCAACATAGCCAATGTACAAGCTCACTATGTGTTGAGCTTATATTTTCAGTATGCAGTCAAGCATACAATGGCATGTATTTTATTTCTTCTGGATCTCTTCTCCATTAGTCCCTTCCCCCCTAAACATTTTTGTCACATAGCTTTCTGTTATTTAAGAATCAGCACTCATTTTTCAGGTTCATTTACTGTCTAAATCAGACATGGGCAAACTGCGGCCCGGGGCCCACATGCAGCCTGTTAAGCCTTTTAATCCGGCTGCCAAACTTGTCCAAATTATATTGTCCTGCATGATATATCATGCAGGACAGTGACACGCTGTGTGGAACTGATTGATGAAGATATAGTCGGCAAGTTAAACCAAAACAAACACTGTACTGTTCTCACTGCACACTGGATAGTATGATTCAACAGTCAGATAAACGCCTTTCTTCAACCACGACTCTGGAGACGTTGCTGGTAGTCAACAGGTTTAATGGCTTGAAAAGGGTGAAACTATAAAACAGCAAAAACAAGAAAAAGCTGCTTAGAATATAATTCTGAATGACATTGCACATCAATGTAAGCAAAATAATAAAAGCAGACAGAATCATACACTACACAGACAGTATAAAGTAACTAAGGCCTGTAGACCAGTAAGCAAGGCCTACAAGTTAGCATTAGCACAGCAGTCACATGTCAAACAAACACATCAAAACAATTCGGCCCACACAATACTAATTCACATATACATATCCAGTAAGGTGCTTCTACAAACATAAATGATCGATTACATACCGACGATGCTCTTGAAAAGGACAAAAAAGGTAGTGGTAGTAGTACACATGGACAGGTTTTGGCTTGTAGCTGTGCATGTAGCTGTGACTCTGACTCTGGCTTGTGTGTAATGGTGGACTGTGCTGAGCTCAAGAGAAAACACTAAATACAGCTTCAAAATAAAAGCTCACAGGCTCACAGCTCTGAGATATTACAACGATCTGCCACTAGAGGGCTACATATGCAAATACACTAACAAACTAAAAGCATACTACAAAATAAAAGCTGCAGTACATCTGTAACAGAACACTCCCCGTCTGGCGATAGTACAGCGCCACTCAATAAACAAAAAACACATCAAATTCTAAGCATTTGGAGGGAGTAGAAGCACTAATTCTGTAACAGGTCTTCGGAAGACTGAAGTCCCTCCTGGTTTGATGACCTTCACATCGACCTGGCGCACCCTCCCGTCTTTGCTAGGGAAGGTCTGAGTTATCAGTCCAAGAGGCCATTCGTTTCTTGAGACTTGGCTGTCCTTGAGAAGAACAACGCTTCCAGGCTGAATGTCAGGAAGAATGGACTGCCACTTTCTGCGTGGTTGTAGTGTTGGGAGGAACTGCTTCCGCCATCGGTCCCAGAAGGTGTTGGATAGGTGCTGAACCTGCCGCCACTGACTCTTGTAGAGGTCTGAAGGTCCGAAGTCACCTGCAGGAGCAGGTACACTGTTCACCTTCTGTGTGAGAAGAGCAGCTGGTGTGAGCACGAAGGAGTCAGCAGGGTCAGTTGTCACAGGCACAAGAGGTCTGGCGTTGATAATGGCTGCGACTTCTGCCATAAAGGTTACCAGAACTTCATGCGTAAGCTTGTCTTTCAGCTGTAGGAACATGGAGTCGAGAATTCTCCTTGCAAGACCGATCATTCTTTCCCAAGTCCCACCGAAATGGGAAGCATGCGGGGGATTAAAGGTCCAAGTGCAGGCTTGGTCTGCCAAGTAGGTCTTCACAGCTGTGTTGTCAATGTTTGAAGGTATCTTCAAGTCCTTGCATGCACCAACAAAGTTGGTGCCGCGGTCTGAGCGAATGTGTTTGACTGGCCCACGCACAGCTATGAATCGCCTGAGTGCATTGATAAAGCTGGACGTGTCCAGGGATTCAATTACTTCAATGTGAACAGCTCTTACGCTCATACAAGTAAAAATTACGGCCCACCGTTTACTGAGTGAAAGGCCTCCTCTCGTCCGACGTGAACAAACGTTCCACGGGCCAAACACGTCAAGCCCAACATTCGTGAAGGGCGGGTCTGTCGAAAGACGATCTGCTGGAAGGTTGGCCATTTTTTGGATGGTAAGAGGAGCTCTGAGTCGTCTGCAGGTAATGCACTGATGGATGATGCTGCTCACTTTCCTCTTCCCACCAACTATCCAAAAGCCGGCTGAACGGATGGCTCCTTCCGTAAAGTGACGCCCTTGATGGTGGATCTGTTCGTGATAGTGTCTGGTGATCAACGTCGCGATGTGGTGTTTGCCGGGAATAATCAAAGGAGTTCTTTCACTCTGATCAAGGCTTGAATGGTGGAGGCGGCCTCCGACTCGTAGAAGGCCTTCTGCGTCGATGAATGGATCCAGATTTTTGAGGGGACTACCTCTGGGTATCTTCTCGTGCTTTTGGATACATTCGATCTCTTGACCATAGACTTCCTGTTGTACTGCTCGGATGATGATCGCTGAGGCTTGATCAGATTCCTCTGTTGTGAATTCTCCACTGCAGTAATGCCAGCCTTTGCAAGAGCTGTCCTTCGGAGAAGTCTTGAAGTGACGGGCTATGTGAAGGAGGCGAGTAGTAGCACGAGTTAGTGACTTCCAAGAAGAAAACTTGGTGAATCTTTGGGAACCAAGCTGCTTGGACGAAGTGCCGGTGCTTAAAGTTGACACCAGTGGTCGGATGTCTGGGTCTGAATTCGGATCGATGAGGTCATGAGTGCTCTCGGAGACAATTGGGTCTGGCAAGGACAGAAATGCAGGTCCACTGAACCAGTTGGTGTTCTTTAACTGGGATGCAGCAACAGAACGTGTCGCATGATCTGCAGGGTTCTGGTCTGTTGGAACATAGCGCCACTGGTCTGGACGGGAGGATCTTCGGATGCGCAGTACCCGGTTACTGACATAGACATAAAAGCGCCTGCTTTCGTTACAAATGTAACCCAAAACCACTTTGCTGTCTGTGTAGTAGGTTATGGCATCGAGCTGAAAATCCAGTTCTGCTGAGATTAAATCTGCCAACTCAACAGCAAGCACCGCAGCACATAGTTCCAGTCTTGGAACTGTGTGCTCAGGACGGGGTGCTAGCTTGGCCTTCCCCATTACAAACCCAACATCAATTTCTCCTGCAGCGTCGGTGAGTTTTAGATATGCCACTGCGGCGATAGCTTTGGTTGACGCGTCAGAGAACACGCACAGTTCTCTTCTGACAGCTGCTGAAGGTGAAGTTTGAGCATAGGGTCTGGGATGGAAAGATTGGACAGCTCTCTCAAAGAAGCTCTCCACGATGTCCAGGCTTCAGTCATGTCGTCAGGTAAAGGAGTGTCCCAGTCACCATTCTCGGAAGTAAGTTCTCTCAGGATAGCTTTGCCTTCGATAGTGACCGGTGCTACGAATCCAAGGGGATCATAGAGGCTATTAATGATGGATAAGACACCTCGCCGGGTGTAGGGTTTTATCTCATCAGAGACGTTGAAGAGGAAGCAGTCGGTTTGGAGGTTCCAATTGAGTCCCAGACTGCGTTGCATTGGAATAGTGTCTGCCTCGAGGTCGAGGTCTTTAAGGTCACTTGCATGGTCTTCGGGCGGAAAGGCTTCCATGAGCTCTTTGTTGTTTGCTGCGATCTTGTGCAGCCTCAGGTTTGATTGTGCGAGGACGTCCTGTGTCTTCTTTAGCAAGTCGATAGCGGAGTCGACTGTGGGCAAGGACTTCAGCCCATCATCAACATAGAAGTCACGCATCACGAAGCTCTTGACATCAGGGTCGATGTGGAACTCGCTGTTCTGAACAGATTGGTGTAGGCCATGAATAGCCACCGCTGGTGAGGGGCTATTACCGAAGACGTGGACTGTCATACGGTACTCCACAATCTCTTTGGAGGGGTCATTCTCTTGGAACCAGAGGAACCGTAGGAAGTTCCTGTCTTCTTCTCTCACGAGGAAACTGTAGAACATCTGTTCTATGTCTGCTGTAAAGGCAATTGCTTCTTTCCTGAAGCGGATCAGTACACCAAGCAGGGTGTTGTTCAAATCAGGCCCAGTTAACAGCACATCGTTGAGCGATACACCGTTGTATTGAGCGCTAGAATCAAACACTACTCGAATCTTCTTGGGCTTCTTAGGATGATACACGCCGAATGTGGGCAAATACCACCGTTCTTCTTCTTCGGTGATAGGAGGGGCTAACTCAGCGTGGCCATTTTTGAACATCTTGTCCATGAAGCTGAGAAAGTGTTCTCTCATTTCAGGCTTCTTCTCAAAGTTGCGCTTGAGAGACATGAGGCGCTTCAATGCTTGAGGTCGGTTGTTCGGGAGCCTTTCTCGTGGGCACTTGAACGGTAATGGGGCTACCCACCGGTTGCTGGAATCTTTCTTTAGTCCTTCATCCATTATTTTCATGAAGGTGATGTCCTGAATTGACGGAGCAACCTGATTGTCGTCTTTGGTTCGCTTAAAGACAGTGCAACCCAAGTGGTCAGGATCACAGGTGGTTTGCTCTTCAGATGTTGGGAGGTGGTTGGCGATCTGCCTATCAGTGTACGTTTCCTTTACATGGAACACGTTAGGGCATGGTTCAAAGAGAGTAGGGCGTTTTGGCTCTGTGGTGTTCGTGAAGAAGGTGTTGACTGATGTCGGCTTGTGGACGCTACCTAGACATACATTGCCTACAATGACCCAACCCAAATCCAACTTTTGGGCATAAGGTAAGTTGTGAGGGCCGTTCACCTGTTTGCGGACTTTATGCACCCTGATGATGTCCCGACCCAAGAGAAGCAAGATGGGGGCGTGTGGGTCAATGTCCGGAATGAGGTGAGCAACTGACTTTAGGTGTGCATGATGGAGAGCGACATTGGGGGTTGGAATGTCATCTCTGTTGTTCGGAATGTCGTTACATTCTATGAGACTTGGTAAGGGAATTCGAACAGTTCCATCCAGTGATTCCACTTCATAGCCACTGGCTCTTCTTCCTGAGGACTGTTTAACTCCGGCGCACGTTCTCAGTGTGTAAGGAGCGCTTGGACTTTGGTCACTGAACACGCCGAAGAACTGTGAACGAACTAGAGACCTGTTGCTCTGTTCGTCTAAAATCGCATACAGTTTCACTGCTTTGTCTCTTTGACCGGCTGGATACACTTTGACAAGACTTATTTTGCAGCAGGATCGGTCTGTCAGATCTCCGCCACAAACTTCAGTGCATCTGGTAGTAACCTCAGATGGAGGGGATGTGTCAGATTGAGGGGATGTTTCCTCATCCTCCCCGCCGTGCTCAGATGCAGGAGCTGCCTCTCTCCAAGGCGCAGGTCCAGGATGAAGCGCTGTGTTGTGTCTCTCACTTTTACATTCGGAGCACTGCACCTTAGCCTTGCAGTCCTTTGCAAAATGTGAAGACGATGAACAGCATTTAAAGCACACATTATTCTCTTTTAAGAATGTCTTGCGTTCTTCAATGGGCTTTTCCCGGAAGGCACGACACTTGCGTAGAGGGTGCGGTTTTCGGTGAATGGGGCAGAACTTATTGCAGTCATCAGATTTTGTCTGGGGCTCGCCAGCATCGGAGGTAGCTTTAGGAGAAACCTCGGTTTTGTGGACGAAAACTTCCCGTGGTTTGTGTGACTTAAATGTCTTCTCATTCTTGGGAGTCGCTTCTGCTTGAGTCAGGAAGTTGAAGCTTGGATCGCCTACAATGGTAGCCTCTTGGTTGATGAATTCCACGAAGAAGGAAAAGGGGGGATAACTGACATGATTTCGTTGTTTGAATGAAGCAGCGGTTGCTGCCCACTTTTCTTGCAAGCGAAATGGGAGCTTTTGCACAATTGGGTTGACTCCTCTCGCTGTGTCGAGGAGAGCGAGACCAGGCAAGTCTCCTTCTCGCTTGGCAGAACTCAGTTCCATTAGTAGGTCACTCAGCTTTATGATTTTAGAATAATCTCGGTTTGTGATTTTTGGAAAGATTTCAAGTCGTTTGAACAGAGAATCTTCAATCGCTTCTGCTGAGCCATACGTTTGATCAAGTCTATCCCAAATCATTTCCAAACCATCCTCTGGGTAATTGATGTGTATTGCTCTTAATTGTTCGACTTGTTCTGCTGAGTTTTTACCAAGCCACTTCAGCAGAAGATCCATCTCCTCACTTGGCGTCAGATTCAATCCCGCAATTGCAGACTCAAAAGAGCGTTTCCAGGCTCTGTAGTTCTGGGGCTTGTCGTTGAATTGGAGTAAGCCTGTAGCCACAAGCTCACGACGGGCTAGGAATCTTACAACATCGGTAATGTTCGAGCTGTCATTTTGGAGGTTGGGAGAGGGAGAACGTCGGCTATCGTATTGTGACTTGGAATGCCGTACATAAGTAGCATGTTGCATTCGGGGATCAACTTTACGTGATTCGCCAGTAGGGTTTGGTTTGATAGGATCATGCGGTTGGGAAGCAGTCTTAGCTTGATCTGGGTAGAAAGGTTTGGCTTCAGGTTTGAGAAGTGAAAGGTGTGGTTCTGCTTCTACTGGGCGACTATCATCATGTGTCTGGCATTCTGCCTGGACTTGTTGTGACTGTTGCATTTTAGCATGGTCAATGACATATTGCTCAGTGCGTTGTGCAGCATTGAAAGGAGCAGCATCTAGTTTTAAACTGCGTTTCTCACTAGCTGCGTCAGCAGCAGCTTCAAGTATTTCTGCTTCAACATCTGCTGCGGCTGCCTCTTTTTTACACTTGAGCATCTCCATGGATGCGTCTACTTTAGCTTTTTCTAGCATTAGATTCATCTCTTCTTGAGCAAAGGCGAGACGGGCTTTAGCTGCTTCTGCTTTTGCTCTTGCCTTGGCTGCGGCAGAGCCAGCTGAACGTACTGAACTTGCAGCACGAGAGCGTGTCCCTACTGTAATTTCTTCCTCGGAAGATGCCTTTTTTGACATGTTCGATTTGAATTGTAGATGGCTGTATACTGTAGAAGCTATAATGCACGTCTTGATTGCTGTAGGATGCCAGCTTCAGCGTTCCAAATGCACACACTGTGTTACCTTGTCCATGTAAGTGCCGTTGTTTCACTGTACTGTTCTCACTGCACACTGGTTAATGTGATTCAACAGTCAGATAAACGCCTTTCTTCAACCACGACTCTGGAGACGTTGCTGGTAGTCAACAGGTTTAATGGCTTGAAAAGGGTGAAACTATAAAACAGCAAAAACAAGAAAAAGCTGCTTAGAATATAATTCTGGATGACATTGTACATCAATGTAAGCAAAATAATAAAAGCAGACAGAATCATACACTACACAGACAGTATAAAGTAACTAAGGCCTGTAGACCAGTAAGCAAGGCCTACAAGTTAGCATTAGCACAGCAGTCACATGTCAAACAAACACATCAAAACAATTCGGCCCACACAATACTAATCCACACATGCATATCCAGTAAGGTGCTTCTACAAACATAAATGATCGATTACATACCGACGATGCTCTTGAAAAGGACAAAAAAGGTAGTGGTAGTAGTACACATGGACAGGTTTTGGCTTGTAGCTGTGCATGTAGCTGTGACTCTGACTCTGGCTTGTGTGTAATGGTGGACTGTGCTGAGCTCAAGAGAAAACACTAAATACAGCTTCAAAATAAAAGCTCACAGGCTCACAGCTCTGAGATATTACAACGATCTGCCACTAGAGGGCTACATATGCAAATACACTAACAAACTAAAAGCATACTACAAAATAAAAGCTGCAGTACATCTGTAACAGAACAAACACTTCTACCATACTTACCCATTTGTCCTAATATTATCCTACGCAATAAAATACATAAATACAACCCATTACACCCAATAGTAGGCTAGTGCTACTAATGAAATAATTAAATCAACACACCTGCAAGTAACCCAAGTGAGCTTTTGAATGTCATTTATTCTGCTTTCTGAGCTGACTATGGCTTCTGGTTGGCCCTGCTGGTTTAGGACAGATTTTATTTGTGCTGGTTTGTAAGGCTGTATACCGAAGCTCGGGATTCGAACCACTCGCTCGCTAAGGTCGCCACGTGAACGAATATTAATGTTCCTGAACCATTCACATTTATTTATTTATTTAACTTTTTCCCCCCATCTAGTAGATGTGCGACATCGAGGGGTCAGAAACTCGCTGTGAAACGCGCTGTTACTGCAGTTGGAAATGCATTGTTTTCAATGCTTCGAAGCTCGGCCTGAATTTGCTGTTCGATGTTCGAAGGGCAAATTAAGCCCTAGTATACACCACTACTGGTTTGCCTGGATCTGACCTGCCCTGAACGTTTGCCATAGCAGGACATAGCATACATGCAAACACATTTGTCCAGTAGTTTCTTTCTAGTGTCTCAATCAATCTGAAACAGGTTGCACATGACCGCAGCTGCGACATGCAGTGAGGCTTTCCAACTGACTGGCTGTAGGCCTGTTGTTCTGTGCAAAATATATAAATGATAGTTTGGAAACAAATGCACCCTTATCGGTCTGTAACTACTGTAGTGTACAAATGGAACACATAGACCCATTAGTTTGTACTCGCAATCTGAAAGCTCACAACACGACTTCCAGGGGGTCCCCAGCTAAATGACAATTTTAATCCAAATTTACCCTTACCCTAACAACCACACTTTTTCATTGCATAATAATAATGATAATACTCTTATTAGAGTGTCAAAACACTGCCATTTACTACTTTTATATAGAAATTAAATTAATATTATGCAGAATTTAGTACAGCCTTTAAGCCCGGCCCTCCACAATATTTTCTGTATCTCATTTGGCCCCTTGGGAAAAAATAATTGTCCACCCCTGATTTAGCTGCTTATGAGATTATTATCTATTATTATTATTAGCCTATTATTATTATGCTGATCCATTCGTATATTGGCCCAACCAGCCAAGCTTGAATCACAGACCACATGGACTTGCCACTAAAGCTGCAGGTCCACTCCACAAACATGCTGGCCTCACAATTATTTAATTCCTTTCGGCCAGTGGTTTTAGACCTTTTATTATTTATTCATAATTTGAGCCCCGGGCCACCATTTGATACATTTTAGCCCCACAGACTCCAAAACTACACCTATATTTGTTTTGCTTTTGTCCACAATTCCAGGCTGGATTTTGGAGAAAACAAAATAATCAAATGTACAGATCAAAATTACCATTAATCTTTTACATTTTGTCGTTGTGTTGACTTGGGCTAATGCACATGATGAATATTTTATTTTTTGAGAGTGTAAACATGAAACCAAATGGACCTGCAACTGCAAAGGTACATTTAGTTTCATTTTTATGCTCTCATAGAGTTACATCTAGTTAACCAACTTTCCATCATTTAGCCTGCGGAACACCTGGAATCCTCTCATGGACCACTGGAAAAGCCCTGCTTTAGGCTACTAAACTAAAGTTGTATTTGCCTGGGACTGCCGCTGCCCTCGTCTCTTCATTCCTACACAACAACCGTCATTGGTTATTATTATTGTCGACCTAATCAATCTATCAACTTGATGACAGACTGCTCCATACAGGCAACATCAGTGCGGGGACCACCGACCACTGCTTAAACGTGTATGCATGTACTTGATATTGGCCACGCAAGCACACAGTAAGCGTGCACGCAAATTGCTGCATGGATACATGCAGTCACGTTTTCAAAACCACACGTCTGCATTACGATGGGAGATTTTGTGTCCTGTGTGTGCTCAAATCTCCTACACAAAAACACACACTTTCACCGCTCGACAATAAATCCTGGCGCGGTCATGCGTCTGACGGTGCATAGGTCTCGCTGTAAGCACAGGACTATCCCGCACCATCGTAGAAAAATAAAACTCAGGTCCGCGAGCCCGCGACGATCGAAAGTGATGGTCGCTTTCTAGTCCAACTCCACGGAAAACAAAATTGGTCAGCTTGCGGCTACAATGAATGAATGAAGGAAGGGGAGGGGACGATGTTACGGCCAGTAGTAGAGGAGTTGCGACATTGAGGGGGCAGAAAACAGCAAGCGGCCTACTTAAAGTAAAGCGTGATTTACAACGGCCATGCTCGTGTAACATGGATACTATTAGGCATACTACAAAACTATTTAAAGTAAAGTGGTACAGCGGCCGTGCCCGTGCAACATGGACTAAGTGGTTTCAGAGAATTAAAGCTGTGCTGTCGCCTGAGGACTTGTCACAGATAGCTGTCCCAATGCTGAATAAAAGTATGTAGAGCAGCTGCCATTACACCTTTCCATGGAAGTGAACGGAGATGTCGCAACTCTGGGTTATTTGCCTTTCTGTATGGTGCAACTCTGCCTTTCTCTATGGCTCTGGTAGAGTTGCACCCAGTTGTGCTAGGTCTGGACCGTAGCTTTTTGACATCACGATAGTCCGAGTAATTAATTTACTTAGGTATATTAGCCGCTGTGGACGCAGTAGGAGCGCAATTAGTGGCTAAGAACATTGCGGTAGTAGTAAGCAACTATCTTGTGAAGTTTGGTGCAATATGAGCTTGCGGATCTTCTGTGATGGTGTCAAAACTGTGTTGCCTGTGTTACTCCAATTGAGTAGCTGTGATGTGATGTGATGTGATGTGATGTGATATTTTTAAGCAAAAATGTAACCAATATGACTATAGTAACTACTATTTTCTTTGGAGGCCTACTGTGGCCCCTAGATTTTTTTTAGAGATGATCAAATACAGGAAGACTAAATGAAAAACATAAAAACAATGAAAAAAAAAAAAAAAGATTGTCAATATAATTTTGACCACAAATTCGCTTATTTTGACCATAAACTCGCTTATAGGAACTTTAAGTCCTCATTTGCTTGGTGTGCTCTGCTGCTGTTGCAGTTGAGACCTAACAAAAAAAGTTCTGAAAAAGTTTTGTATTTTGAAAAAATAAATTTCAGTACAACCTGAAAGGGTGTAGAGGTGTTCCATAAAGACAGACCTGAAATTGTGGTATGGTCACAAACTGTACTGTCTGATGTGTGCGCAGAAATGCTCTGTCTATACAGATGCCCAGAAAGAGTAATATCTGAAACTGTTGTGCAGTGTTGTCCCCAGAAAGTATGCACTATCTGACCGAGTGTTATCAGATGGAGTCCCCAGGAGGATGCAATATCTGACCGAGTGTTATCAGATAGAGTCCCCAGGAGGTATGCCATCTGAGGTGTGCTATGGTGTCCCCAGGAAGGCGGAATATCTGTTGGTCCCCAGATGGATGCGTGGAGTCAGGTCTGGAGAAAAAGTATTGAATTTTGCTAATTTAAAGTGATATTCTGGTTCCTGAGGTTTTTCTGAGCATACATGATTTTTTTCAGAGGCGTACCATGTCTAGAAAGGGGTGTCCCCACACCGTTGGTGTCCACTCATGGGTCCCCATCATGTAGCATTTACAAGCCTGTGTGTGTGTGTGTGTGTGTGTGTGTGTGTGTGTGTGTGTGTGTGTGTGTGTGTGTGTGTGTGTGTGTGTGTGTGTGTGTGAGTGCGTGTGTGTGCACAGGTGCACCTGTGCAGGCAAAATTGCGTAAGTGTGCGCACGAGTGTACAAAATCGGTCGTACAGAACAGGTCCTCCAAATTCCGTCTGTCTCATTCGTTGTGTTGGAACTTGAGCTTCATTCTTTTCAAACTGCACCGCTTTTATGGAGATGGTGCACTGTGATCACTCGCTTCCTCTCTCTCTCTCTCTCTCTCTCTCTCTCTCTCTCTCTCTCTCTCTCTCTCTCACATATCCATCTAAGGAAGTTTTGGTATACTCATATGGGGCAAAGTTTACTGCACACACACGCACACACGCGCGCGCACACACACACACACACGCGCATTCTCACACATTCTGACTGGATGACACTGTTTTAAATTCACTACCAGTTTGGATCAATAACACTGCATGCTTCTGAAAGAGATTTGTTTCTCTGAACCCATCTTTCTTTACACACGCACGCACACACGCACACACACACGCACACACACACACACACACACACACACACACACACACACACACACACACACACACACACACACACACACACACACACACACACACACACACACAAAGCACACACACACAAAGCACACACACACACACACACAAAGCACACACACAGTCTCTCTCTCTGTCTCTCTCCACTGTGAGAAGGCCATGCCTCACTGCCCCATGCCTCTTCCAGTGAAACCCACTATAACCACATTGGATCAATGCCTCCATGCATCTCTCCATGTCTCCCTCACTGTCCGTCCGTCCGTCCGTCCGTCCGTCCGTGTCTTTGGAGCCGATATTTGAGCAAAATGAGAAGTAATAAAGTAAGGTAAGTAGGCCCGGTTGAGCCATTGAGGCCCATATAGGTCAGGAGCCTATCTCCTGTTTCTGTAGCGTGAGGCAGCTTGATGTACAAGTACACCCCCTGGACATGACACTAGTATGTCGCAGGGACTTACCCCCAATCCATCCCTTGATTCTGAGTGCCAAGCAGGGAGGCATTGGGTCCCATTTTTAGAGTCTTTGGTATGAGCCGGCCGGGAATCGAACCCCGGCCTCCCAGTCTCAGGGTGGGCACTCTAACCACAAGGCCATTGAGCTGGTTAAAGTGAGAAAGGACCACACTAATCCGCTCACATGATGTCACCAAATAGAGCATATATAAAGCCTCTGGTACCATGTGCTATTATTTTAATTCACATCCCCCTTGAAATAAATAAATAAATAAATAAAAAGCCCAGGGGAAAAAATCCTGGATATTCTGGTATACTGTAGGAAGATGCATTGTGTTTCACTCAACCAATAACCAATACATTTGGGCGCGCATCTGCGCTGCTTGGTGAGAATGCTTTGTTCAAACGAGATCCAACCGGCCGCGTTTGTTACCGTTCACGTTCACAACCTGTTGCTCGTCGTCGCGTAGTGAGAAACCAGTTGCAACCAACCACTTGCTTGTGGTTGCGACTAGTTTATAGGTCGGAACTCGGAACCCATATATCTCTAACCCTAAACATGATGGCAATCACAGAGCAGTGCATGTTCACCAACCTGGCCGTGGCTGGTTGCGACACTATCCCTAACCGAGCGCGACCCGAAAGTGACAAACATGCACAATTGCACATTGGTCGCTAGTGGATTTCGCCATTACTGGAGAATGAATCTCTCTCTCTCTCTCTCTCTCTCTCTCTCTCTCTCTCTCTCTCTCTCTCTCTCTCTCTCTCTCTCTCTCTCTCTCTCTCTCTCTCTCTCTCTCTCTCTCTCTCTCTCTCGTTTATCCCAACCCTGTCCTCATTTGTCATCTGGTTCTCACTCTCTTTGGGGACAATCCCGTATACCCCAAGTGCTAGTACAATTATGTTACTGGAAACACACACACACACACACACACACACACACACACACACACACACACACACACACACACACACACACACACACACACACACACACACACACACACACACACACACGCACGCAGAGGGAGACTTGTATGGGTGTGTTTTGCATTAAACAGCCCGGAGCGTTGTTTGGGTGGCGGTTGACAGCAACCCCAATCAAACACGAGGTTGCTTCAATAAGCAAAGCGCTTTCCACCCCCCTGGCTCCCGGGTAGCTTTCTGTTTGAAGTCAGGACCTGAATGTAGCAGAGAAAATACATGAAAACACACACACACGCACACGCACACGCACGCACACACACACACACACACACACGCACACGCACACGCACACGCACACACACACACCAAAACAAATAACTGCCGAGGGAACGCGTTAAGTGAAGCTCGTTCACTGCTGTCTCGGTCAAACGCCTGCTGAACTTTAACTGGAAGTTATTAGAGTAGAAGAGATTCGGATCTATCTGGAAAACAAACATGAGCCTCTCTCTGTTGAAAGTCTGGCGTAGAGCTGCGGTTTTCGCGTTTCCGACGTTTGCTGTTGAGTTTCTTAAGCGTCGACCTGAGCCGTGTTGATTTAGCTGCAGGGACCCTATACACACATCTGGGGCAACGAGCTTTCGGCATACAAACAAACAAACAAACAAAACAAAAAAAGCAGATCAAAACACCCCTCACGGATCGGTTTGTTTTCGCCTGCGCACTCTCAGAGTGGGCCCTTGCAAATAAAATGGAGGATCACAAGTTGGACTCTTCAGTATGCCATAGTGCAGGGGAGCCCAACCAGTAGATCGGGATCTACTGGTAGATCTCGGCCTGATCACAAGTAGATCTCGGGAGATGTGGGGGAAAGAAAAAAAATGGGATGGAAAAGAAAAAAGAGCGATTTTCGTCTGTGTGTGAGATGCATTTGCAATGGCAGTGTTTGTCCATGTCTGTTGTACTTATGTTGTACTGTTGTAGGCCTATTTATGACAAGTCTGTTGTACTTTATGCTTATATGGACATAAAGTAAAGTGGTAAAACAAAGTAGTGTTTTGTTGTTGTGAAGTTACTGCAGGGAGGCAACGATGCATGTGGTTTGAAATGTTGATATTGGACTGGTAGATCCTGGAGGGGTTGCTGAAATGTAGATCTTGGGTCAAAAAAGGTTGGGCACCCCTGCCATAGTGCATTGGTTTTTAACTGGTGTTCCTTGAGAGAGTTCCAGGTTGTCCCCAGCTAAATGATGGACAGTTGGTTAATCAGATGTAACACTTTTAGATGCGGGCAGAAAGAATGTTAATTAGACCCCTTCGTAGGGTTGTCAAAAATATCAATATGACTCGACAATCGATGCAACGATGTCGATGCATCCCTCATTCTCATCCTGGGTCTACCCCTGGGGTCTACCCCCGGGGTCTCCTCCCGGTGGAATGTCTCTCAAAGACTTCCCTATTGGGAGACGCCCAAGAGGCCTCCTAACCAGTAGGGGTGTGCTGAAATATCGTTACAATTTACAATTTACAATTTAGGCATTTAGCAGACGCTCTTAATCCAGAGCGACTTACAATGGTGAAAAGTTTACAATTTAATCTGGATTTACAATACATTTTACAACATACAATGAAGCGCTAAAAACATTGTAATACATTAGGCAACCTATATATAATACAAGTGCTATGGTTGAGATGGAGTCTGAAGAGGTGTGTCTTCAGACTGCGGCGGAAGATAGGTAGTGAGTCTGAGGTCCTGATTGCAGGGAAGTTCATTCCATAGTTTTGGGGCCAGGAGGGAGAAGAGCTTGGGGCGCGTGGAGCGTTGTCCAGGCGTTTTTAGTGGGGCTACTGCCAGCTTCCCAGTGTCGGCTGATCGGAGTGCGCGGGAGGGCTTGTAGGGTTTTATGAGGCCACTGAGGTAAGGTGCAGTCAAACCTTTGGTTGCTTTGAATGCAAGCGTGAGAGTTTTGAACACTGTGCGTGCAGCGACTGGGAGCCAATGGAGGGAGCGGAGAAGTGGAGTGACATGTGAGAATTTGGGCTGGTTAAAGACCAGACGGGCTGCAGCATTTTGGATCAATTGGAGGGGCTTAAGTGCACATGCCGGTAGACCAGTAAGGAGGGAGTTACAGTAGTCCAGTTTAGATATGACTGTTGTCTGGATGAGAAGCTGGGCTGAATCTTGGGTGATGAAGGGTCTAATCCGTCTGATGTTGTGGAGTGTGAACCTACAGGATCGGGTGACAGCTGCGATGTGTGTTTTAAATGAGAGCTGGCTGTCCAGGACAATACCAAGGTTACCATGGCGTTATCAACAGATATGGTTAACTCCTGCAAGGGGGAGGACTTAGCGGGGAAAAATAGTAGTTCGGTTTTGTCCGGGTTCAGCTTCAGGTGGTTGGACGTCATCCACTGTGAGATGTCGGCCAAGCATGCAGTGATCCGTTCTTCCACATGGGTAGCGGAGGGGGGGAAGGACAGAAACAGTTGTGTGTCGTCGGCATAGCAGTGGTAGGATAGGTTGTGGGCAGTGATGATAGTCCCGAGAGACTTGGTATATAGGGAGAACAGGAGGGGACCGAGCACGGATCCCTGTGGGACCCCAGTTTGAAGGGTGCAGGGGGATGACAGCGATCCTTTCCATGAGACCTGGTAGGTCCGGTCAGTGAGGTAGGAGGAGAACCATCTGAGGGCTGTCCCGGTGATGCCGAGCTCCACAAGGTTGTGTAGGAGCAGCTGGTGGTTCACTGTGTCGAATGCTGCTGATAGGTCCAGGAGAATCAGGACAGCGGATTGGGAGGCGGCCTGGGCAGCATGTAGTGCTTCTGTCACGGCGAGGAGTTATCCTCGTCGTTATCGTGATAATATCGTATACTTCCTCCCGCAATATACATTGTATATTCCTCAGCAAATATTGTGATATTTGCTACAAATATTGTGATATTTGCTGAGCGATACGGGTCGCAGAACTAAAATGTTAAATAACTTCTATAGCTGCTTCATTCCCAAAAAACAAACACAAGATAAAAACAAAAAGCCTGGTATGAGACTTGGTTGAGACAAATAAAAGCTAAGATTAATACCTGAGGATATACAGTACATTAGTAAGTTCTGGTTTTCGCCTTTTAGTTTTTTTTATTCATTCATTTATTGTTTTTTGTTTTTGTTTTCCAGCTGTATTTACAGTATCATGATATATTTGATGAAATTCATGCAATATATTGATACATCGCAAATATCGCAACATATCAAATATCAATGATATATTCATTATCAAAGGCCTAACAGGGGTTGACACTAAGGTTCTACTTGCCCTCAGCTCATGGTCACTTGCCCCTAAAATATATAGGGGGCAAGTAAATGTACATTTCAGTAAATATACATTTCAGCACCACGGACAGAGTCACTACAGCTACCATAACAGAAAGCTCATTTCAGCACCACGGACAGAGTAACAGAAAGCTCATTTCAGTACCACGGACAGAGTCACTACAGCTACCATAACAGAAAGCTCATTTCAGCACCAAGGACAGAGTCACTACCAGCTACCATAACAGAAAGCTCATTTCAGCACCACGGACAGAGTCACTCCAGCTACCATAACAGAAAGCTCATTTCAGCACCACGGACAGAGTCTCTGCAGTCAGGTTCTACTTGCCCTCAGCTCATGGTCACTTGCCCCCTAAAATATATTGTAAGTTTTGCAGATGTAACTCTTGAGAACGTAAAAATGATTTTTTTAGGCTCTCAAGAGTTAAAATTCATCATCTTAATTACCCCAGGTCTACACAACTAGAGAATGTAGAAGATTAGGTCATTTTGATGTGAAAGTTAAATTGCCTGTTTTGTTTCCCAAATCCAGCCTGGAATTGTGGATAGCTAGAAAGCAGGGAAAGACACAGAGGCAGAGTGCAATAACTGCCTTCAAGACAAATTTATCTTGTGTTGTGTTATAGTGCGCTAAGTTGCACACTTGCCCGATCGGGCAACCAGGTAGCAGTCTTCACTTGCCCCACCATTTTTTTTTACTTGCCCCGGGCAAGCGGGCAAGTGTTAGTGTCAAGCTCTGCCTAATATCGGCACCTATATCGTATCGTGAGGTACCATAGAGCTGCGCAGTGACGTCACCGCCCCTGTTCCGGAAGTCTTTTCCCCATTCATTTTTCTCATAGACTTTTCGAAAATAATTTATATCAAGACGATTACGCCGCGGCCAAAGCCAACTCAGGTCGTGACAAATCATGACAACAAACACAATATCGTCATATAATATATAATTGGGAAAAAGTAGAAAACGGCATGATACAAGACTTTTTGTTTCGTTTTTCATCTTAGAAATTATTTTATTGTCCCAAAAGTTTGTGTGTGTCATCATGATTCGTCACGACTCGAGTTGGCTTTGTCCGCGGCGTAATCGTCTTGATATAAATTATTTTCGAAAAGTCTATGAGAAAAATGAATTGGGAAAAGACGTCACTGCGCAGCTCTATTATCGTCCCAGCCCTACTTTTGTCCCAAAAATATTATAGATGTGAGAAGTGTGGCGACAGCGTCCCCCCGCGTCCCCCCTCCACTACACCCCTGGTTTTAGACATCTCACAGTGCATTACAGTACATCAGCACCTCCATCTTTCCTTGTCTTTGAACTAGTGATGGAACTATTCAGCCTCAATACGATGTCTCTCTCTCTCCCTCTCTCTCTCTCTCCCCCTGTCTCTTCTCTCTCTCCTCTCTCCTCTCTCTCTCTCTCTCTCTCTCTCTCTCTCTCTCTCCCCCCTGTCTCTCTCTGTGTTGAGTTATTGACCTGTCTCCTCGCCACTCTAATCGGCGGTAAGTGTTCTGATGCCAGAGGTGTCCCATTTGAAAAGGTTGGCGCATGCACGCAGGCACACACACACACAACACACACACACACAACACACACACACACACACACACACACACACACACACACACACACACACACACACACACACACACACACACACACGCACACACAGTTGCACAATAGACTTCAGTTGAATGGGCGGAAATTGCTGGACAGTGTTTTTGTATGTGTTTTTGTGGGTGCATGTGCATGTGCGCGTGTGCGTGTGTGCGTGTGCGTGTGCGTGTGCGTGTGCGTGTGCGTGTGTGGTGTGTGTGTGTGTGTGTAAAGCCCCCTTTGCCCTACACAGGACGGTACGCAGGACAGCTGTAATTACAAATGCATTTGCGACCTCCACACACGCAGCAGTGTTTTTTGTGTGTGTGTGTGTGTGTGTGTGTGTGTGTGTGTTGTGTGGTGTGTGTGTGTGTGTGTGTGTGTGTGTGTGTGTGTCTGTACCTGAAAGCAGTCGACTAAAACTATGATGAAAAATGCAGGAAGATCCAGCATCGACAATCGTTTGAACCACGCCGCGATCACTGGGTGAATAGTTGTGACCGGCTCAACAAGATCTACACTTACTGTTCTAGTGTTTTATGATAATGCACTTATAATGAAAATCGGAGGGGGAGGATTGGAAAGTTTTCCTGTATCTAGTCTCTGTTTAGTCTCTTGCCTTCAAAGCTATTAACTTTCACGTTTTTGTCCACAATCGGGAAAGAGCACAGGCAGAACGCTGGTCAAAATAACAATTTTTTAAATCAGATGCTTAAATACAATTTAAGTCTCGAGAGTGTAAAATGAAACCAAATGGACCCATAAACATTTTTTAATTAACATTAGTTTAATTTTAACACTCTCAAGAGTTACAGATCTATACGTTTTAGGGTACTGTAATGTACAACGATGGAGCTTTACTCCTGCAGCTCCTGGGTTCACCAGATTGGTGAACATGCAAGCAGGGGTTGACACTGAGGTCTCCGAGGCACTTGCCCATTGGGCAAGTGCAAGTCAGTTTCTACTTGCCCTCAGGTCATGGTCACTTGCCCCCCAAAATATATATTGTAAATTTTGCATTTAAGTTTACTTCCTACTTGGGTGCTTTAAACCAGGGCTTTTCAACAGGTGGTCCGGGGACCACCAGTGGTCCCTGAGAAGGTTCCAGGTGGTCCCCAGTTAAGTTGGTTAACCAGATGTAACTCTTGAGAACGTAAAAGCCCAGGTCTACACAGCTAGAGAATGTAGAAGATTTTTTTTTTTTTTTTTTTTTATGTGTATGTTAATTTGCCTGTTTTGTTTCCCAAATCCAGCCTGGAATTGTGGATAGTTAGAAAGCAGGGAAAGACACAGAGGCAGAGTGCAATAACTGCCTTCAAGACAAATATATCTTGTGTTGTGTTATAGTGCACTATGTTACACACTTGCCCGATCGGGCAACCAGGTAGCAGTCTTCACTTGCCCCACCATTTTTTTTAGTTGCCCCGGGCAAGCGGGCAAGTCTTCGTATCAAGCCCTGGCAAGGCTCCGTGTTTGGGTGAGGAAGGGTTAGGGTTGGGTTTAGGCATTATTCTAAAGGTAGCTTATACCTGCAGTATACCGCACACAAATATTATCTTGCTCGTTGCTCTGCAAACGCAATACTCTTCGTGTTTTTGAACACACGAAAAACCACACAACAATCATTCCACAGTTGTGGCCGACAGCCTAATGAAAATCTAGTCGAATGCCCGAGAGCTAGGCAGAAGCATTTGAACATTCTGTGATGCCGCGGCCCATCTCAAGAGAGACGCTATTCACGCGCCGTCCAAAAAAACTGATTAGTGGCCTCCAAAGCACATGCATCTGTCCCGTCCCATGGATTATTTTTTATCCAATCCAGCCCCCCTCCCACTGTTATTTGAAGTACCCCCCCCCCCCACGATTCAATTCAATGGAGCTTCATTGGCATGAGAATACGTACGTTTGCATTGCCAAAGTAAAAAGTCGAAAACACAATCAAGATGAAACAATGTTGCACAAATAAATATTGAATGTAACTAGGACCGCATTTGGGTGTAAACAGACCGGTACGGTACATTAACGCTTTGAGTAATACTACCTTTAATGAACAACTATGAAAAGATTGTATTGTGCATTTTTCTGTCAGAGATAGTTATACATTGTGAGGACGGCCACTTTTACACTAATGGAAGTTGACAGCATTATTGCAATGTTTTTGCATTCACTTGCAGCGGCATGAAAAACATTTGACAAGTAAGCAATGCTTTATTAAAATGCAACTGAATTAACGTTAGTTGGTGTTCATGTAATTATTGCAAACGCAGTGAGCGAGATGTCTTTGTAAACCAGGCAAAAATGTCTGTGCATGCGTCACTCGCTCACTCCATGTTCGGGCATTTCTGAACCCAGCTTTGCTGATCTTAAATCCCTTTGTGTTAGATGTTGTTGTACTGGTAGTACAATATAAACATATTGTACAGCATTTGTCAACTTTCCAGTTTGTCACTCCCTAATCAGGCTGCATAGCGGCGCTAGAGCACAGAGTTTCTGACCCACCGATGTCGCAACTGTTCTACTTTTTCCAATGCAGTATCGGGACGTCCCTCTTTTTTATCACTCTCTCTCTCTCTCTCTCTCTCTCTCTCTCTCCTGTCCTGAAAGCCAGATCTGGTCAAGGTGGATGTAACATTTCCCAAATGGGGGGGGGGGGGGGGGGGTGAAAATGGTATGGGAGCTGCTTCATCGCCCATGTCGCTTTGCACAAGCGATGAAGCTGCACCCACACCATTATTGGTTACAGGACTTTTATTAGGCAACATCAGTTGTTGTAGCAGACACGCAGCAAGGTGTGACTCAAAGAGTCTTCCTGTTTTGAATGTTGAAATGCTGTTGGTTTAGTGCTTCAAATCATTATGATTACAGCACTTTAATTTGAAATATCTTGGGTTCGTTTTGCATGCCATCCATGCCTAGATCCCGCCCCTGCCTCTCTCTCTCTCTCTCTCCTCTCTCTCTCCTCTCTCTCTCTCTCTCTCTCTCCCATCTTCCTCATCTCTCTCTCTCTCTCTCTCTCTCCTGAAAGTCGGATCTTGTGCTTCTTGACGCGTGGCTCCAGTACATCCCTCCTCTTGTCAGTCATCTCTCCCTGTCTGGCCACTGATTGACGGGGTCAGTGGTCTGGGCAAGGGGGGGTGGGTTGACCCCGTGGGCCCCGGTCTCACACAGGAGTCAGAACACTTAGCCTCTGACGCAGAGAGGGGCAACGTCCAAAATGCTTTTTTATGGACAACGCACGCACGACACACACACACACACACACACACACAACACACACACACGTGCGGCACATGATGCGTAGATGTTATTCTCTCTCTCTCCTCTCTCTCTCTCCCTCTCCCCCTCTCTCTCTCTCTCTCTCTCTCTCTCTCTCAGGGGTGGATGTAACATGTTCCATTTGGGGGTGGGGGGGGGGGCAAGAGAACGTGTTGGAGGGGCAAGAGAAAATGGTATGGGGGTGCGGCTTCATCGCCCGTGTCGCTTTGCGCCACAGGCGATGAAGTCGCACCCGTACCATTTTTAGTTACAGGACTTTTATTAGTCAAATATAAGCATCAATAATAACATCAGCTGCTGTTGAAGTTGCAACAGACACGCAGCATGCATAAAGCTAAAGGTCTGACTCAGAGAGTTTTCTGTTTTCATTGATGAAATGCTGTTGGTTTAGTGGTGCCGAAATTGTAGTTAGTAGCAGTAGTAGTGTTTCAAATCATTTTAAATATAAGCAGACTGGGCATTTAGGCGGGGCATTGCCCCCCCATGCCCATGCCTAGATCCGCCCCTGCTCTCTCTCCTCTCCTCTGTGTCCCATCAGTCATTCTGAATCATCCGACTCAATGTAATTTCCGCTGTCAAAGTCTGCCATTCATTCACACACGCGCGCATACAAGCCCTATACGCATCCACCCACACTCGCGCACACACACGCACTTTCTCCTCTGGGCTGTCAGGCAGGTGGAGAGCAAGGCCTTCTGGGATTTGGCGTTTTATTTATTTTTATATATATTTTTCCCTCCTCCCTCTCAGTAAGGCCTTGGGCATGCATGTGTGACAAGACCTGTGGGTTTGATACCTGGCCTGAATCAGTCACTCTCCCTTAGTTCCCACATAGCACAGCATACTGTAGCACAGCACAGCACAGCTAGGGGGACAAGATTCACTTGAGGCAGGGGTTTTCAGCCGGTGGTCCAGGGACCACCAGTGGTCCTTGAGAGGGTTCCAGGTGGTCCCCACTGAAGTTGGTTAACCAGATGTAACTCTTGAGAACGTAAAAATGAAACCAAATGGACCTGCAAGGGTCCATTTGGTTTTTTTTTTTTTACGCTCAAGAGTTAACATATTCATCATCTGAACTAGCCCAAATCTACACAGTTAGAGGTCTAGGTTTGCCTGTTATGTTTCCGAATTCCAGCCTGGAATTGTAGATAAAAAAAGGTGGTCCGTGGCTCAAATTCTGAATAAATGGTGGGCCCTGGTATGAAAAAGGAAAACCCCTGACTTGAGGGACAGAAGTATAGCATGTGTGGACGTGAGAAAACACATTGCCAACGTGGTTAGCAAGTTATTAATCGTGATTGAATTAGTTTGGAGTCTGTGATTAACGGGACCACCTGTGGTCCTTGAGAGGGTTCGTGGTCCCTAGCTCAATGATGGACAGTTGGTTAACCAGATGCAACTCTTTGAGAGTGTAAACATGAAACCAAATAGACACGCCAGGGTCCATCTCAAGATTTAAAGGTAGGGTAAGTGATTTGAAATTCATGGTGTAGTACCAGCTTGGTGCACTAGGGGCGTCCAAGAGTAGCTACACTATGTGAACCTGCTGCTCGATCCTGATTGGAGGAGAATTCACCCTCCACCTGGGGAACTTTTATTAGCTCCTCTGCTAACGTGGGGGAGGGGGAAACTCCATATATGGTCTGCACACCTCATAATAGAGCATTTTAACAGAAAAAAATGTTTTTGGATGATATCTGACAAAAGTGAAATCACTTCCCCTACCTTTAAAATATTTATCCTGTGAATTAGCACCGCTTAATTAAAAAAGTCTACACTATTTTGTTTCTGAAATCCAGCCTGGTATTGTGGACAAAAGCAAAAAGAAATCTTTAGTTTATTGAGTCGGTGGGGCTAAAATGTAATCAAATGGAGGTCCGTGGCTCAAATGCTGAATAAATAGTGGGCCCTGGTGTGAAAAAGGTTGAAAGCCACTGGTATAAACCATGCATTCTTGCAACAATTAACTCATTCAATGCCTGATTATATACTGTATACTTAAATGCACCAGCCAGTGCCAGTCTTTTCATAGGCTATAGTCATACTGTACTTATTTTTAATGATTTGTCTCCATGCCCTTCTGATGCAACATTTTAGACTGTCAAAAGCCATGTCTCACCTAGACACGATCTGACAGTGGCGTCAAGATTCAACTCATCGTATTTCTTATCAATGTTATAAGCACTCGACGCAGGGAAAAAAAACAGGTTCAAATCCGGGGCAGAATGAACAGGGAAAAAGTTCTACATAGAAGCAGAAGCTGCTTTTTATAAGGTTTTCTCGTGTTTCTTCTTCATTCCAAAGACTTTGTTTCTGGATGAGGTTATGCTAATAGAGTTCTGCAAAAAAGCCACGACACGCACAATGTCAAGATATCACTTTTTTATTATTTTTTTTATCTGCGTACACTGTATTATTATTTCGTCCTTGTTTGTTTCACGGTTATTTCTTGGCCTGCAAACCCACTTTAAGTTGGACTCATCTTTAGCAGGGCTCTCTGCATCCCCTGAGCGCCAGTTAATTCCGTGCTTTTGGTCTCTCCCTTTACCCTTCCTGTCCCGTCCCTATCCCCCTCAACTCTTTTACATATGCAAATACGCTTGTAGCTGCACTCCTCTCCTCTCCTCTCCTCTCCTCTCCTCTCCTCTCCTCTCCTCTCTCCTCTCCTCTCCTCTCCTTCCTCTCCTCTCCTCATCCTCTCCCATCCTCTCCTCTCCTCTCCTCTCCTCTCCTCTCCTCTCCCTCTCTTTCTTCTCTTCTCTTCTCTTCTCTTCTCTTCTCTTCTTCTTCTCTTCTCTCTCTTCTTTCTCTTCTCTTCTCTTCTCTTCTCTTCTCTTCTCTTTCTTCTCTTCTCTTCTCCCATCCTCTCCTCTCCTCTCCCTCTCCTCTCCTCTCCCTCTCCTCTCCTCTCCTCTCCTCTCCTCCTCCTCTCCTCTCCTTCTCCTCTCCTCTCCCTCCCATCCCATCCCCTCTCCCTTCTTCTCGACAGTATTTTTCAGTCTATTTGTTGTGATAAATGACTGTTAGAAGTGATTTCCCTGGAATCATATCTCTCCTCGGGGCACGCACACACACCATAATTAGACGGCGAAATTAATAATTCATTCCATCTCTCTCTCTACTCTCTCCCTGTTCATTTTTCTGCAGCGTCTGGTGGTGTGTGCGCGCGCGTGTTTACAATCACGTGCACTCTCGCGTGTGGACAAACCCATAGTTTAATTAATGTGTGATTCTTTGGGAAGCCATTTTTTTCGTGGAGCCACACACATACTGTAGCAATGCATGATGGTTTTGGAGAACAAAGCCTTCACACCGTCGTCCCGTCGCAAGAAAGAGCAGAAAGAGTTGAACTCTTAGAAAAAAACAGCGGAAAACGCTGCATCATTCCTCACAGACGTCACTGAACTGATTCCAGGTTCATATTCATGAAGTATGGCTGCCATTACGCGCCCCGTATAGCCGCTATTATTCTTGCATTCCTCAACGAATGCATCATGTTAATATACATTTTTTATCACTTCTTGTACTTTTGCACTTACTGTTTTATGTGTTATTTACCCAGGGAGAGAAAAAAAAATTCTGACAAAGAACACAGTCTCACAATGCCATACGGGAAAACCGTTGCGCAACATAACTGCGTATAGAGCAGTGGCTCAGAAAGTTAGAGTGGGCCGTCCTTGGAGTCCGAAGGTTCCAGGTTCGATTCCCGTGGCTCCTCTGGCCGTGTGTCGAAAGTGCCCTTGAGCTAGGTATAATGTCTGAAGCCATATAACCTCTCTTATAGGTGAGCAGGTTGGTGTGAAGTGCTTGGAGAGTGTACGACAGTGGTTTTCAACCAGTTGTGCGGGGGAACACCAGTGGTCCTTGAGATGGTTCCAGGTTCCTGGCTAAGTTGGTTAACCAGATGAAAATGGACCCTTTTGTGGGTCCTTTGATTTCATGTTTTACACTCTCAAGAGTTATTCATCATTAATATCCCAAGTCTACACTAGACGATTAATGGTCATTTTTATCTGTATATTTGACTGTTGACGTGGGAAAAAGCAAAATACATCTTTAAAATGGCATGAGGGCTGCCTCACACAATTTTCATGGACATTCTTTAGTTCTCTGACCCACAAGTTGATATCTTGTACATGACTTATATTAAAGCAAGTAAGCATCAATAATAACATCAGTTGTTGTTGAAGTTGCTGAAACAGTTGTTGCAACAGACACGCAGCATGCATAAAGCTAAATGTCTGACTCAGAGAGTGTTTCAATGATGAAATGCTGTTGGTTTAAGTGGTTAGTTAGTTGCAGTAGTAGTGTGTTTCTGTTTCAAATAATTTAAAATATACTTGTAATCACTTACATTTGAAATATCTTTGCAGTTTGGGTTGTTTGCATTGCCATCATGTTTGGTGGGGCGGTCTGGTGATTTAGAGGGGAATTTGTGCCACACTCGTATAAAACAATGTGTTTCAGACTCCAGCCTCCACTATGGTTTGTCACTATGCCTAGTACTATGCTCACTGTGACCACTGACCATATGACTAACCCACAGGACATGCATACTCTACTCCGGGGGTGGGCAATTATTTTTCCCAAGGGGCCAAATGAGATACATAAAATATTGTGGAGGGCCAAGACTAAAGGCTGAACTAAAGGCTGCGTAGTTTCAAGATAAAAGTACCGTATTTTCCGCACTATAAGGCGCACCGGATTATAAGGCGCAGAGAATAGAAGCTACTTACAGTTAACACAGAATAGAACACCTGCAGTCAAACATCCAATACACAATCCATATATAAGGCGCACTGGATTATAAGGCGCACTGTGGATTTTTGAGAAAATTAAAGGCTTTTAAGTGCGCCTTATAGTCCGGAAAATACGGTAACAGTAAGACCAACCATTTTGACACCATGGCCCTCTATTCATTCAAAATTTTAGCCACAGAACCATTTGATGACATTTTAGCCCCCCAGGTGCTCTACTCATTCCAACACCTTTCTATCAGGACATTGTCAGCCATGCCGTGTCTGTTGTAGAAATATAATCCCACTTCATAGAGTATATACAGTATACGCTGTGCAGTCCCACTCCCCAGGAGAGGATGTTTAGCTTGGATACACTTTGATTATTCTGCTTGTTTGTTGTTGTTGTTGTTTGTGTTTGTTGTTGTTTTCCATTGTGGGAGGCGAGGCGTGGTTCACAATTAATCATCAAAGGCGTCTTGATGACACAAACTACTCGATTGAAGTGCGTCCAAAAAAACCTCGCAACTCGTAAACAGGCATCTGAAAGGCATCTGAAAATGAGAGGGGTGGGGGGGGGGGTGGGGGGGCATCAGTGTCGGCTTGGCAACAAATTATTCCTACCACCGTGGTCTAATTATACACGACATTTGTTTTGTTTTACTTTCAACGTTGAAACTATTATAAACTGTAGAAGGACATGAATTAGCCCTGGCTCCGCTGGAGTGATATTAATGAGCAGTGTTTATGATTGATTGCAGGGCAACGGCGGGTTTGCGGAAATCAAGCCAAACGCTATATATTATGCTGTGTGTGTGTGAGTGTGTGGGGGGGGGGGCACAAAGTATTACTGGATGAATATTTTTGGTGTATATTACTTGTACATTCATCTACACATTCAGCTATTGATCACTTCACTCACGATTGATTGATCGTTCAATCATGAGTGAATTGATTGAGTACTTAAAGGGAAACTCCACCCAAGTTCAATATTTTGGGACATAATAAATCTGTATTTCCTAAAAAATGGAGGTCTGAAAGAAAAAAACATTAACATGGCGAAATACATCTGATGACATCATCAAATGGAACCAAATTTGGTTCACATTTGTGTCCTCTCAGGAAAATGTTGAAAATGGGTGGAATTCCCCTTTAATTTAAAGGGGGTATAACTTTTTATA
Organism: Benthosema pterotum; assembly: GCA_039105355.1. NCBI lineage: Eukaryota > Metazoa > Chordata > Actinopteri > Myctophiformes > Myctophidae > Benthosema > Benthosema pterotum. The sequence goes on along the minus strand of CM076972.1, from coordinate 55,061,342 downwards.
TTCATTATTTTGTAATTTTGGTGCTCCCATGTGCGTTTTCTGTCCCCACAAATGATCTAGTTTGAACAACCAGTCTTTCCTATCATAGAGGTGCTTTAATGTAAATTGCTCTCTGGAACATCTTGTTTGATTTTGGCCTCATAATGACGTCATAAATACACCCTGCTTTGTCTAATTCCTCCTCTCCTTCAGTCTTCAGTTCCAAATTTGCAATTTCCACTTTGTTTATAACATCCACCATTGTTGATTTTCCAAGTTGGCATGGAATTTAGACAAGACTGCTTTCATCAGTATTATCAGTAGGCTATTATTGTTAGTAGTATTATTATGCATATCAGCGCCCCCACCACCACCTCAGGACATTGTGGTACTGCAGCTAAACTGTCCATAAAGAAATGACAAGGACTGGTTATATCAGTATTGATTGAGGTTCAAATCATTAGAAATACGCTTGAGGGACATATACAATATGATATTAAGCATCAAAAAACATTTTGGGAATCCATTTTATTTGCGTTTTAACAGAAATGCAAATGAGCAACCATCAAGTATAGTCACGCACTTAATCCAAATGGATAATGCCAATAAAAGCCCCTTTTTTTGCTTTCAATTCATGAGGCATAAGAAACCAAAACATATCACCACAAAACCACAAAATGTAAAACACCATGAACCTATGAGGATAGGGACAGACCGGGGGTATAAAGGGGAACTCCACCCATTTTCAACATTTTAATATGTCATTAATATACTTTAGAAATGTTGTGTGGGCATGATAAAAAAAAGTTCCCCCAATTCTGTTTTCCCTAAAAATGGAGGTCTGAAAAAATCATTAACATGGTGAAATACATCTGATGACATCATCAAGATGTATTTCACCATGTTAATGTTATTATTTTTCTTTCAGACCACTTTTTCCTGAGAGGGTACAAATGGAACCATCCTCTTAGGAAATTTTTGAAAATGGGTGGAATTCCCCTTTAAGGTCTGTCTGTCTGTCTGTCTGTCTGTCTGTCTGTCTGTCTGTCTGTCTGGTCTGTCTGCTCTGTCTGTCTGTCTGCCTGTATTTTCTCTCTCTCTCTCTCTCTCTCTCTCTCCTCCCTCTCTCTCTCTCTCTCTCTCTCTCTCTCTCTCTTCTCTCTCTCTCTCTCCTCTCTCTCTCTCCTCTCTCTCTCTCTCTCTCTCTCTCTCCCTCTCTCTCTCTCTCTCTCTCTCTCTCTCTCTCTATCAAGTGTCTCTTGTCACCGCATCTGCGCATCACAATGTGTCATTTGGCAAATGTGTTTAATTACGGAGGGAACCTATTAGGCAAGGCAATCCAGTTTGAGCATCACATTTCAATTAAATGTGCTTTATACACAAAGCAAATGAAAGGGCATTTAGAGAAGAACAAAACAAAAATATAACCCACGGCCCATTATTAAAACGTTCTCGTCCGACATTATTAACTACATAACACTATCCCGTAGTGTTGGCATATAGTTGTCGGAAATAATGGTTTTATCGGGAATATGGATTATGCTTCTTATGATGGCCAATGACTGCTCATTGGCCATCATCACCTGCTGACATGCACCTCCCTAAACATTTTGAAATGCACCTTTTGAAATGTCCCGCAGTTATGGTGGCGTTGCCTCGCTGTGTTTTGAAATGTACCGCAGTCATGATGGCGTTGCCTCGCTGTGTTTTGAAATGTACCGCAGTCATGATGGCGTTGCTCGCTTGTGTTTTGAAATGTGCCGCAGTTATGGTGGCGTGTTGCCTCTCGCGTGTTTTGAAATGTCCCGCAGAGTTATGGTTGGGCGTTGCCTCGCTGTGTTTTGAAATGTCCGCAGTTATGGTGGCGTTGCCTCGTTGTGTTTTGAAATGTGCCGCAGTTATGGTGGCGTTGCCTCGCTGTGTTTTGAAATGTCCGCAGTTATGGTGGCGTTGCCTCGCTGTGTTTTGAAATGTGCCGCAGTTATGGTAGCGTTGCCTCGCTGTGTTTTGAAATGTACCGCAGTTATGGTAGCGTTGCCTCGCTGTGTTTTGAAATGTACCTCAGTTATGATGGCGTTGCCTCGCTGTGTTTTGAAATGTGCCGCGGTTAGGTGTTGTCTTACGTCCTTTGTGTGTGTGCGTGAGAGAGAGAGAGAGGAGAGAGAGGGAGAGAGAGAGGAGAGTGAG
>CM076972.1:55038509-55058676 GCA_039105355.1 Benthosema pterotum | reverse complement strand
CAGCGCAGCACAGTACAGCACAGCCATGGACAGGCGAGGTGTGTGTGTGTGTGTGTGTGTGTGTGTTGTGTGTGTGTGTGTGTGTGTGTGTGTGTGTGTGTGTGTGTGTGTGTGTGTGTGTGCGCGCGCGCGCGCGCGCGTGCGAGAGACAGTAGAGACTTCCGTGCGAGGCAGACGTTACATTAATCAGCAGCCCTGTGACAGCCGTGTTTTTTAAACACTGCCTGCCGCTGGTTAAGATTGAGACTTCGACGGACTGGAGCTGTGTGTGTGTGTGCGTGTGACACACACATGCGCAGCACGGCTCGCAATATATCAAAGTGTTTTAACAGACTTCAGCACTTTAGCAAAGTAAATGCAAGCCATTAGAAATGGCCCATCGGTCCGCTGCTGCGCTGCCACACTGTCAGAATCCTCCGTGTCTTCGTCTTAACTGTTCATTTAACTGTATAACTGGAACCAAACGGACCCTTACGGGGTCCATCGCCACGCTTAATTAACAAGGGGTGCAAATCGACACTGCGGATTTGAGGGCGTGCGTCGAAAATGAGTCCGGCATCATTAGTTATGTATATCTGTGTGCTGTGGCGATTCTTTTTTTCCCCCATAACTTGATGGATAGTTTGTATTGCCCTTGACAAATACAAAGAAAACATGCACGCACACCTAAGACGACTGAAGGGGCGAAAAGTTGGCAACCCTGTTTTCATGAAATTGGCGGCAACCCTCCTTGTTTTCACCTAGTTGGGAACCCACCGATTTTTTTACTATGTCATTAATATACCTTGTGAGGACATGATGAAAAGCAAAAAGTGGAACCAAATGGACATTTGGTTCACATTTGTAAAATGTGTTGAAAATGGGTGGGATTCCCTTTTAAACAAAAGTTGCCGATCACTGCTAAAAGTTGTCAACCCCCCATGAACTTTGGTAACTTTACAGCATAGGGGTTACATGTCCGGTGTACGTAGGGGTTACATTCCCAGAATACATATTAGGTGTGACTGTTTGTGTGTGTGTGTGTGTGTGTGTGGGTGTGTGTGTGTGTGTGTGTGTGTGTTGTGTGTGTGTGTGTTGTGTGTGTGTGTGTGTGTGTGTGTGTGTGTGTGTGTGTGTGGTGTGTGTGTATGTGTGCGTTAATCCAGCCCGATCTCACAGATAGTAGTACACTATGCACGGGATGCCACCTACGGAATTGCATGCATACACTACTAGTAAGAGCTAAAATCCGTGAATATGTACTTGGGCGTGGCATTCACAAACACGGAAGTGGCTAGTTGGGGCTGGGGCAGTTTGGGTTTTATAATATTTACTATTCTGTCCGTAACACATCGCAACTCGGATGCGGCCGAGTCATCACAATGCTCAGCGCAGCAATTCGCTCGGCTAGCGCCTCGCTCAGTGGCGCTTCACAATGCTCATGGTCGGCAGAGACGGCGCCGCTCCGTCATTTTCAGTTGGAGTGTATGCTAGTAAGATATTCACGAATTCATTTTAGTCTAATAAGCACAGATTTATCCTAGGCAAACATTCACAGATTTTTGCGTATTCTAGGTGAGTATGGACGGAATGGCACTTCCATGCATACTCGCCTAAACCTCATGATACTGGGTTGGTTAATCTGTCAAATGTATTAGAGGCAACCGTTACAGTGTCTGGTTACATATCTGGTTTACATACAAGGGTTAAACACTAAGTGTGACAGTCCTGGACACACATATTTCGTCATGTAGCAGACGGAATCGGCACTGCATCCGGTTCCCCATCTGTGTGTGTGTGTGCGTGCAGGCCGCGTGGGGGGGCGGGGGGGGGGGGGCATGTTCCCCGTCTGAACCTCGGCCCGCCGACCGACCGACCGCTGCCGGCTCAGTCAGTCGGAGAGAGAGAGGTGAGCGCGGGGTGAAGCGAAAGATGCTGGAGAACGAAAGCTCACTTTTAAAGCACGAAAGATGTAACGCGACAAACGTGTGCACCGAAGAAACCCGTTGCTTTTATCAGACGCCTCTGATCTCTGAGACAATATTGTCGTCTGGGTTTCCTTTCCTTTTCTCGCTGCACAAACTCGCTGTGTAAACAGCAGCCGAACCGTCCCTGGCCTTTTGTTGAGTCTTCTGCTTAAACTACACACTCGTGTTTTTTTTTTTTTTTTTTTACGTTTTCTGGTTTTGAGATTACAGTACGTTCGACACGACCAGGCATAAATGGTGTTGGCTTAATACAAAACAACAGTTTAAGAGTTCTATATTTAAAATGATTTGAAACGCTACTACTGCTACTAACTAACTACAGCTGTGGCACCACTAAACCAACAGCATTTCATCATTGAAAACAGGAAAACTCTCTGAGTCAGACCTTTAGCTTTATGCATGCTGCGTGTTTGTTGCAACTTCAACAACAATGATGTTATTATTGATGCTTATACTTGCCTAATAAAAAGTCCTGTCCTGTAACCAAAAATGGTATGGGTGCGACTTCAGACTTCACTGAAGTCGCACCCATACCACCCCCCCCCCAATTGTGAAATGTTACATCCGCCCCTGAGGCGCATCCCAACTGTTTCCATCGTTTGCTTGCACTTCTTACGGTGAGTGAGGGTTTCGTGTGTAACTTTCTCACTCGTATAAAGTCCTAACCATCTATCTCTGTGCCAGTGTCCTTGGCACACACACGGCAATATCTAATGTTTCCAGTGCGATGCTGTCAGCTCTCTTGCACTGAGCCGGTTGACAAATGGCCCCTCTCTCTCTCTTCTCTCTCTCTCTCTCTCTCTCTCTCTCTCTCTCTCGTGCGCACGCACCCACACACACTTGCACACAGTGTTGCCAACTTGGCACATTTGTCGCTATATTTAGCTTTTTTTTTCTCCGGATCCCCTTAGCGCAAAATTAGCGAAAAACTGGCGGAAAATCTAGTGCTTTTTGGCTGGTGAGTTGGGGGCGGAAATTGATTGACAGGCGCCAGAGGTAAAACCCTATTTTTTTCTACCATTTTTTCCTCCTATGATGTGGTCCCCTACGCTAAATGATGATGGTAACTCTTTGAGAGCGTTTTACACCCTCAAGAGTTAAAATATTTGTTGTATGTGTCAGGATAATGTAGAAGATTAATTTTGATCTGTATGTATGTATTTATATACAGTACATGTATATGTACAGATCAAAACTAATCTTCTACAAAATTTATTGGTATGTGCCCCCTTCCAGGCAAGCATCTAGTGCATTCTAGTGCATTTTGGAAGTGCCACTAGTGCATTTTGGACTTTGGCAGTTGGCAACACTGCTTGCACAGCCTCGCTCTAGTGCATTTTGGATTTTGGCAGTTGGCAACACTGCTTGCACACCCTCGCTCTAGTCCATATTGGATTTTGGCAGTTGGCAACACTGCTTGCACACCCTTGCTCTAGTGCATTTTGGATGTTGGCAGTTGGCAACACTGCGTGCACACCCTCACTCTAGTGCATTTTGGACTTTGGCAGTTGGCAACACTGCTTGCACACCTCGCTCTAGTGCATTTTTTTTTATTTGGCAGTTGGCAACACTGCTTGCACACCCTCGCTCTAGTAGTGCATTTTGGATTCTGGCAGTTGGCAACACTGCCTGCACACCCTCGCTCACACAAATCAGCACCCGACAGAGGGGACGCTGCGGGTGGCTTCGCGTCAGCCACTGTGCGGGCGAGGTAATTACTCGAAAAAGACGATTTCAATACATGTCTAATTAGGGTTGTTACGATGCCGCGACACGTGCCGCAAGGGACCATATGCTGTCTTGTGAATGACTGATTCCAAAACGGTTAGTCCCCACTCGATTTCTGATTAGATCGTGTACTAAATGAGACTATGCTGTAGTCTACACCATAAGAGATTTTTTTTTTTTTCTGGCGGGGAGACAAGATTGGACAACGTTAATTCATGATCACAGATAGCAGGGGCGGATTGGCATATATTTTCCCACCGGGGCAATTTTGCGTTTGCAGGCCAACGCAAAATTTGGCCTGGCAAACGCAAAATTGCCAGGGGGGGGGGGGGGGGGGGGCTGCTGGTTAACCAGATGTAACTCTTTGAGAGCGTAAAAATGAAAGCAAATGGACCTTTGCTGGTCCATTTGGTATCATTTTTACACCATCAAGAGTTATGTGAATTAGTCTACACAACTAGACAATGTAGAAGATTAATGGTCATTTTGATCTGTATGTTCCAGGCAAGCATCTAGCGCATTCTAGTGCATTTTGGAAGTGCCACTAGTGCATTTTGGATCTTGGCAGTTGGCAACACTGCCTCCAGCAGCGAGAGCTGCAGCCCTGGTGCACAGGAGTGAATGGGAATATGGCAACTAGGAGAGTTGCCATATTCCCGCTCACTTGAAGGCTCTTTTCTTTTTTGAAGGATAGAAACACTAGTTTGCCTGGCCTGGGCCTGGCGCCCTGGTCTGCCCTGGACTTTTCAATTAAAAAAAAAAAAAAAAAAAAAAAAAAAAACTGTCCAGGCCACTAGGTGGCGCAGGCCACCGGGAAAACTCCCTGTACTCCAGATGGCCAATGCTGTAGTCTACACCATAAGAGATTTTTTTTTTCTTTTTGCGGAGACAAGATTGGACAACTTTAATTCATGATCACAGATAGCCCTAGGATTCAATCAGGCAGGATAAGGGTTTATAGTGTTCGATACTTCATGTTTTTGTTGTGATTGTCGCCAGGTAACGGGGTCCCTTCTGCATTCATCGGTTATTTTACAAAATACATCCACCCGTCCCCGGCTGGCGCGTATCCAAAAACCCCTCAGTATTAGAATTGAGCTCAGGTTGAGAGTAATCAAAGGGTTTTTGGAAGTCAATAAAAAAAATCATTGTGACAGATCAGATGAGAAGTAACTACAAACAAAAAAAGTACAATACTTGTTTGTAGTGGTGTAGAAGTTGGAATTTGGAAATACCGAAATAAAGTAGAAATACCTAAAAAAAAATGTTTTGCCTTGTTCTCAGCTTGTAGATCTGATGTTTTTGAAGAATCAATATTTTTAAACAAAACATGAAAATGATATGACCTTTGAATATATTCAAATCTTTCAAAGGTTTGCGTCTTCCTTTTTTTAGAAGAGCATCCGCAGCCAAACAGAGATAATTGTGGGGAGTCCTTGACATTAAATATTTTGAGCATTACCGGCACAGAAAAACTACAATCTAGTGCCAGAAACTAGAATCTCGGATCAAAAACTAGATACTAGTGTCATAAACTAGAATGTAGTGACAGAACCTAGAATCTAGCGTCATAAACTAGAATGTATCATCAGAAACTAGAATCTAGCATCAGAAACTAGAATCTCGCATCTGAAACAAGAACCTGGCATCAGAAACTACACTCTAGTGTCGGGACGAAATGGGATAAGTACAATACTTGAGTAGATATACTTAGTCATGTTCCATCAGCACAACAAAGAATAAAACGGGACATTAATTCATGGCCAACAGCGGCGATAAAGGAAGACGCAGCTCCTATTGTGGGGAACACATTGAACTGACAGTGGCATTAAAGATAGCACGCTATATACAGTATCTGTGTGTGTGTGCACGGCGTGCCTGGGCGGGCGGGCGGGCGGGCGGGCGGACGACGTTGCGCTGTAATTCCACACAACCGGAGGAGGCTATTGTCTTATGAATTGCTAATAGCCGACTATGAATGCTCTTTTATCCCGCTCCCGTGGGAGTGCCGTTTATTATTTTTTTCTCTACCCATCATGGGATCCATTACTCCTAGCAGCGCTATGCTATGCTAGCCACAGACAGGCTGATCCCTGCTAGGAGCGTGCGAGGTCTCTCAACGGCACGGGTGGCAAAATATGTACGTGTCTTTTTTTATTTTAACCGGAAGCACAAATTGCTCTACGTGGGCACCCCGTTGTATTATTAGAGCGGTGTTCTTAGTTAGAATGTTAGGGCATTTTATGCCACGTTTGATGCAGCATAAAAATCAAACCAAATAGACACTTGTGGGTCCATTTGGGAAACAAATCAAGCAAAACATACATTCCAAAATGTCTAATTCAGATGTAAAAATGAAACCGAATGGACCCTTGCGAGTCCATTTGGTTCATTTTTACACTCTCAAGAGTTACATCTGGTTAAACAACTTAGCTGGGGACCACCTGGAACCCTCCCAAGGCCACTGGTGGGCCCCAGAGCACTGTTTGAAAACCATTGGAATATATAGGATTGCATTTTTTACTACTATAATGCAAATTTATGGTAGCATGAATCATTTATTCATGACCGCAGACAATTTAAAAGTTAAATCCATTCAGTATTCAGATGTGTGATGTTCATTTTAGCTGCCCCGCCCCCTTAAAATAAAAAACCATTATAACTTAAAACTATTTTAACCATAATGAATTAGATTGGGTGTTTTTGATCAGTCTTTCATGGTTTAAAATGGAGTTTTAAGTTAGAATGGTTTTTACAGTGAAGGGAGTGGCAGCTAAAATGAACATCAAATATCTAAATACTGAATCAAGTAATGAAAAAAAAAAAAAAAAAAAAATCTCCATAAAGACTTGTGTTTTGCCTCTGTTCCACCAAAACAGGATTATTATGACTATATCTCCACCAGACAAACTGACGGTTCTGCAGCCCCGGGGGCGAGATATATATGTACTGGAGAGACCAGGAAGATGAGTTTTAAAATTCCGAAAACGCTCTTCCCCTGTCTGATCAATTTCTGCATAACATGGCCTCTGGCCACGTTTCAGTGGTCAGAGAGAGCCGCGACGGTCTGTGGCAGAACGGAGGGAGGGGGGACGACGACACAAAGCGTAACGGATGCTTATAATCAGATGCCAGTGCACACACAGCGGCGGCATAACATAACATAACGCACAGAGAAATCCAGTGTCGTCGTACAGATCAATGTCCGGGTGGTTTGAGAAACTGTTGGAGGTTCGGTTGAAGAATTGATTAACCTATATCAACGGTTTTCAACCTTTTTGTTACCCAGGGCCCACTTATTTATTCAGCATTCGAGGCCTCGGACCACCTTTTGATGACGTTTTAGCCCCAGAGATGACAAAACTAAATATTGCTTTTGTTTTTGTCCACAATACCAGGCTGGATTAGGGGGGACCAAAACAGCCAGATCAACATGCAGATAAAAATGACCATTAATCGTCTACATTTTCTAGTTGTGGCAATATGATGCTCAAGTGCTCAAAATGGATATCCTTTCCAGTGGTAGAAAGTACTGTACTCAAGTACTGTAACATAAGTGCACTTTTGAGGTGATTGTAATGGGTTATTACCTGTTACTTTTATTTGTACTTGTATTACTCCACTGCATCTCTGAGACAACATTTGTGCTTTGACTCCACTATACTGAAAGCTTGAGTTACCAGGCCCGGATGTAACATTTCCCAATTGGGGGGGCAGGTGAAAATGGTATGGGGGCCGCCCCCAAACATTTTCGGTTCATCGCCTTATATTAGCCAAGTAATGCATCAATATTAACATCAGTTGTTGTTGAAGTTGCAACAGACACGCAGCATGCATAAAGCTAAAGGTCTGACTCAGAGAGTTTTCTGTTTTCAATGATGAAATGCTGTTGGTTTAGTGGTGACACAGCTGGAGTTAGTTAGTAGCAGTAGTAGTGTTTCAAATAATTTTAAATACACTGTAAGCACTTTAATTTGAAATGTCTGTGAAATGTGCGTTGTTTTGCATGCCATCATGTTTGGGCGTGCAGTCAGAGCCCCCCCTCATGCCCATGCCTAGATCCAGCCCTGCTAGTTACTATTGTTAGTTTGGAGATTTGAAGTTTGATTACGAAACATTATCGACTTAACGGCTTTACGTTAACGACTTAAATCCTATATGCGCATTTTGTGTGTTCAAGTGCGGAAAAGCGGGAAAATTCACAGAGGGACACACAAAAGAGAGAGGACAGAGCTCCCTCACACTCCACATATTTATACACTCTTCTCCCACATAGAAGAGCCAACTTGGCTAGAATGGTCTTTTTTTCTGCTGGTGTCATTGACTTTCATTCGCATACAATCCCCACCCTCAGGGAATAAATAAGCCTTTATCGTATTTGGGGCCTGCTTAGCTGTTATGAAATAAACACCCAGAATGGTATAGACCTGACGGCTTGTTTTTTGGCCAAAGTTTGGCCTGTGATGAGAGATGTGCATTATAGTACAGCAGAGGTTTTCAACCAGTGGTCCGGGGACCACCAGCCGTCCTTGAGAGGGTTCCAGGTGGTCCCCTGCTGAATGATGGACAGTTGGTTAACCAAATGGACCCTTATAGATCTGTAACTCTTGAGAGCGTAATAATGATGCCAAATGGACCCTTACGGGTCCATACTATGAGGCAGTAGACCATAGTATAACAATCTTATTTTAACACTTTGACACCCAAAAACAAGTTAAACAAGTTTGTTACAATGTTTTTTTTTTTTTAATTTTTTAATTTATTTTTTTAAATGTATTTATTTATTTTATTTGCCTGTGCCCAGAGCCCATGAAGCTATTATTTGCATCAGAATTGATATACAGATGAGTTTTTACTCATCTTCTGGTTCTCGTTTTCATGTTCCGGAAGTGCATCGATTTTTTTTTTTTGTCGGTTCTCGCTTGTAACAAAAAAAAGTTGTGCTGACCCAAATCTATGGCAGCGAAAGTGTTTAACATTATACCGTACTATGATCCAGTAGTAGTCCACAGTTTATTACTATTCTTATTTTAACACCATGGATGTGCCAGCATATTTCAAAAATAGGCCAGTGTGCCAGCATATATCCCATTTTACTCCTCGGAAAAAGAAGAAAAAATCCCTGTCCTCCATTCCTCCTACATTTTCAATTTTGTCGTGCTGAGACGGAGACGGAGGTTTGAGGGGAGACAAAACGTTAAATCGGTGTGTGTGCGTACGTGTGTGCATGCGTGCGTGTGTGCGCGCATGCATTTTCTGTCTGTTTAAATAAACAGGTAAATAGACCTATACCGTATGCAACACACGTTTGTGCTCAGGTGATATCCACGCACACACACGCACACACACACACACACACACACACACACACACACACACACACACACACACACACACACACACACACACACACACACACACACACACACAGTATGCATGGTGGCTGTCTATAAACATGCATCTCTGCTATAGCGTGTGACATGTTTAATTCATTGAGCCGAGCCATAACACCGTACGCAGCATAAAACGCTACATAAAGCTGCCATATACTGTAACCGTATACGCGTTCCAACGGGGATGTGTGTACTGTGTGTGTTGCGTTTGAGATATCACCGATATGCAAACATGCTCTATCCTGCGCCCACTGGGATTGATATGCTTGTGTTCTCACCCACCATAGAGCCCAGACCGCCCATGATAGATCTGTGGGCTTGATTCTTGTTTGCTTATAGATCTGCTATTCTATATTAAATAGCTGACAAAGACGTAGACCATATATATATATATATATATATATATATATATATATATATATATATATATATTATATATATATATATATATATATATATATATATATATATTATATATATATATATATATATATATATATATATATATATATAGAGAGAGAGAGAGAGAGAGAGAGAGAAGAGAGGAGAGAGAGAGAGAGAGAGATAATAAAGTGGTTAACCTATACTGGGGCGAGGAACCCGTTTTAGACTTAGTAATGCTACCATTATGGCGCGCTATGAGCTTGTATCTCTGCTATTTTTGAAAAATCGTGTGAAACGTGGTGAAATCTTTGAATATTATGTTATTCAGAAACTAGATAGGACACAATGGGTTAAGGCATTACACTTCTTTCCGTTGGGTACACCTTGTTCAATGAATCATAATACGAAATACTAGGGAAGTACCTCAAAGGTGTCCTTGAGTAAATATACCTGAATACGTACTTGGCTACTTCAAGACACCGTGAATATCACAAATGGTTGCTTGCGTGTGTGCGTGTCTGCATGCGAGCGGAGGGCCATGGCATCTGTCAATTACAGGTAAAAAATAAAAGAAAGGTGTCGGGCCGTCCTTGGCCCCTCGCTGTGGGAAAACTCCGCCGATCCGCGTCGCCGTCACCAATGTGCCTGTTTCTGTCTCGTCTCCTCCTTCGTCCCCGCGGCATTCATGCCGTCACATCTGTCAACAGCCGTAGTGTCCTTGGACGACGAGCGTTTACCGCCAGTCGCCTTGGATACCAGAGCAAAGCGCTCAGACTCCTAAATATGTAAATTTGAAAATCGTAGTCCCGTGCTATTCATACTGTGTATGTACAGTATACTGTATATATATTATGCAGTGTGTGTGTGTGTGTGTGTGTGTGTGTGTGTGTGTGTGTGTGTGTGTGTGTGTGTGTGTGTGTGTGTGTGTGTGTGTGTGTGTGCGCAGTGTGCACATCATGTGGATCTGTAATTTAAAACACGCTGAGAATAAAATTATATTTTTGGAACAATGCACAAAATATGTTGCCAGTGATGGGCAAGTTACTGGGAAAATGTAGTAAGCTACACTACTTGTTACTTTGTAGCAAGCTACACTACAAGCTACACGAACAAAAGTCGCTTGCTACATCAACACTACATATATATGAGTATACATCGCAATTTAATGTACACGTTTCTAAGTAATAATATTAAAATGATATATGTCCATCGCTGATCATAATCCAACCATCGGCGTGTCATTACAGCTTGATTTCACTTATATCATAGAAAACACGATCGCTCCGATGGAGCTCAAGACGATGATACCAACACCAGACTGTTTGCATCACAACAGTGAAACGGGCAAACAGGAAGTACACTTACTCTATGACCGGAAATGCGCTTCATTTCCGGCCATCGTCTGCATTACTGCCACCTACTGGGTGTTATCATATAGTATATGATCAACTCTACAAATGACAAGTATTTGGAATGCTGTATTTGATTGTCATTAATTTGCTAAATAAAAAATATGAAAATTGGGTTCAATTATTGGCATTATGAGAATTTTGGCGTGGCCAATAAGAGAGTTAAGCTATGTAGCTTAGCTACTTGTAAAAAGTTACTGCCCATCACTGTATGTTGCTTGCTTATAATAAGAGGACGTGGCAACACTGCCTGAATGGAAGGCGAGTGCACACACGAGGAGGAGGAGGAGGAGGAGGCGGTGGGGGGAAACTTTGTGGATAGAAATGCAGATGTTTGGCATCCAGGGGAAGAGAAGTTATAGTGTGCTTTTGTCGTTTTCCTCCTTTTAAGATTACTGACATGAAGTTGAAACAGCCATGCCACTTTCAGCTTTGTTTGTATTGGCTGTCCCTAGGGAATACATGGAGAGAGAGAAAGAGGGGGGAGAGAGAGGGAGAGGCAGGGGCGGATCTAGGCAATGGGGGGGCAATGCCTCCCTAAATGCCCTGACTGCCCCACCAAACATGATGGCCTGCAAACAACCCAAATTTCAAAGATATTTTAAATTAAAGTGCTTATAATTAAAATGATTTGAAACACTACAACTGCTACTACGAACTACAATTGTCAAACCAACAGCATTTCATCATTGAAAACAGAAAACTCTCTGAGTCAGACCTTTAGCTTTATGCATGCTGCGTGTCTGTTGCAACTTCAACAACAACTGATGTTATTATTGATGCTTTACTTGCCCAATGAAAGTCCTGTAACTGAAAATGGTATGGGTGCGAATTCATTGCCCGTGTCGCTTCTTGCCACGGGCGATGAAGTCGCACCCATACCATTACCCATACCATGAAGCTGCCCCCATGCCATTTTCTCCTGCCCCCACCCCCCTCCCCCAGTTGGGAAATGTTACATCCGCCCCTAGAGAGAGAGAGAGAGAGAGAGAGAGAGAGAGAGAGAGAGAGAGAGAGAGAGAGAGAGAGAGAGAGAGAGAGAGAGAGAGAGATAGGGGGAGAGAGGGAGGGAGAGAGAGAGAGAGAGAGAGAGAGAGAGAGAGAGAGAGAGAGAGAGAGATAGAGGGGAGGAGAGAGGAGAGAGAGAGAGAGAGAGAGAGAGAGAGAGAGAGAGAGAGAGAGAGAGAGAGAGAGAGAGAGAGAGAGAGACGCTCAGGGTTAAGTGTTGTGCGGCCTTGGTGGTTAAACACAAACTCACTTAACAGAGGGCTTCTTGTCCCAGGCTTGGCTCTGCCTTTGGGGAAACACACACACACACACACACACACACACACACACACACACACACACACACACACACACACACACACACACACACACACACACACACACACACACACACACACACACAATACATGGGAATGGTAGCCTGGGCACCAATGTGGGGGTTTATGATCCGCAGTGATGGACTTCACATTCTAATAACAATCCCGGCACAGCTACGGAAATGGGTTAGGATTAGAGCTGCGCCTGCTCTCCCTCGATCGCACGTCTTATTTGTAATTGTTTTGTAGTCATCATTAGTCTTACACAAGTTCCGTTTCTCTGACTGATTTTTTTTCTCAGTAAAAGCCCGCCGGCTATACAAGAGCTTTTATTGTTATTCTTCCGGTTTGACGGAAGAGGAAGTTCCAGATGATTTTTGTTCCTAGCTGATGACCCAGTGCAATATTACTTAGGAGAGTAATATGTTACTTATTACCTCTTAGAAAATGAATAATATTACATTACTTGGAATGAAGAGTAATATATTACATGTTACTTTTACCGGTACATTTTGTTTGCACCAACCCATCCTCTTGTCCACCCTAGGACACTTTCCAGCCGGGTTCATTTGTTCCGACGAAAACAGGGGCGGATTGGCCATCTGGATTACAGGGAGTTTTCCCGGTGGCCTGCCGACACCTAGTGGCCTGGACAAGATCCAAAATGCACTAGTGGCACTTACAAAATGCACTAGAATGCGCTAGATGCTCGCCTGGAACATACAGATTAAAATGACCATTAATCTTCTACATTCTCTAGTTGTGTAGACTAAGTTGGGCTAATTCACATGATGAATATTTTAACTCTTGAGGGTGTAAAAATGAAACCAAATGGAGCCGCAAGGGTCCATTTGGTTTCATTTTTACAGTGGAATTGTAAGTGGAATTGTAATTGTAAGTGAAATGGTAAGTGGAATTGTACTTGGTAAGAATTCTTGTAATGAGAAATATGTTCCAAAAATGAGGTTAATGAGGTTAATAATCTCATACAACTTGCTCTTGGTTAGTATATCCTCATTAAAACAATCATGCTTAAAGTCTAGATTTAAGATTACAAGACTTGCTTAGTTCAGAGTTTTTTTTTGCAGTGCAGACAGACGACGGACAGACGGACAGACGGACAGACGGACAGACAGACAGACAGACAGACAGACAGACAGACAGACAGACAGACAGACAGACAGACAGACAGACGGACGAGGCCACGGGGGCGGCCGTTGTTCCCTGCCACTCCTCCGTGTCCCTCGTGGGAAAACACCTGTGGGCAAAAGAGCAAAAAAATAGGAGAATTCCGGCGGAGATAATATACTAACCCCGCTATAGGAATGCTGAAAATATCTAGCACGACGGTCGACTTAGTTTGCATATCTGGATAAACCCGCCGACCTCAGGCTGGGGCGGAAGCGCGTGGCGCTCGCGCAGGACCCCAGGGACCCCAGGGGGAGCACGGTATATATACCTGTCGTCTGGTCCACTGCTCCCTAAGCTTTTTTTAGAACAAAAAATGATACGTTGGCCTGCCTGGGACCAGTGTTGTTGTTTTTTTAGAATAATTTGATTTAGTCTTAGTCTCAGTCTTTTCAAGAAGACATTTTTAGTCCCATTGAGTCTTCTAAAATTCATTTTTTTTAGTCTAGTCTTAGTCGACGAAATGTCAAACATGATTTAGTCTTAGTCTTGGTAGTGTAGTCTTACATACAAATACATTGTAGGTAGGCTATGTTATACAGATTTATAGTTTTTAATGTGAAACATGTCTCGTTTTAGTTCACATACTTAAAAAGAAAGACAAAAATGTTTCTTATTTCCATTAGTCTTAGGTTATGATTTAGACTTCATCTTAGTGTTTTGAAAATCATTTTGTTATAGTCTTAGGTAGCCTGGACTAACCCTCAATGATTTTGGCCTTGGGGGGCGGGGTGTCGTGGGATCCACGCGGCAGATCGAGCTGATCTGATTTGATCTCACCAACGTGTCGTCATCCCCGGCCCCTCCCCCTCCCGTCCACTGCTGTTCTACGTCACATCATTTAGAGCGACGCCCACCCCGGAAGGTTGACTCCCCCCTCAAGGCCACTGTGTGTAACAAATTAGTCCAGGCTTTCCGTTTTCGCACAACGCAAACGAAAATGAAAGCCTCGGTGTCGAGGCTAAGTCTTAGGTGACTAAATATCAAAAACCTTAGTCTACTGAGCTTGGCTGAGACTGAGCTTGGTGCCGCTTGGCTATTTTAACTACTACATAAATGTTGTACCTTTCTCATCTTAACGTCTTTGGCCCTAAACAGTTAACCAGCTCGAGGCTTATATATCGGCCATTTCTAATTAGCCGATCGACATGCCCCGCCTCGCGGGGGAAAACGAGGCAGTGTGAGCTTGTAGATCGGGCCATATCTTCACTCACCAGCCCCATACATACAGTGCCAGAAGTAGGACATTGAACTGGTTGACATGTAAGGAAAAGCATGGTATGCGTGTGTGTGTGTGTGTGTGGGGGGGGGGGGGGGTCAGCCTCAGCATGTGTCTAATGTAAGAATGGAGAGCGGGGGTGGGGCTGCTACAAGAACAAAAGTGAATGCACTCCTCCCACAGTATATGAAACCAGTATATATAGTCCACGCGCGGCCGCATGCATGCGCGTGAGTTCATTATACTATGCGCGTGTGTTGGTTGTGTTGTCATGTGAGCGAGCGCCTCCCTGTGCTCCGGCACTCGATCACAGCTGACCCCGGGTCTGGCTAATTAGGTACTATATACCAAGATAGGGATGGCTTTTTTTTTTCCTTCTTGCGCGTATTCGTTGTCCAGGGCTATAGCTGTATAGCATCATTCTGTCACTCCCAGTGGTGACCCAAACGCACCGTTATGCCGTATATGTATTTTATATACAGCTATACACACCGGACTGGTGTGTGTGTGTGTGTGTGTGTGTGTGTGTGTGTGTGTGTGTGTGTGTGTGTGTGTGTGTGTGTGTGTGTGTGTGTGTGTGTGTGTGTGTGTGTGTGTCAGAGTAGTATAGGCACCCATGTATGCATATATGCACATGCACACCACGGGCATATGCAAGCCTATAGAGGCTATAGAGCTTATAGATCTTGTCCTGACTGGATTCTCGTTTCTGACATAGTTTTGACATAGTTTCTGATGCTAGACTCTAGTTTCTGACATTAGATTCTAGTTTCCAGCTCTAGATTCAAGTTTCTGACACTAGATTCTAGTTTTTGACATGAGGTTCTACAACTTAATTTCTGACATTACATTCTAGTTTCCGGCTGTAGATTCTAGTTTCTGACAGTAGATGCTATATTCTGACACTATATTCTAGTTTCTGAGACTAAATTCTAGTTTCTGATGCTACATTCTAGTTTCTGACAGTAGATTCTAGTTTCTGACACTAGATTCTAGTTTCTGACACTAGATTCTAGTTTTTGACATGAGATTCTACAACGTACTTTCTGACATTACATTCTAGTTTCCGGCTCTAGATTCTAGTTTCTGACAGTAGATGCTATATTCTGACACTATATTCTAGTTTCTGAGACTAAATTCTAGTTTCTGATGCTACATTCTAATTGCCGACATTATATTCTAGTTTTCCTGAAAAGAAATCTACGTTCCTGTGTCAGTGATGCTCATCATATTTCATACCAAGGACCTGGCAGAATTATCTATTTGGCTGTGGACTCCCATCTAAAAATGTTCTAGGGATCCTCCCAGAAGCAAACATTTGAGTTAAAATTGTTTGATTCTGAAATGATATATTCAAAGATTTGTGCCACATTTTCAGGCTTTTTCAAAAATATCAGACCTACAAGCTCATAGCGCGCCACTCAGTGGCGCGCTATGAGCTTGTAGGTCTGATATTTTTCAATAGGTAAAGGGGTTGCGCCCCTGCATGTAACATAATTGTAATGGGATAACTTAAAGGTAGGGTAAGTGATTTGAAATTCATGGTGTAGTACCAGCCTGGTGCACTAGGGGTGCCCAAGAGTAGCTACACTATGTGAACCTGCTGCTCGATCCTGATTGGAGGAGAATTCACCCTCCACCTGGGGAACTTTTATTAGCTTCTCTGCTAACGTGAGGGAGGGGGAAACTCCATATATGGTTTCCACACCTTATAATAGAGCATTTTAACAGAAAAAAATATTTTTGGGTGATATCTGACAAAAGTGAAATCACTTCCCCTACCTTTAAAGGTAGGGGAAGTAATTTGAAATTCATTGTGTAGTACCAGCCTGGTGCACTAGGGGCGCCCAAGAGTAGCTACGCTATGTGAAACTGCTGCACACCTTATAATAGAGCATTTTAACAGGAAAAATAAAGTTGGGTGATATCTGACAAAAGTGAAATCACTTCCCCTACCTTTAATTTAATAAGTTAATGGAATAACTTTTTGCGCTGAAGTACAATCCTTAGTTACTGTCCACCACTGCATGCACATACGCACATCTTGCATACGAACGCGCACGCACGCACGCACACACACACACACACACACACACACTTGTGTGCTTAACATGTGCTTACACAGTATAGGCCAGCCTTGAATAACCTTGCATTCCCATTGGCTAATTCCCAGTCCGTTCTCTGGAACATATACATACACACTTCTCCCAAACCACACCACCCCCCCCCCTCTCTCTCTCTCCCTCTCTCTCTCTCTCTCTCTCGTTCGCCCACTGCGCCGCCGCCAAAAGCCCCCCAGGAGCCTCCGCATATAGCGGGACGCGTCGGCTAATTAAGGCGACCCGCGCGAACCCCGCGTGTTCGAGCCCCGCTCCTCGGGGACGCCGCGTGTCACAGCGCGAAGCGACGCACCTCCGTCGATAACTCCCTGTGCGTGCACGCACGCATGTGTGTGTCTGTCCGTGCACGCGCGCGTGTGTGTGTGTGTGACACTACCTCCTTGTATTGTATACAATACAGTATACACACGCGCGTGCGCACGCACGCACGCACGCACGCACACACTACAGCGTCGTCTGTGTTGCAGCATCTCGGCCTTTTTTTAATGAATTCTTTTCATCATGTAAATCAAACAGGAGTTTCTCGTCCTTGACACCGCAGTGCTCTCTCTCTCTCTCTCTCTCTCTCTCTCTCTCTCTCTCTCTCTCTCTCTCTCTCTCTCTCTCTCTCTCTCTACCACAATGCGCGAGACGAGAACAACATTTTAGCGACTTGGTGCCGCTAGAGTCTGGTCTGATGCAGAACAAGCTGTTTTCTTTCTGAGTGTGAGAGAGAATGTGAGAGTGAGAGTGGCTCAGGGGTAGAGCTGCCCCTCGGTTTGATGCTGTGCTCCCCTAGTCCCCCCGAAGTGTCCTTGAGCAAGACCCCTGAACCCCTCATTGCTCCCTCTGTGCCTTGCTATTGATATCTGTGCCTTGCTATTGATATCACCTTAGGCCATATCATATGTATCTAAAAAGAAAAATCAGCAGTGTGGATATAGGTTTTATAGAGTGCCTTGTCATCTAATTGTTAGCCCACATGTATTTAATGCATACATGTGGGCATATTAACAATTAGATTATAAGATACTAGGTAGCTTTATCATCAAATAAATCCTACATCACTTCCTGTGGATAATTTAGTTCAAATGTCTGCCAGAAATGACATCACAAACATTGAATGCCACTGACAACGCAGGTGAAATGTTACGTCATATGCAGGCATACAGTAAATTCGGTTGTCAATGAGAAGACGCATCTGTATAATGATAACTGCCCCCCTCACCTCACACGGGGGGTGATTCCACCCATTTTCCTCTCAGGAAATCCTCTTAGGAAAAAGGGGTCTGAAAGAAAAATCATTAACATGGTGAAATACATCTAAATGATGTCATCAAGATGTTTCACCATGTTAGTGGTTTTCTTCAGACCTCCATTTCTTGGGAACACAGAACGAGGGAACTTTTTTTTTATCATGTCCACCCAGCACTTCTAGGGTATACTAATGACATATTAGAATGTTGAAAATGGACGGAGTTCCCCTTTAAGATCTTTAAACAAAATGTTTGGCAGACTAAAGTATTCCACATACGGGCCTGCAGTGATATAGCTCCAGCTTCCTCTTTTTTGCGCTGGGAGAATGTGCTCTTTTCTTCCTAGAAAGAGATGACTTGTTGACAACCGGAGGCAAAATGGAACATTTTAAAAGGCCAAAAGGTGGACTGGAACTGTCTGTGAACTGTCTGTGTCTGCTGGCCTTTTGTGTTGGCTCTGCCATGTCATTTCTAAAGCGCTTAGAACAAAAGGGAAGGGAAGGAAAAGTGAGCTATAGAGAGCAGAGAGAGATAGAGAGCAGCCAGTAGTAGTGGGCCTAGGTTGGCACCATACGGCCAACAGGAACTTTTTTTTTAACTTTGAGAGAGAGAGAGAGAGAGAGAGAGAGAGAGAGAGAGAGAGAGAGAGAGAGAGAGAGAGAGAGAGAGAGAGAGACAGAGACCTTCTCTGTGGTTCCTGTTAGTGCTTCTGTTGTGTTTTTAATGAGAAAGAGAGAGAAAAAAAAATGAATGGCACACTTGTACAACTTCACAATATCATTTAATGGGGCCTCAGGCGGGGTCTGAAACTAAACCACTTACCGGCATTTTGTGCTGTTCAAATAATTGTGAAACTTCAAAGCCATTGTCTTGGATTTCTCTACACAGGAAGATCAGTCGCATTATTAATTGCAGACTTGACTCTTCTTGACTTCCTGGTTCAGGGTGTGGGAACGGCCGCTCTCTTTTTTTTGTTTATACGCAGCTATTATGTATAAGAAACAAGAATTGGTGCATCAGTTACAGTAATTGGAAGCTGTGAACTGCAACAGCGCGTGAGCGCTGTTTTCTGCCCCCTCAATGTCGCAACCTTTTGGGCCACCTCTTAGACACTGGGATCATGCAATGTCCTCTTAGACACTGGGATCATGCAATGTCCTCTTAGTCACTGGGATCCATTGACATATATAGAAAGCTAGATGGCTTGAGGCGAAGCCTCCGACGTCGTTCACGGCGGCCATCTTGAGAGAGGTACTCAATACACTATGCTCTATGGCAGCCCAAACAAAAACAGCTGTAACCCGCTCAAAAATTGACTGATTTACAAACGGATTGCATTATTGTGAACGTTATCGACGTGGCTTTTCTGAAAAATATCAAATAATGGCTATATGTGTGTGGGCATCTCTGACGTTTACAACAAGCAAATCCGTTTGAAAATCAGTTGAAAAATAAGCGAGTTATCGTCATTTAAAAAGTAAATGCTCTCCTCTCCCAAGATGGCCGTCGTGAACGACGTCGCTCCTGATTGGCCAGCAGCGCGGGCGAGCCATCTAGCTTTCTTATAAATATCTATGCTGGGATCATGCAATGTCCTCTTAGACACTGGGATCATGCAATGTCCTCTTAGACACTGGCATCATGCAATGTCCTCTTAGACACTGGGATCATACAATGTCCTCTTAGACACTGGCATCATACAATGTCCTCTTAGACACTGGCATCATACAATGTCCTCTTAGACACTGGGATCATGCAATGTCCAAAATCCCCGTGCTTGTTTATTAGGCAGCCAAAATACATATCCTGCAAAGGCTATTTATACATCCAGTGGCCATAAATTCTGCAGAATTCCACTTGGCTATCCTCATGGCAACAGAATAGCTTATATTCCACGCCCTAGAGCAGTCATGTAGGTCATGTCAATAAAAAAGTAACTAAGCATCAGGGGTGGATTGGCCATCTGGAGTACAGGGATTTTCCCGGTGGCCAGGACAGGCCAGGGTGCCAGGCCCAGGCCAGGCAAACTAGTGTTTCTATCCTTCAAAAAAGAAAAGGTGTCCTACACCAGAGCCTTTAAGTAGGAGAGTTGCCATATTCCTGTTCACTCCTGTGCACCAGGGCGCTAGCTCTGATGGAGGCAGTGTTGCCAACTGCCAAGATCCAAAATGCACTAGTGGCACTTCCAAAATGCACTAG
>CM076972.1:55028272-55038009 GCA_039105355.1 Benthosema pterotum | reverse complement strand
CACCAGACATGCTTTAAAACAGTGGTTTTTTCAACCTTTTTCATCCCAGGGCCCACCATTTATTCAGCATTTGAGCCACGGACCACCATTTGATTACACCACCATTTTCACACCAAAGACCCAAAATTAAAGAATTCTTTTGGTATTGTCCTCAATTCCACGCTGGATTTTCCAAACAAAACACCGTAGACCCCTTAATGAAATAGTGCTAATTCAGATCAATATTTGAACAAAAAAAAAAAAAAAAAAAAAAAAAAAAAATTTTAGCAAAAATGGAATTTTAGCAAAAATGAAACCAAATGGACCCTTGCCGGTCCATTTGGTTTCATTTTCACACTCTCAAGAGTTACATCTGGTTAAACAACTTTCCATCATTTAGCCTGGGGACCACCTGGAACTTTCTCAGGGACCACTGGTGGTCCCCGGACCACCTGTTGAAAACCCCTGCTTTAAAAGGATCCTAGCCTAATATGGATAAATACATTATACTTATCCTCCATAACTGGAATTGAACATTTAAAGCACATATAACATGTTATTTAGTTTAAAAATAGTTCATAATTTTACAGGAGCTCCAGGGGAAAATCTTGCCTATAGGGCTCCAAATTGCTTAGAAACGCCACTGCCTCTCGGCGCGCAGGCACACACGCACGTGATTGTTGTACTCGTTGAGAGTTATACTGTAAATCCACACACGCGACCACGGTATGTTGCCGCATTTTGAATGGACATTGGGGGGGAAAAAAAACAGGCCTCTAGAATTATAAGTGGCCTATATCCTAGCGGAATTTGGGTTAACTTGACGTTTACGTGTGTGTGTGTGTGTGTGTGTGTGTGTGTGTGTGTGTGTGTGTGTGTGTGTGTGTGTGTGTTGTGTGTGTGTGTGTGTGTGTGTGTGTGTGTGTGTGTGTGTGTGTTATTTTGATTAGTCTCTTATACTCTCTCTCTCCCTCTCTCCCTGTGGCTGGGTCTATATGTGACGTTGCAAGACATTTTAAGGATGCGCTAATTCAGTGACATACTTTCCTCAGATCAGCTTGAGAGAGAGAGAGAGAGAGAGAGAGAGTGAGAGAGAGTGAGAGAGAGACAGAGACAGAGACAGAGACAGAGAGACAGAGACAGAGGACAGAGAGCGAGGACAGAGAGCGAGAGAGAGAGCGAGACGAGAGAGAGAGAGAGAGAGAGAGAGAGAGAGAGAGAGAGAGAGAGAGCACATGTGTATGGGTTAATGAGGGTGATGGTTATCTTAATGAGGTAATGACTCACCAGTAGACTCTCTTGCCGATTTTTTTCAGAGTCCCAATCATGTTATTCTCTCTCTCTCTCTCTCGCCCCGGAGTGGCATGCTATGAGCTTGTAGGTGTGATATTTTTGAATACCAAAAAAAAGTGAAAATGTGTCTCAAATCTTTGAATCTTGCGAAAGACATATTTTGGCATAGTAATAGAAAAAGAAGGAAGAGAGACAAATCATAGTTGACACGCCAGAGCTTCAATATGAGTGATTATATTATGGTACCATAAGCTTCACAAATGACGTGCACATCAGTATATGGGAAAGCTTCTGTATATAGTCAAAGTGATACACTGACTCAGTAAGGTTATACCGAATTTCTACAGAAGACAAGACTATACTCCTATACGGGAAAGAGGAGGAACACAATCCTGGTTTCACAGACCTTTGCCCAAAGCATCAACCCCCAGGATAATAAACTTCCTGCGTGGGTCTCTTTTTGAGATCAACTACGTGTCTCACATGTCACATTTATATTTCGCTGCGACAGTATTCTGCCACTGCAGACGTTTTTAACTCAAATGTTTTGCTTCTGACATTATCCCTTACGACAGGGGTTTTCAACAGGTGGTCCGGGGACCACCAGTGGTCCATAAGAAGGTTCCAGGTGGTCCCCAGGCTAAATGTTGGAAAGTTTGTTAACTAGATGTAACTCTTGAGAATGTACAAATGAAACCAAATGGACCCTTACGGGTCCATTTGGTTTCCTTTTCACACTCTCAAGAGTTAAAACATTCATTATCTGAATTGGCACCACTTAATTAAGAAGTTTACAGTTTTTGTTGGCAAAATACAGCCTGGAATTGTGGACCAAATTCTTTAATTGTAGGTCTTTGGTGTGAAAATGTAATCGAATGGTGGTCCGTAGCTCAAATGCTGAATAAATGGTGGTCCCTGGTATCAAAAAGGTTGAAAACCCCTGCCTTACGACGTTGTCCCCTACATATTTTTAGATGGGGGTCGACAGGCCACATACAGATGATGTTGGGGGGTTCCTGGACATGAAATACGGAGGAACACTGATGTAGAAAGCTGAGCTTTTATTCAGAAAACTGTCCGGATTGGGGAGGGGCTTAGTGAAGAGCTAATTGAAGTACGAACAGACGCCGGAGTGGCCGTCTCTCTCTCTCTCTATCGAACTTGAGCATCGCGAAGACACGCGAGAAAGGACCCGGCCAAACGACCAAGTCGGTTGGCGGTATACCTAGACTAAATAGGTACTGTAAATGGTGTATTTAGTGTATATAGCGCCTTTATCTTTATCTTTTTTACATAAATTGTAGATCCCACGACAGAAACCATGCAAGGTAGTCAACAGCACATCATGTGGATGTGGCGATGAGACACCCCGGAATTGCGCGACTGACTGACGGACGGACGGCAAGGCAATGGGCGCGAGATCCAAACGAAGTGGCAAGATTGGCTGTTTCAAAAAGGCGTCCAAGGTTCAAGACCAGGGGGTGTCATTTTCAACATTGTTTTCTGAGAAAAAGAAACGTCTAAAGAAATCCATTAACATGTTAGTGGTTTTCTTCAGATCTCTCGGTTTCTTGGGAACACAGAATGGGGTATTTTTTTTATCATGTCCACACAACACCTCTAGGGTATACTGATGACATATTAGAATGTTGAAAATGGGTGGAGTTCCCCTTTAAGTAGATAATTCCATATGCAAAGAAATGTCTGTCATGTGTCATGTCTGCCTGGTGCAACTTTAGCCAAAACGAAATGTAATTTGTCATTCATAATGTTTCAAGTTTCAACGATATTCAAAGCAAGCGCGCACGCGCGCACGCACACGCAACACACACACAACACACACACACACCACACACAACACACACACACACACACACACAACACACACACACACACACAACAGAGCTGGAACTATTACTGTCCTTTTTACCTTTTATACTGAATGGAAATAAGACCGCAGGGACTTTTTTCCTTCGGTGATCCCATTGGCTGTGTTTGACTGCAGGGTACCTTGCACTGATTACTTTTCTGCCAATAAACTATTGAATCAATCCATCAAAATCAATCAAATAAAATCAATGGGAAACATTATCATCAGTCACACAACCGCAGAAGGACACTGCTTCTTTACATAATCCAGGGCCGGCTCTAGCGGGGGGCAGGGGTGGGCAGTGCCCACCCATCAGTGGTTTTCAACCAGTGGTCCAGGGACCACCAGTGCTCCTTGAGGGAGTTCCAGGTGGTCCCCAGGCTAAATGGTGGAAAGTTGGTTAACCAGATGTAACTCTTTGAGAGCATAAACATGAAACCAAATGGACCCTTACGGTTGAGAACGATCTCAAGAGTTACAGATCTAAAAGGGTCCATGTGGTTACCAATGGTCCTTTCTAGGAACGGAGGAGGACTCTATCATAGGAGGAAAAATGGTGAAAAACGAGGGTTTTATCTCTGGCGCCTGTCAACCAATTTCGCCCCAACTCACAAGCAAAAAAGCACCAGATTTTCCGCCAGGACTTTTTCACTAATTTTGGCGCTAGGGGGGTCTGGAAAAAAGCTAAATAAATCGACAAATGTGCCAAGTTGGCAACACTGATTACAGGACTTCTATTAGGCAAGTAAGCATCAATAATAACACCAGTTGTTGAAGTTGCAACAGACACGCAGCATGCATAAAGCTAAAGGTCTGACTCAGGGAGTTTTCAAAGATGAAATGCTGTTGGTTTAGTGGTGACACAGCTGTAGTTAGTACAGTAGCAGAAGTAGTGTTTCAAATACTTTTAAATACAAGCACTGAAATATCTTGGGTTGTTTTGCATGCCATCATGTTTGGTGGGGCAGACTGGGCATTTAGATTTGATAAACATGCAACGGAGTCACGTTTGTCAACATGGCTGAGGGAAGTAGGGGTGCTGGGGGGGCTTGAGCACCCCCTTTTTTCAGACACAGCCCCCCTTGAACAGGAGGAGGAAAATACTAGTTATTTCAATCAAAACAGATTCCTGTTAATAGGCCTTATACACATGCTCTATTGCTGTATCAGAGTCCAAGGTACCTGTTTCAGTTAGCTCATGCATGTGGAGAAGGAAGGTAAAAGCCACTTTTCCGTGTGTACAGTAAATGCATGAAAATGTGCATGCACAATGCACACTCACACACATTTTGTGTGTGTGTGCGCATCTTGCAGCACCCCATAGTGAACGTCCAGCACCCCCTACTGTAGATATCTTCCCGCGGCCATGTTTGTCAACACTGATCACCAGACTATTCATGAGGTTTATATCGATATAGCATGCCTCTCGATCGATACATCTATCTACCTGGTGTTCGATATATCACGATAGATATACTGTATATCAAATACATGACTGCGTCTCTGCATGGCCGTAACCTACAAGCTCAAGCTTGTAGATCGGATATTGTTTGGGGCGTGTTAAAGGGGAACTCCACCCATTTTCAACATTTTACTATGTCATTGATGTACCTTCGAGGTGTCGGGTGGACATGATAAACAAAAAATCCCCCATTCTGTGTTCCCAAGAAATGGAGGTCTGAAGAAAACCACTAAGATGGTGAAACATCTTGATGACATCATCAAGATGTATTTTCGCCATGTTAATAGATTTCTTTAGATGCTTCTTTTTCTTCTGAGAGCGTACAAATGGAACCAAATGAACCCTGTTAGGGTTCATTTGGTTCCATTTGTACGCTCTCCGAAAAAAAAAAAATGTTGAAAATGGGTGGAATTCCCCTTTAAGCTATTGCTCTTGGGAGCGTAAAATGAAACCAAATGGACCTGTTTCATTTTACGCTGGTATGAATATGGTTGAAAACCCTGAACTATACGCAACCAATGTGAACCACGTTCCTGTGTCCGCACGTGTGTTCTCATCAGAAACGGAGGCATAATTAGGAACAACTGCTTATGGACCAGGGGCGGAAATAACTTGTCCCATTTGGGGGGGAGGGGGGCAAGAGAACATGTTGGAGGTGCAAGAGAAAATGGTATGGGTGTGGTTCATCGCCCCGGGCGATGAAGCCGTACCCATACCATTTTCAGTTACAGGACTTTTATTAGTCAAGTAAAGCATCAATAATAACATCAGTTGTTGTTGAAGTTGCAACAGACACGTAGCATGCATAAAGCTAAAGGTCTGACTCAGAGATTTCTGTTTTCAATGATGAAATGCTGTTGGTTTAGTGGTGACACAGCTATAGTTAGTTAGTTAGTAGCAGTAGTAGTAGTGTTTCAAATCATTTTAAATATAAGCACCTTAATTTGAAATATCTTGGGTTGTTTTGCATGGCATCGTGTTTGGGGGGCAGACTGGGTATTTAGGGGGTCATTGCCCACCCCCATGTCCATGCCTAGATCCGCCCCCGTTATGGACATATTTATTTAGTGAGGTGTTCGCTTGAAGGATTTGGGGTTTGTGCGCGTGTGTGTGCGTTTCTGTTTCATGGATTTTTTGCCATTGCTTTACATATAAAGCAGAGGAAGAGAAGAGAAGAGAAGAGAAGAGAAGAGAAGGAAGAGAAGAGAGAAGAAGAGAAGAGAAGAGAAGGAGAAGAGAAGAGAAGAGAAGAGAAGAGAAGAGAAGAGAAGAGAAAGAGAAGAGAAGAGAAAGAGAAGAGAAGAGAGGACTTGTGTTCGGCTGACATCGCTCCTTTATCCACTGAGCCGTTCATCACACACAGCTGTTCAGGAGCAATCAGGCCGTTGCCGTTTATTTATCGCATGGCACACACACACACACACACACCACACACACTCAGCATACCGTAGCACTCGATCCGCTCTAGGGCGGGCGCAACGGAACAGCTAATTAAAACTCACACACTCGTGCACGCACACCACTCGCGCACTCACACACACGTGCACGCAGGATGGCACAGTGCCGCGGATGGCGTTGCCATTTAAGCTATGCATTCCATTCGAAAGCAACGCACACAGCGCTCAAACCTATTGAGACAACAGCGATGCTGCCATGCGTGATATTATGTTCCATTATAGGAATCCATTTGTTTAGAATCAAATGCCACTGTGTATAGGGCATATACACACACTGGTAAATATCCTGGCCTGGCATGTGTGATTTCTGGCCTATAGAGAGGTGGCTAATGCAACAACAAACAACAACAAAAAAAGCGGTAGATCCTATTGGTTCAGCGAAATGACTGCTATAACCACTCCTCCCATCCACGGTAGAAAAACAGAGATCACTGATAAATGATCCAAAATGCCGCAGCCTGCTTGGTCTTTAACCAGCCAAAATTCTCACCCGTCACTCCCCTTCTTCGCTCCTGCTATTGGCTCCTGGATAAAAAAAAAAAAGAGTTCAAAACTCTCAGGCTTTGCATTCAAAGCGGCCAAAGGAATGTCACCACTAGCACCCACTTCTCAGATCAGCTGGCTGCAGTGTTGCCAACCTGCCGCATTTGTCACTATATTTATCTTTTTTCCAGACCCCCCTAGCACCAAAATTTGTGAAAATCTCCTGGCGGAAAATCTAGGGCTTTTTTTTGCTAATGAGTTTGGGGCAAAATCGTCTGACAGGCGCCAGAGATTAAACCCTCGTTTTTCACCATTTTTCCTCCTATGACGGTGGTTTTCAACCAGTGGTCAGTTGGTTAACTAGATGTAACTCTTTGAGAGCGTACAAATGAAACCAAATGGACCGCAAGGGTCCATTTGGTTTCATTTTTACACTCTCAAAGAGTTACATCTAGTTAAAAATATATCATGTGAATTATCCCAAGCCTACACACCTTCCAGGCAACCATCTAGCGCAACCATCTAGCGCATTTTGGAAGTGCCACTAGTGCATTTTGGATTTTGGCAGTTGGCAACACTCGCTGGCTGTACCCCTGCTAAAAAAAAAAAACTGCCTGACCAACGCTCCACAACCCCTCCCAAATCCTACTCCCTCCTGTCTCCAAAACTATGGAACGCACTTCCCACCGCAATCGGGACCGCAGACTCACTCCCCATCTTCCACCAAAGTCTGAAAAAAAAAAAAAAAAACACACCTCTTCGGACTTCGGTGGTCGGGTTGGGAGGTAGTTTCTGAGCGCCAGAAGTATACAAAAGCATGACAGTTGAATTCTTCTACTTCTCAGACTCCGACAGGAATCAAATTAACTGCAGACAGGCGCAGACTGATTGCATACAAAGTCAATACAACGGTGAAAAAGCTGCACAAACAGTCACAGCGTGAACGGGGCGAACCTGAGCCACCCTTGGTGAAAGAGCGGGTCTGTTTGGTTGCACTCCCAATGTTAAATCACTGTGTCTACAGCCAACCTGCACGTAGTGTGTGTTTCTTACCAGCATGCACGAGCAAAACGAAGCGACGAAACACACATTGCACCACTTTAAATCAGCCAAGTGTGAACTATAGGTCTATCTGTGCACTATCCACATGCTTCACACAGACTTCATTTCTTTGCATTTTGGAGTATAGATTTTAAAGCACCGAATCGCCATGATGAACCGATAAAGTCCATGTACCATGCCATCAACCATGTATCGCGATACGCATCACATTGACGTTAAAATGTATCGTTATACAGCTATATCTGTCATAGAGGAGGAAATTGTGGACCAAACAGAACCTGGCGGCACTTCAAGCAGGCAGTGCAGAATCGTGTTGGACCGAAGTTTCTATTAGTGTGGTTGCTGTAGTATAGCACTAACTAATGTGGTACGAGTCGGCCCGAGAATTATAATTTGCCAGAGATGCGATTGAGAGCATGCTTTTACACAACAGTAAAGTGGTAAAGCTTCTGGTTGTGTTTCACACACTGTTATCGCTTCACGCTTCAAATGACATAGTCCAAATGCAAATAGTACGGAATTCAGTTCCCAGTATATTCTACAAAGAAAAAGGTTCTTCAATGGTTCTTTTAAAAAGGCTCAATGGTTCTTCAAACAACCTTCACCTATTAAAGAACCGGTTTAGTTAGTGAGCTACTGTCACTGTTTTAGTAGATGCAGTGCAACTGTAAATTATATCCAGCCCCAAGATCAAATCAAAGATTTTTTGAGGCAACTTTAAAGGGGAGCTCCACCCATTTTCAACATTCTAATACGTCATTAGTATACCCTAGAGGTGCTGGGTGGACATGATACAAAAGTTTCCCCATTCTATGTTCCCAAGAAATGGAGGTCTGAAGAAAACCACTAACATGGAGAAACATCTTGATGTATTTTCACTATGTTAATGGATTTCTTTAGGCGATTCTTTTTTCTGAGAGCGTACGAATGAAACCAAATGAACCCGTTAGGGTTCATTTGGTTGCATTTGTACGCTCTCAGAAAAAAAATGTTGAAAATGGGAGGAATTCCACTTTAACGGTTCTTTATTAAACCCTAAATGTTTGTTTTAAAGAACCTTAGTGTAAAAGGATCTTTCTGGAACAAAAAAATGGTTCTTCTGTGGAACCATTTGTACCATTTGGAGCAGTTATTGACAAGCACCCATATGGCACTGTACACTTGCAGGTTACCAGAGTTGCACCTTTCCAGTTAGATATTATTTAGTCAGAATACATGCATGATGCAGTTGCTGCTGTTGTCTTGACTGTATTCTATTCAGAATATGGTCATATACATTCAGAGCCATAGAGCCCTCAATTTCGACACATCTCGCATATAATTTATAATGGAGCCTCTCGTGAATGCCACAATCTATACTGTATCCATCTATGTAGGATTAAATTAAGATTGGATCTATCAGGGACTGGGGATCTTGGATCCGTTTAATCTGTGCATTCTTATTCCATCTGGGAATACTGACACTGTGACACACACGCGCGCGCGCGCGCGCGCACACATACACACATGCGGGGCCTCTCATTTGACGCCGGGGCTCATCGTGTCAACCAGTTGTTGTAATTCCGCTCACGCCTCACGCACGGCACGCACGCACTCTCTCTCTCTCTCTCCATGCACGCAACACACACACGCACACATGCCCAAGTGTCAAGGAGGTGAATATTTTCGGATCGATCCTAACCACTAAAAAAGTGAAAAAGAAAATACTAAAAAAAACAAAAACAAATGCCATTTACATGAGAGAAATCTAAAGGTGATAAAGAGAATTACCAACAACTTTAGGCTACCAGGCTTACTTACAAATGCGCAGCAGATAGGCCTACAAATCAGACCACTCACAGTTAACAGTCTTTGTAATGGACCAAAACTTGAAATGTAGGTTTAGGGCAATTCCGCAAATTGTTAAAAGCCATTTTCAAACAATCAAAAACCAATAGGGCGAGCTGCTATCCCAGTGAAACACACCCTCTCTCAAAAGAAATGCCAGAAAAAAAACAACAACAATATAAAACATTTCAAGGGAGGTAAAATGCACACTGAAACCTCTGTACTAAAAAAAAAAAAAAAAAAAAGACTGGGTAAAATTAGCCTAATACAGCCTTTTACTAAAAGCCAACTGACACTGATATGG